>JAZGTN010000077.1:5322500-5918227 GCA_037783415.1 Leptasterias polaris
GGTTCAACAGTCAACCTGACCACACGTTACTTTCCAACGCAAAGTTATACACTATACTTTAAGCGGCCACACCTTAATCAATTCAAGGTAACACTATGATGTCCGTAGACGAGAGTCAACAGCCGAACCAAGGCAACCAAGAAATCTTGCAGGCCATCCAAGCGCTTACCAACTCACTGGATGTTCGAGTCGAGAGTGCTTGTAAAAAACAACGGCTCTCGTCAGATGTTCCGACATTTAAGAGAGAAGGCAACAAGCAGCAGTATTTTCACTGCGAGAAGATCCTCTCCCTCATCGAGCAGGCCACACAGAGTATAGACTCCCCAGACATTGACCGAACCAAGGCCATCCTATAAGCGACGCCGAAAAACTTGTCAAAGAACGACAGAAGTTGATCCGCATCGCCGATAGATCGGAGCTAGGCTGGGGCGTGGTAAAGGAGTACGTGGTAGACGATTTGGCCTCGGATTCAAGCGACGAAAAGCGCATCCGAAAAGCGGAAAAGGCAGCCGCAGCCGCAGCCGCAGACAAGAAACCAGCCCACAAAAAGAGATCTACCAGCGGCAGATATGCTCCACTCATGTCTGCTTTTTCTACCAGGGCTCCTGCTCCTTTTCCTGCCCTACGACGACCGTTTTTTCGTCGGTACCAGAACACTTGCCTCGACAACCGCATCTGCTTCCAATGCGGCCTTCACGGCCACGTCAGATCGGCTTGCCCCTCCCTACAAGCCCTCGAGCGCCAGCATGGACACCCAGGGCCAAGACCAACCGACACCAGGAACATCTAGAGATTGCCAGCCAGGGCGATTCCCGGGCCCCCGAAGGAGTTAAAGGTAAACTCAAACCATGTCTTCCTTATTGGAAAAATGTGCTAAAAGCCAGTGAATTTGTAATTGGTGTGATTGATTCAGGTTATAAGATACCATTTATTGAGAACCCTCCCCCATTTTATGCAAAAAACAATAGATCGAGCCTTGATCACCCCGACTTCGTTAAATCTGCTATTTCGGAACTCTTGCGAAAACATTGCATCGCAGAAGTGGATACACTCCCCCATTGTTGCAACCCCCTAACTGTCGCAAAAGGAAAGAAACTTAGACTGGTCCTTGATTTACGCCACCCAAACAAATTCATATTTAAAACAAAGTTCAAGTACGAGGACCTCGGGCACATATCACAAGTCCTGGATTCTAATCAGTATTATTTCAGTTTTGATTTAGAGTCGGTTATCATCATGTAGATATTTTCCCCCCACAACAAACCTATTTAGGTTTCGCTTGGCAATTTGAACATGCCATGAGATATTTTGAGTTCCGCGTCCTACCTTTCGGTCTCTCAAGCGCATGCTACTTATTCACAAAGGTTACAAGACCCTTAGTCTATCATTGGCGGGCACAAGGGATATGCTCTTCCATATACATTGATGATGGCTTAATTATCTCACCTAATCTACAATCTGCACTGCGTAACTCAGTCACCATCAAAGAATCGGTTATTCTCAGCGGTTTTGTTCCCAGCAAAACAAAGTGCATATGGCAGCCACATACTTCCATCACTTACCTAGGCCTCGTCATAGATTCCCGCACACTTACTTTTTCCGTTCCATCCGCCAAAGTTGCAAAACTTAAATTAATTATTCACGACGCTATATCAGATCATCGCAATGCCAAACCCCTCCAAGCTAGATCGCTGGCGCGCGTTACAGGCAAAATAATTTCCATGAGCCTCGCCCTCGGCCCAGTTGCCCGCCTCATGACACGCGCTATGTACCGCACTATCGAAGCAAGACACTCTTGGTCGGATTGCGTCTACATTTCTGATCCTGTAGCCGCTGAATTACTTTTCTGGCTTACCAATCTAGACGAATACAACGGCTTTTCAATCAAACACCAGCATACACCATCCCGCACCGTGTATTCAGACACGAGCGACACTGGCTATGGCGGTTACGTCGTAGGTTTTCCCACTTTGAATCTTTCTGGGTCATGGTCAAAAACAGAACAATGCCGCAGTTCAACATGGCGTGAACTAGCAGCTGTTTTTAAGATGCTTCAAGATCTATGCGTAGAGTTCGCTCACGAGAAAGTAAGATGGTACACGGATAATGCAAACGTTCCCCGCATCCTTGCTCATGGTAGCAGCAAACCTGATTTGCAGGAACTTGCCCTGGCAATCTTTTCATTGTCTCTCAAGCACAATCTAGTCATTCTTCCAGAATGGATTCCCCGGAGAAAGTAAGATGGTACACGGATAATGCAAACGTTCCCCGCATCCTTGCTCATGGTAGCACCAAACCTGATTTGCAGGAACTTGCCCTGGCAATCTTTTCATTGTCTCTCAAGCACAATCTAGTCATTCTTCCAGAATGGATTCCCCGTAACCTAAACATTATCGCCGATAGCATCAGCAGAGTAAGTGATTATGATGATTGGTCAATAGACACTCCCACCTTTGTTTTCATTGATAATCTCTGGGGACCACATACATTTGATCGCTTTGCTTCCCCTACCAATAATAAAGTACGGAAATTTAATTCCAGGTTCTGGTGCAAAGGTACAGCAGGGGTGGACGCTTTCTGTCATGATTGGTCAAAAGATAACAACTATTTGTGCCCACCCGTTTCCCTCATAGTTCATACTCTGAAACATCTGACCAAATGCTGCGGTAGCGGTACTCTTATCGTTCCCAAATGGACCTCCGCATATTTTTGGCCATCACTTTGCCCCGACGGCAACCATTTGGTTGGCTCAATTCAGGACTGGCGTTTGTTGAACATTTCATTCACTCCACCTTTGATTACCCCTGATTCAATCTTTAACAACACACCAACATTCTTGTGTTTAGCTCTGCGCATTGATCATACCTGTATCCCAAGGGAAACATTGAAAGGCTTTTGTTGCTCAGAGCTTGGCTATTGCCAGAAGTGTCTATATTATTGATGCACGGTTTGTTCTTTCTCTGAAGAACAATATATTAATTATAGCCGATTTGAGGCTTATCAGAAGTATCTATTATTATTGATGCACGGTTTTTGATCGTTCTCTGAAGAACGATATAAATTATAGCCGATTTGAGGCTTATCGGCTCTTTGCCAGTTAACCCGGTAATTTGTCACCGGCGATTGATTAATCAGCGTGCCATTTGGATGTGTGCTGTGTTATGTTCATTTTGCAACTAACGGTCAGGACATACTTTACCCTTTCTTTGGCGTTCTCGTATAGCAAGGTTGACTAGCGACCGCACCAAAAGTTCACCTAAAGCAAACGTTTTGAATTTGTGATTATTTTGTTTGTCTATTGTCCACATGAGGTAGAAATAGAATAGAAATGGACTTTCTGACGTGGGATTTTATCACCAGTGATAAAGAGTTATTGTTTTACTCATTTCCTAAAAACTATAGCATTTCAAGCAAAACCATTTCATGGGAATTGTTCCACCAATACCATCTTTATACTATGTAAGTTATGTGCAAATCTGTGAATATTTATATTTGCAATCTTACCAATAATTCTTAATTAATGAATAATGAAGGTAAGCTTTACGAGACAAGACCATAATAAATATAAGGACATCACAAAACTAGGTTTAACACAAACCTAAAAACAAAAGGTTTCTAAAACTAAAAACTAAGCAAATAACACATTCAATAAGACATTGAACTTCAAGCAAAATTCAATCTGGAATTAATGGCATTTCAAAGAATATCAACAAACAGATGAGATGTCAGTAAAAACAAATCAGAACACGTCACAGTCCCTTTGAGAATACACAAACGTCTATCTCTATTGTACAATAATGGCGGTATCCGACGTCCAATATTAAGCTCGCGGATTGATAAAGTAGTCCCCTTTTCCCCTAGCGGGATAGTTAAGCCCACAGTTGGTGCTTGCGCTGTTGGATGTTGTATGAAATAAAATAAAATTAAAATTAAATATAATACTGTATGAAAGAAATATTTATTTGTATGCCTCAACATAAGCCAAATCCTCCATATTGGTTCATATCTAGTTACATTGTAAAACATAGAAACACTTGGGGCAAATCGTATACCCTGCCATATATCAAGTCCTTGCAAATATTCCTATACTATCACACTCTTTCCCCTTATACAGGAGTACCCCCCCCCCCCCAAAAAAAATATCATCAAAAGAATTTCCAAGATTCCCAGAACATGATGAAGACACCGTGGGAGGGGAGAAGGTAGCACCACCCCCCCCCCCCCCCCCCCCCCCCCCCCCCCCCCCACCAGCATGACGTTAAAATTTTCACAATACTCGAAGGACATACATGTACGAATATTCGTGTTGGTTAGTGTCCGTCTCGTGCTTAATGTAAAACAGTCTTTTCTTCTCCAAAAACTCCACTTGACATTCGGCAGCCATCTTGTGTAGAATGGCGTCCAGGGCACCATTGCAGTAATTCTCATCGTAGTGTAGATACATGTATTTCTCTTGCACCACAAACATGATCAATCCACCTTCAATTCCAACAAAGAACAGCTTCGTTTTAATATTAATTAAGGCATGAGGCCTACCGTTCTTACATTTTTGTGAAAGTAGAAAGTACAACTACAAAGAAGAAAGCTTAACATGTGACACTTGTCCCGGTCGAGACACAATTGTGTCCATACAGCAAGATACTTAACCATTATTGCTGCGTCCTTCGGATGGGACGTAAAGCCGTTGGTCCCGAGTCTTGTGTAATGCACGTAAAAGAACCCAGTGCACTTATCGAAAAGAGCAGGGGTTCACCCCTGTGTTCCTGGTTTGATTGGCTGCATATTGCGCCACAGCAACATGTAAACCATAACATAGTGCTATGTAAAGGAAAAGGTCCCATACTTCAAAACTTAGCTCCACATACCAAGTTGCAGGAAAATACTGACTGTTGAAGCGCCTTGAGTGTCACTGAGTGACGGATATGAGCGCTATGTAAGAAGTCACTATAAGAAGTCCATTGAACATCATTAAAACACAATTTACTCTGTTTGATATATAGTTGGCAATGTATTAATTAACCGCAGCATCAGTGTATCAGTGGCATATAACTATAGGGGGTACGGGGGGCACGTGTCCCAAATTGATGCCCCCCCCCCCCCCCCGTTGCCCCCATTTATAGTCGTGACCTTTGAGATCTAAAAATTATAGAATGTTAAATAAAACACTTTATAAAGCTTTAATGTGATAATTTTTTTAAGCTATTACATTTAAACGCAGACAATGCTTTGTTTTTGCCTTCACGTCAGATTATCGTATATAAAATAGTAAACGGCACATAACAACACGAACTCTGAAAAGGGGTGTGTTTAAGAGAAACAGGTGCGAAAGTAATACAGTTTTAAATCTGCCAGTTTCGACACTATTATGTGTGTGTTGAGAGAGTAATTACGACAACTTGCGATTAGACTCAATTTTAAGTCTACATAAACAGATCAAGGTCATCCCCATCACAATCTACATAATGACACAAATCCAAATAAGACTTTTAAATGTTCTATGTTCCACCCTCCATTTTTGTCTAAGTTGCAGGGAAGGTCTTTTAAAAATCACCTGGTTTTGTGATCCGGACCCACTCTGGGAGGCAATCTGGCTGCACGTGACCTGCGCCGCAACCTCCGGTTAAACCAATTCCGTCGTATTCATCTTGAGGGGGAGAAGAAAATATCAGCAAACTTAAAACAAACAATCGAGGGGAAAAACTATCAAGGAATATGTTGAGATTGTATAGTTTATAACTGGTTATGCCCATAATGAATCAAAATAGCAATAATGCTCATTAAAAAAATGTACAACTATAAATACAGCACAAAAACATCCGGCAATGATTAAAGGTAGTTAATTATATTCTAAAAAGTCTGATGTCGGGACGCGACCTTAAATAACGTGACCCCATAAATTTATTAATATTTAGAAAGTGAATGCTCTCAATAACATGCAATTAAAAATACAGCGTTCCACCAAGAGTGTATTACACTTTTGGGGGTTTATGCAATGCTAGGTCAAATTCTTTGGCAAATTTGACCCGACAGTTAGCCCAAGGGCAATGACTTTACCAGCTTTCATTGCACTGGACATTATCTGCCGTTGATTAGTGGTAGTTAATTAAAAACTAAAAATGGATTATTGTCAGGATGTAACATTGAATCACGTGACCATCATAAATGCATTATTCATAAAGTTGGTTGCTGCTGCATATTTCATATTGTACTATGAACGTGCACTGTATACAGCGACAAGTGAATAGCATGCCGTTTTACCTTTCTAATGGTAAGGAACAAAAAAAAACTAGAGCTGAGTGTTCGTTTGCAAACGAAACACAGAGCTGTTCCTTTTAAAAAACACCTTTAAGGTGACGTCATCTGATTCTGTTTATCTTGTAAAACTGCACCTTTAAGGTAACGTTACGTGACGCTTGATGATGCAATCGTGATGCGACCTCAAAATGTAGATGTAACACATCCCAAAATGATTATATACAAGGTTTTAGCTTGATCGCTAATATTTTTCTGTAATATATCAATCTTGTAAAACTGCAACTTTAAAGTAACGTTACGTGACACTTAATGATGCAATCGTGATGCGACCTCAAATTGTAGATGTAACACATCCCAACAAGCTGCGCTTGCTGGGAACAGCTAATTAAACCAAAACAAATTGACACTCCGTCTTAAAAAATGATCAAAAAATGTTATTGTAGGTAGCGCCTGATTTTGAAAAAATGTCGAGATTTAAATGACATTTTTCTGCAATAATTTCTAACTCGTTGGAAAACCCTTCAAATTTACCATCTTGAATGGGCAATCGATCTGGACCAAGAGCTGCACAATTGTAGTTTGTGTAGATGTTCTTTTTGCGCGTGTAATCAAGGCAGCCTTGTGACATGTCCAATGCGTCCAAATTGGTGAAACCGTGTTTCTTCATCAGCTGCAAAAATAGAAGGAAATTTTGCATAAAAGCAAACCAATTAACAGCTGTGAAACTAACAACGGACTAGCACTCCGAACTAATGACGTCCCTTTTGCTAAATAGGCCGTATCAGACAAAAATTCCACCTCCTAGATTTAAGTTGTCTGGGATCGATCTGGGTGCTGAGCAATGTGCTGAGTGTTGTTGCATCGCTGTAGTAGTCAAAGTATACCCCCAAAAACATTAGTGGTGCACACTATGCTTATCAAATATCACTGTGTGCTGTTATTATAAAAACATAGAGTCCTACCGAGCTGTCGACTGCTGAACAAGGACAATATTTGTAGAGATTCTTAAGTGGGGCGATGACAGATATCCCCAACGTCGACAACTCCCTTAAACATAGCTTCCTTTCTCAGGTAAGGTGACAGATGGCCATATAGCAATTGACAGTATTGTCACAATATAAAGACTAATTATCTGTTATTAACTATCTGACATTACCTCTTCTCCAAGAAAGCCATTACCAGAGGCACAGTCAAGAATACGCTTCGAAGTATCAGGAATTCTCGCATGTATCTCTTCAGCTAAAGTGATATGTCCAATGTATCCGATGTTAATATAGTCCTGTTTTTAGTGAGAAAACACAAAAAGTAAAGTCTTAAACCAGGAAAACAGTGTAACAGTATCCCCCTTTTCAGGATAGGCTGTCCCATAGCATAATAGGTGCAGGTGTCAAGGTTAGTGTGCACCAGAAACGCACAGCTAGATGACTTAAAGGGTAAAGAAAAGGGATCTTTTCATCGTCAAAACACTATTCTGCACTTGCTTTTAAGGCATATAGGCCTACCTTTTGATTCATGAGGTTTTCATTTTTTTGTGGTTTGCAGATTGTTCAAAAACGTCCCATGAAAATAAGGTACTTTGTGGATTTTCCGAAAACGTACGTATTTTTGGCCGCTGAGGGCGCGCCCGGCGGACGTAAGATGTTTTTGATTGGTTGAACATTTTCATGACGAAACACCGGGTATTTAGAGTCGTGATAATGACGTCATCTTTATTTACACACGTGTTAGGAGTTTGGAGCCCTGCGTTTCACGGTCATTCTTTTGCCAGCGATCTTGGTGTTGTCGTAAAAATGCCGAATTCGTACGTATGCTGTGGGTGGTTAGATTTTTTCCAGTTTTCCAGTGTGCCCAGCGTATTTTGGTTAATGGGAAATTCACGTATTGTCTTTCTGGACTTTTGTGGAGTTGTTAGAACATGAAACATACCTCGTCGTATCCATTGTTAACCCAATCCTCGTAGTATTTACTGAGGACTGCCCTCCTTTCTTCAAGTGGCAGTTCCTGAAGAGCGAGCAAATTTTTCCGTCTTTCTTGAAATGTTGCAACTTTGTTTACGGTCATGAAATGGTCCTCGTAATTCGCCATGTTTTCTCCCACCACTTTATTGATACTCTTCTTAACTTCCGTTCTATAATCTATATAATGAAAAATAAAACACAACACTCTATAAAAACTGAAAACCTCATTCGAACATCAATCCACACATGTCGAAACCAACCAGCTTGAATATCTGTCTCGATCGAAGGGATACCAAAAAAAAATAATTATTAGAAATTGGAAAAAAAATTACACATAACGGGCTGATCTGATGCCTTGCGGGTGGATAAGTTGACAAAGAAATAACAACAAGCATTGTTTTTTATTTCAGTATCCCAATCAAAAACAAGCAATATTCATAAATGGGTTTCCTGTAATTATTAAAAGAATCTCATTTCCATCCACGAATACGGTCCTAAAAGTAAATTTATGTTCCAAAAAAAATTCAGATAAAAATTCAAACAAGCTTAGGCAATTCCAAATCGTATTTATGTCCTCAAACAACACGACCCAGCATTTAGAATCCATTTAAACTTCATTATTGAAAGTTTAAGTCATCACATAATCATTATCACCTTAATACCAATGACATTAGGCCTTTGTTTGGGTTTTGTTTTTTGTAACATGTTTCTTTTGTTTATTGACTGCGACTCTGATCGAAAAACAATAATGGAAGAAGGAAAAACTAACAACGCGCCATGCCGTGCCGACGTGGCAACGTTCTCTCCAATAGGCAAGTACCCGCTACTCTATACACACGACACGAGCAACTAGAGCCCCGCATACGTGTACCATGCATGTCATTACGTGTACTCCGTAAGGCTTCATGAATCTTCTCAGCTTCCCCGTATTAAACAAAACTCATAGACTTCAACAGAGAAACACATGTACAAAATCACTGCAAATTATACCCACAATGAGGAGAATGCGGAAAATGATGAACACAATATTTTCAACTTAAAATGCTGAATATCCCTCATAGTCCATGAGCCAGGGGCTGAAATTTCACATATTGGTACCACCTCGAGGGACTAATTCTAATATCACTTTTCTTGTTGCAAATAATCCATAACTTACCATAAACTATGATAGCCTTTCCGAAAAATTAGATTTCTACCAGTTTTCGAAAGATTTTCACCGTAAAATCTTAAACCTCTCAGCCTCTTCCGTTGTTGATAAGTCAACGGCCGTTTACATATTAACAACATTTTAAGCCCATGTGTTTGCATGGAGAGAGAATAATTTGAGTGTGCACACTCAAACAGCCGCTGTTTTTTCACTTTGCTGCCTCTCAACAAAAATAGACCGTCAGCCATTTTGTTTTCGCTTTGGCGACAAAGTCGACAGTTTACAGTTGATTTTAGACCTTTATGAGTAAACAAACAATATGTGTTTTTATGAAGAATAGAGGTAAGCTATTTTTTATATGGCTGTTGATTTAAAGGAGGGGGAAAAGTGCACATTGAGTGAAAAACAAACTAGAGAACGTGCTGTGAATGTGATGCTCCGCCGTCTGCCCATTAGGCCTATGCTGACCGAGGACAATCGGTGACGATCCAGATCAATGCTGTTCACATTTTGAAGTATAATTGTGGATACTAAAATACCTGGATTTCAGAGATGTAATACACAGAAAATTTGTAAATTTCATTAATTATTATGAATGACAGAAAAAGGCCGACCCAAGAGTTTAGCATGCAGTTTTGGTCGGTCAACGCATGCCGTTTTGGTGGAGGGCAACGCATTAGACCTGTTTTTTACTATTGTGATTTTACTATTTTCGGGGGGCCTATTTCTTGATTTTAATTTTACGACGTTGTTTTATTTTTAAAACTATATAGCATGTTTGGTTTTTTCAATTGTTGCATAACCCTTGACACTGCTAGTGAAATTTTAAAAGGGCAAGCAAAAATTGCTGCCCTGCTTATTTGTTCTTCGCTTTCTTGTTATCGTTTCCCAGGCTTTAGGATTCGATTCCCTCTGAAATGAAATATATCGGTGTTTTCAGCCTTCACTTTTTTCCTAAATTATTTAGAAATCATCTACCGGCACCGGGCAGTGGCTCCCCTAACAAGAAATTAGTGAGAGGTTGCATGCGGGGAACTTGTTTTTCTGTTCTTTTTATTTTTAATACTAGGCTTCTTCCACTCGGAATACTAGGCTTTTTTTCTTTTGATATTTAGTGGTAAAAGAAAAAAGTTCTAGTAAGAGCAATTGTTATACTTTTCTTTTCTATGTAGGTTGAATTACAACGTTAAAATGCCACAGGCAGTAACAAATAGAAAGGGACACCCTCTGTCATGGTCATCCCCACCCCACCCCTATCCCCGATACGGTTAGGCCTGCACAAATTTGGTGGAAAATTTTCTCCCTTAATCCAGTTTTCTTTGTCAGAAGTATTTAAAGAACTTCTAGGGAGACATAAAAAAAACGGAGAACGCAACTGAGCTCTCTCCAAAGTGTATTGTTGATTCAGTAGGATAAGACCGGCACCATACAGGTGCTGCATTCTCAAGTAATGACTTGAATAAAACCTGCACCACAACCTTCTCTTAACTTTACAAACAACATTTATAAACAAAAGGCAATGTTATATAACGTATAACAAAGGCATTTTCAACAGAATGACACTAAATCCAATTAATTCCTCTTGATGACTGTTGATGAAAAGTACATCAGCAATTATTGACAAAGAGAAACATTGTTGACATGCAGCATGCTTTTTTAGAAAGGCTATCATAGTTTATGGTAAGTTATGGATTATTTGCAACAAGAAAAGTGATATTAGAATTAGTCCCTTGAGTTGGTACCGGCAAGTGGGGCTGGCTCATGGACTATCATAATCGCCCTTTGCACGCATCCGACATGATTGTGGCTGAAAGCCTCGACTTCATGCTTTATTCGTATTGTACTCTATTTTCTGTTTGGATGAAAGTGTCATTATATTACCGTGACAATACAGAATTATCAATGCGTACACTGACGGAGTCCCTAATTCGAGACTTTACACGCAATGCTGAACCGTACAAAGGTAGAATAATTGGTGTTAAACTTCGAGGTCAACCACTCGCAAACACATGGTTGGATTCCACTCTCAACTGAATTTATTCAACAGTCAACACAACACTACCTCGGAATCAGTCTAAAATACAAATAGGCCTACATGTACTTTTCTGTTTTAACTATATGCATCTCAAATGAACAATTGGGTTTAAACTGGCATGCAAAACAGGTTGGATTTATTCAAGGCTAAGTAAGAAAGATCACATTGGAGAATAAAATACAACTGGCTGACAGTGCACATTATATTCTATTCGCACAAACTGCAGGTTCAGGAAACCACACGACCGGAGTCACAACCATAACACCTTCTCACTGCTCTACCCTACTTGTCTTGAACCTCATTCTCACACCCTTCCACTGCTCTACACCACTTCCCTTGAACCTCATTCTGTGAACTTTCCACTGCTCCACACCACTTCCCTTGAACCACATTCAAACAATTTTCCACTGCTCTACACCACTTCCTTTGAACCTCATCCAAACACCATTCCACTGCTCTACACCACCTCCCCTTAACAATTTTCCACTGCTCTACACCACTTCCTTTGAACCTCATTCAAACACCATTCCACTGCTCTACACCACCTCCCCTTAACTTCATTCAAGCACCACCCCACTGCTCCACACCATTTCCCTTGAACCTACCTTCCCACTGCTCTACACCACTTCCCTTTTGAACCTCATTCTAACACCATTCCACAAGGCTTCATGAATCTTCTCATATTCCCCGTATTAAATAAAACCCATAGACTTCAACAGAGAAAGACAATTACAAAATCACTGAACATTATACTCACAATGAGGAGAATGCGGAAAATGATGAGCAAAAGATTTTCAACTTAAAGTGCTGAATATAACGAAGGCAACATGTACTACTGGTTCGATGCTCGCACCCCGACCTCGCTATAATCCGTGGGTAACCGTGACCACATGTTGACCTTTACTTCCGGGTCAACCGGATGTGGGACCATAGCTCAAGAAGTGAACAACCGATTTTCAAACTGTTTTCATTTATAGACTCCACAGTTATGAGAAAGTGTCTATATTTTCTCATAACTGTGGTGGCCCTGAAGGGACATCGCATATCGCAAACGTGTGCGTATACGTATGCAATGTCGTGAAACAATTCGCGAATATGTGCGCTGCGCACACGTCTGCGAATAATTATATTTGCGATGTCGTGAATTTTATTGCATACCATGTCGCATACCTTTGGGGTGATGTCATAGTTGCGGACAATTATTTGTTAGTGACCTAGGGAGTACGTGGTGCTACAGTCAGGCTCCTGTAAGCATGACTGTACAATAATGTGTACCCAGGAACTTGGCACCAAGCCAAGTCTCGCCATACCGAAGACCACCCGCCTCGCTTGCCTCACAACAATGACTACCGCTGCAATGACTACCGCTTATCTCACTGTAGGCAAGAAACCCCCAGACCATTAGACATTTTATTCAAAGGTATGCGACATGTTATGCAATAAATTTCACAACATCGCAAATATATTCGCAGACGTGTGTGCACATATTCGCGAATTGTTTCACGACATTGCATACCGTGTGCGCACATAATATTCGCGAATTGTTTCACGACATTGAATACGTAGGCTCTATGCGCACACGATATGCGATGTCCCTTCAGGGCCACCATACATAACCAACATAACTTATCAATAACAACACACACTTATACATTTGTATATGCGTAACTAGTCTTGGTTCCAAGACGCTCCAGTGATGTAGTCACGAACACAGTAGTCACGAAAACCTAACCGCTTTCTAAACTGCTCTAGTCACCACCCCACGAACCACTCGCCACCAGAGGGCGCTATCATTCCCGTAAACGCTATCACACCACGAACCGCTATCACAGGAGCCGGATAATTAAGTGGCGGCCGCCGGATAATAAGTGGCGGCCGCCGGATAATTAAGTGGCGGCCGTGGCCACCCTATCGTCGGATATTTACAGTCCCTTACTCTTAAGAACTGCGTAAGAACGCAATAAACGTATTCTAAACCAACTGCGAACTTTTAGAACTGTATAGAAACGTGTTGCATACTTGTTCAGAACTTGTTATTTTGTTTTGATCGTATTTAGACGGAATAACGACACACTAAGGACGTATTGCAGTCGAGTTGGGTCTGTCTTTGAACGGGATAAACGTGCCACAAACGGACCCGAACTTTGTGCACACGTACATTCAATTTGACGCCCGACCGCACCACGTCGTACGATCCAAGTACGGCAATTCCGTTCGTAGTACGTCCATCTCGTTTTACGTTGCCACTCCGTCTAATTTCAGGACGGGATGGTCGCCCGAAAATTTTGAGCAGGCTCAAAGTTCTGAAGCAGCACCAATCCCGTCCGAGCCCGTCCATGAAGTTCGTAAACAGACCGTAAAAAGTTGCAACTACGTCCACTCCGTTTGCACACAGTTTAAGCCCGTTCGGCTACATTTTTCAGAACGCAGTGAGAACGAGTTAGGTGTGATGGGGCCTTAAGGTGTCACACACTTATAGGCTTATTCTCTCCTTACAAAATTCTTTTGATTTGGGGTTGAACAAAGACGATTGACTAGAGTGGGATTTAAACCAAGGCCCTCCAGATTAACGTGCCGACGCTCTCCCAAATGAGCTATATATCTTGCCCTATGTTGGCGGTCTCCCTATTTTGTCAATATCTTTGATCGTGGATGCCAGTCAGAAGCCACACAACCGTTAACTTCTGCAGTGTAGCCAGGGATCACACCCCAATTACGATACATAACCTGAGAAACGGCAGTCAAGGGGATGAGACTCACTATTTCAGATACCAAATAATAAACCACAAGGTTAGTACAAAAACAACAGCTCATTGCCCCAATTTTGATCAATATATCGAACGTGAAGGACACATTCTCACGCAACAGAAAGCTCGTGTTCAAAAGGTAAATTTTCCTGGGGAAAACAGGCTACAAAAGCTTTGACATACATTCTTATATTTAATTGTACTTAGCTACAAACATGAACATTTTTTGTATAGGTATTTATCATCGGCAGTCTGTTGGTTGGATGTTCAGTCTAAAATTTCTTCCAACATTTTACTGAGGACTATAGCCGACCGCACTACTATGTCAAACATCGTTTCACGACAGTGTCCTCGTTTCCCACCCGCATTATTCATCTGTGAAATTATGGTAGTCTGTATAATTATTACTTGATGACTACGGTTTACGAGCTAATTATAGGCTTTAAGTATTTTTCGTTTAATGAATGGTTAAAACCCTTAAGTGTGTAACCCTACCAGTCGGCAATGCTGATTAAGCATTTTTTTTAATTACTCTGTGCATGAATTTAGTTGTAATCCCATTTTTCTTGACTTTTAAGAGAATATGCTTGAAAAACATAATTGAACGTTTGAGTGGCCAGGGCATACACGCTACGTTGTTCAGAACTTCCACTGGTCGACTGGACTCAGGGGATTTCCCTATTCACTACTTTTGTGTGTTCCGTCTGCGTGCACTGTCGGGCGGCGCATGCGATTTTTGACCGAACATAGCAGTTGTCTCTTGAATCTGGCCCAATCGCATAAAGCCAGTGAACACACACAAAACGTTATATTAAAGAAAAGTCTTGCCTACCAGAAAAATATAACCAGCCAAAATACCATAACTACTTCATGCCACTGGTTCCCTGCTCATTTTTGGCTCTGTAAAGATATTTGCTAAGCCGTATTTTCTGCTTAACAGTTTATACAAATTGAGGACAGGAAGAGATCGGGGATTATTTATGCCAAACTTGATCAAGTGTATTACTAGTCCGGCAGACAAAAGGCACTTTTTACCTGAACCTTGCAGCGGAGGTATATAACAGGTTTTGACTGATTTATGTTCAGTAGACCTTGTACAAACAGAATCTGCATGATGACACCCTGTGAAGTTTGGGCAATTCGAGATATAGGCGGAATATTCCTCCAATTTTATAATCCAGAATAGTCATGATATCAGGCTAACTATTGGTGGCGCTGTTTGCTTTTTATGTAACTTTAAAGTTAATTGAAATATTGCAAGTACAAAACATATTATTGATCAAGTGTATTACCCCCACAAACATTTATCACCTCTTGTAGGTTTTAACATCCCCCCCAAAAAATTAGGCTCAGAGGAACCAACCCGGTACTTGTTCGTATAAATTTTTAGTTTGTTGTTGTTGCTGTTTTGTTTTTTTGATTTTTTCCCGGGCACCTCCCACAAGCTTTATTTTTCCAGTTATACCGGCATTTTCAATCAACCTTTTGCTGTTTTACGAGTGTAATGATGATTTTGCTGCTGTTGGAGTTGAAACAAATGACTTGAAATTAAATAAAATACATTTTCAATCACTGCTCGCCAATTGCATGCTGAATAAAACAATGTATGTTTATTGAATTAATTGAATCAACACAATGCATCTAATTTTATGACTAAATTTGAAATTGTTTGTTTCTGATGTCTTTGAATTTCAAGCTATAATAACAGTAGTAATGCATTCTTATCCTATCAAAGTAATTTTTTATGGATGGAGTCTTCATATTTTCCTTTGAGTTTTAAATTTTAAGAAATGTGTACAGACCCTAAAGGAAGATTTTTTCAACCGTAAAAATATAGTAGTTAATATAAAAGTATATTATAAATGCGTATAGACCCCTAATGGAAGATTCTTAGAACCTACAAAAATATAACAATTAATATTCCATAAAGATTACCGCTTGTTTATGTAAAACCAGACTAGTTACACAGCTTAGTAAAGTTGCGTCATCAATTAACAAAATAATTATTAACATTAAAATATTAAGTATGAAATGCCTCCTTTTGGGCCCCAAACCACTACAAAAAGGTCTTTCTTTTGATTCACAATGCTCCGAGGACAAATAGATAGGCATATTCTACAAGCTTATCGTTTATCTCTTGCTTGATGTAGAGCAGTCGTTTCTTCTCAAGAAACTCAATGCGACCTTCGGCTGCCATCTTGTGCAAAAAAGCGTCAACTACACCGTCACAGAAGTTCTCCCCGGCGATGAGTTCTGACTCGCGAATTGACAACATGATCAGTCCACCTAGAATTATAAATGGAAATGGTTTAAATCTCAAGACGTGTGTTGGAGATATTTGATTGAGTTCGGATGTAAATATTATTTACTAAGACAAAATGAATGCCCACAAAATATTAAGACGTTTGGGGTTGAACTTCGACTAATTTGACTAGAGCAGGACTTGAACCTGCAACCTCAGGATAAACGTATCGGTGTCCTCGGGAAATCTGTTTCCCCAGAAATTAACGCAGGCTGAAGGAGGCTCATTAGAAGGAGAGAAAATAATTTGCACACAGCTCGCCCACGGACATACTATTTAAGCAACACTGATAGACTGGCAGCGCATACAGGGATGCACCCCAATAAATGAACTTCCATAGCATACAGATAAAAGTAGAAGGAATTAGGCCTATCATTCAGTATCTCAGAAGACGTTTGTCACACACTTTCTAGTTTTGTTCTCTGTTCCGAGTGCCAGTCAGAAGTTATTCAACCTGTAACTGCCGTGCAGTCAGGGATCACAGCCAAGTTTACGATACAACCTGGGAAGCGGCAGCAGAGGGGTAACTTAAAGGGGATGTGACATTTTATTTATAACACCAAGTTATGAACCACAAGGGAAACTGACTTAAACAAATTTGGGTTGAACAAAGGAAGTTTTTTTACCCCCAAAACGTACTTACAAACAAAAAATTACTTTAAAAGAATTTTCAAATCACCACTTTCCCCTTTTAACTTTTAGTTTAAAGGGTGTGCACAAGAAGGAATTAACTTGAATGTGAAAGTTTAAGCTCAATCGGTCTTCGGAGTCATGAGAAAACAGTGAAAACCCCAATTTATTTTATATGTTTTATTTTTGTTTTCAAAAATCTGATTTTATCATGCGGGATAAAGACTATTGTTTTACTCATCTCCAAAAACTATGGCATTTGAAGCAAAACTATTTCAAGGGAAGTTTTCCACAATGACCATCTTTATACCATGTAAGTTATGTGCAAATCTGTGAACATTTATATTTTCAATCTTACCAATGTTGTACACACCCTTTAAAACAAAGGTTTACAAAAAAATTGAAAAATTACCTGGTTTTGTGATCCGTATCATCTCCGGCAGACTATCCAGCTGCGCGTGGCCTCCGCCGAAACCTCCCGTTAAACCAAGTCCATCATATTGATCTGTGGAAAATGAAATTACGAGAAAGCTCCAATAAAGAAAGAGGCTAAAATGAAACATCCTTTTCGTCTGGCAACTAAAACCTGTTATCTCCATGTAATTACCTTTCAAACAGTGGACTTAATTGGATCATGCACAAACCAGTAGGGCTGCTGACTGCCCCAGACAAATAAACTGCTCATTCAATGTAAACACAAAAAAGAAGTTAGTGGCCTGACGTTTCGACCCTAGCAGAGTCTTTCTCGAAGGCTAAAGTCAATGTAAACACACCAACTCTGTGAAATGGATGGTATATATTTCATTATATATATCGGTATTCGGTAGGTATATATATATATTTTATTTTATTTTTTTACTTTTTTGCCAAACTCGGAAATTCTTAATGGAGCTTTCCCGTAAAAATAATTTACAATGATTTAGTGTAAACTTTAAACTTTTAAAGTGTTGTTATTGGATAGTAAAAATGTTTGCTTTGATAACATACAAAATTATCAGATCCGTTAAAAGTTGACATCGGGACAACAATCCAGTTTGGTAGAGCAAATAACTTTACAAACAGTACATTGTGAACTCGTCTGATGGGTACAACTGATGGCCGTACCTGCCCATCTCCTAAGGCCAGGGCAGGGGACCGGTGCTTCTCAGTTGCTGGTCCCCGATGCTGGAACTCTATACCAAATCACATTCGCAACATATCAACTCACTCCAGACTTTCAAGTCTAACTTCTCTTCTCGCCTATAAACTTTTTTCTCTGACCATTATGTTGCAATCTTTAGCAGCGCCTTGTATCTTTGAAAAATGCACTTTACAAGCTTTACTTATTTTTATTAATCTCCACATAAAATGAAACCGACAAAAGGTTGTATATACCATCCTCTATGGGAAGTCGATTTGGTCCTAGAGCTGCGCAAACAAAGTTTGTGTAGATGTTCTTTTGGCGACTATAATCCAATGAGCCTTGAGACATGTCCAATGCGTCCAAATTGGTGAAACCGCGTTTCTTTAGCTACAGAAGGAGAAATTGAGTTTAAAGGGAGGGTGAACTTCTTCTGGTAATTACTCCATAAACACTTACTAGGTAAGATGCTCTGCAGCAGTTGATAATGTACATCATTTTAAGAAACGATTCCCTTCTAAGGAATGTGGTTTTAGAGAAAGGGATTCAAAGTCTGTTTCAATCTGAGAAACGTTCTCATTCATGAAACGTCTCTTATAGAATGTGAATTCCACGGATTACGGTTGACTCTTCCTGCGTGGTCCGATCATAACCGCTCTGGTTTTTAGGCGTTATCTCAAAAAACGCTACCATCTTTAGAAATATAATTTGTACAGGTTAGTTTTGTGTGTACACATCTGCATTGATATAGAATTAAAACTACCAAACGGATCCAAAAACCAAAGGTATACTTTGCCTTTAACATTTTGGAAATCATGTTGCTTTTTACCTAAATTAGCTATAGAGGCCATAACGTTGTCTGCATTGGGAAGATGTACCAAAGAATCCACATAGATTAAAGCAGCAAATGGTTTTGACAAAGCAATTCTGCATTAGTTGGAAACTCAACTTGTAACAATCGCCACTGTCAAGTACATCTTCATAGAGGATGAAGGCGTCTTGAAGTGGTATTCTAAACAGGCCTCATGCATAGGCTGCCACCGTTTATGAGAATAATTTGCACGCGTGGAAGGATTGGCTGAGAGATCGTGCGCAGAGCATATACACGTGTGCACTTTTCCATTAGTGTTTGTCATCAAAGATGGTGGTCAATGACGTCATTTGCAATTCACCTATACAACTTACCTGTTCTCCAAGAAAGCCATTACCAGAGCAACAGTCAAGAATACGCTTCGAAGTATCAGGAATTCTCGCATATATCTCTTCAGCTATTTTCAAATGTCCAACGTATCCATTGCTAGTATAATCCTGTTCATGTTGAAGAACAAAAGCCGTAACAAACAAACAAATAAACAAACGATTTATGATCGATATTAAACTGTTCTTAAACGAGTGGCCGGAGGCAGGAGGTTCTGTCCCCCGGAGATGATGGCTCCCCATACGTAGAACTGTGTAGCGCCCTCTTTTGAATCAGCCTCCTTCAGCCCGTGTTCCCTTATGTGGGGCAGAATCTCCGAGTGACAGATTTTCCTACCGGTACCACTTTAGCATCCTAATGATAACATTGAAACTTACACCCAAATCAAGTCTTTTTTAAAGTTGTTGTCTTAAAAGGTATAGCTTCCCTTGATATCAATGTATCATTTAATAGACCCTGTTCGTGTTTGTTTACATCATTAGGCCTTTAATCTTGTTAGCTTTTCTATGAATTTGACAGCCGTTATATCGGGTATCCTCGGACCCCAGCCTAAGAGTGATACAATAATTATTTTTAAGTTATCATCAAGTTTTAAATCCTTAATTGGTAATAGCTTATTATGCTTACATCCTCATATCCATTATGCAACCAATCCACATAGTACTTGTCCAATGCCCTCATTCGTTCTTCTCCGGTCAAAGTTTGTTCCAGAACAAATAAAGTTCGTCTACGTTCCTCCCATGTCCCGATTTTATTAGCCGTTACGAAATTGACATCAACCACTGCCATCTTGTCTTCGTCAGTTGACTCCGTCTTCAGATTTCCAGTAACTCAAGCTAAGATAAGGGTTCCATTCTCGGTCCTCTCCTTTTTCTTATTTATGTCAACGATCTACACCACTGTTCTTCTAAATTGTCTTTTACTCTCTTTGCGGATGACACCACTATTCTTTTTTCTCATTCTGACTTGCCTACTTTGGCTGAAGAACTAAACAATGAACTAGTGAAAGTCTCCTCCTGGTTTAGTACAAACAAACTCTCTCTTAACTCCCAAAAAACAAAATATATGATCTTTTCCAAATCTAGGTCTACCATCAATGACGCCAATATCAGCATCAACCATGTTCCTATTGAAAGGGTACATTCAACCAAATTCCTCGGCGTTGTCATTGATGACAAACTTTCTTGGACTCAGCACATTTCCCACATCTCGAAAATTACTTCCCGCAATACTGGCATCATGTCTAAGCTACGTTCCTTTCTACCCTCTGTTGCCATGGTCTCTCTTTATAACACACTCATTCTTCCTTATCTTAATTACTGTAATATTGTTTGGGCACGCACTAGCACCAGTAAACTCCACTCTCTTATGATCATTCAAAAAAGAGCCATCCGGCTGGCAACACTCTCCCAACCACGTGATCACACATTACCTCTTTTTATCAAATTACACACCCTTACACTTTCTGATATTAACAAATCTCAAACAGGCACCTTCATGTACAAATACACTAATAACCTTCTCCCTCGCCTTTTCACGTCTTACTTCACCTATAATAAAGACATTCATGACCACAACACTAGATCTAGAAACAACATGCACGTCCCATTCGCACGCACATCATACACATCCAATACTCTCCGTTACTATGGTCCTCGTCTTTGGAATTCGGTTGACCAGTCTATCAAAGCCTCATCCTCTGTGGCTAGGTTCAAAACATCTTATAAAAAGTTCCTTATTTCCCAGTATGTAACATAGTTACTATACCGTTCTTCTCCTTTAAGTTTTTGCATACTTTGTCATTGTCATTTTCTCCAGTAGTTTGTTCGTCTGTCTGTCTGTCTGTCTGTTTGTTTCGTCTTTGTATTGTCCTAAGCATGTACCCTTAGTTTATGTATTTTGTTATGTAAAGGCAAGCCGCTACAAGCTACCTGGCTTATTTTGGACCTTGCCTCCATGCGCTTTCCCACTAGTTTATTCTTAATTATTATTCTGTCTTTTATATTATTGCATTTTACAATGTAGTTCTGTAATTGTGGAAATATGTTAGTGGAAATGTTAGTGGAAATAAATGTGAATTGAATTGAATTGATAAGAGCAAAAACAATTTGAAGAAAGAAAAAAAATTATTCCATGCCACAGACAATAGCTACAGCCGTGGCGTATAAACCACATGCTGTATTGTCTACACTTCTGTATGGACGTGAACATATTATGAGCAAATGTAAAACTGCAGTATAAAGTTGACAGTGAATTGTATTCAGCCTGCTTGAGACCATGTGTAAGCTCAATAATTACTGAAAACAATCATTAATGGCCTATTCGTTTAGACCCAAGCAGGGTCTTTCGTCATGGCAACGTTGTCTCATCCGCGCAATCTGACGTTCGTGCATCAACTAAAATGAGCATTTTGCATTCAGAAGTGAAGTTTTCTAAAAAGTGCGTTCCTTTCTAGCATTGGGGTGCCCGGGAGTCACTTAATGGATAAACTTTCAACAAGACTTTCAATTTTAACAAACGCTACATAGTGTGACCTCATTATTTTTACCTTGACTTCCGATTCAAACCGGATGTTGATATTTTAATATTTGAAAAAAATCACTGCCTCTGATCTATACCACACATCTTTACGTCATTAAAAAGGTCTTCAAGATCTCAACAAGCGCTACACAAAATGTGACCCCATTTGACCTTGGCTTCCAGTTCAAAAATTATGACTCCTGAACAGACATTGGAATGATAGGGTAAAATGTCGTCAAAAGTTCCTTCAATCACAAATTGATGACATCACTCACCAACGCCTAATTGTTTTTGTAATTAACAAAACTGAATCTCTAGTTTGTTTTATGTTTAGTTTTTTTTTTTTTTTTTTTCTCAGCAAGTAGACACTGTATTCACCTGAACTTTCCAGGTTGTTTCTTGTATCTATAATTTTGTCCAATAAATCAGCATTACGTTGTAACAAAAACTGAACGGAAGACGCATTTAAGCTTGAATGACATCACGCTTTCCTGCACATTCTTCCCATTATTATACGAACCCTTCCCTTGCATACCAGCGTAAACTTGCCGGACAAATTTTGCCTTCTATAGTATATATATAAGGGTAGGCAAATATATAAATGGTGATTCATGATACCATAGGTCTTTGGTTTACGTTGATAGTAGCCCCACTGCGCTTGTGTGTCCAAACAGAATCCTACGTTGATAGCAGCCAGTTTGCAACAGCTAATTCTAATCTCTCACGAATCTTCCGATTTTAGAATGGGGTTAATTGTCTTGTCAATCGATTCCAACAGTTGTTCTTTCCTTTCTGTCACTGTTCCATTAGGAACAGAAACAATATTACTTTATTGATATTAATTCATGTTAGTTGAAATCTTGGCCGAATAAATCATAGTCATAATTAGTGACCACCCAGCTGGAGTACAGACAACACAATGAGAGTCATAAATGGAGGGTTGGGGGCATGGCCACTATCAGGCTTAATCGGGTAGGGCTTCCACTAAAATAATGCAGATTGCAGACACTTACCTCAAGTACAAGTACAACGTACGTCTTCTGTGATCTTTTGCCTACTGTCCACTACAGAGTCACCTTTCACAGGTTTGTGCACGGCCTATAGGGAGCTTATCTCCGATTTGGGTCGCAGCCAATGAGATTGCAGTATTTAGCGTGCATAATATCAATTATACTTTGACCTGAAAATTTGATGATTGTTCAAGACGTCCTTGGAACTCTGCCATTATAATTTTGTGTTTTGAATTGGCGACTGTTTGTGGTAGGGCCTACCTGTGCAAGTACGGTTGTGTTAATGGATAGTTGGTTTTCAAAGCTTCGGGGCTCATATGAACAGGTTGTTTAGAGTATGTCTGTCTGCCAGTATAATAAAGGGGTATTGTTTAGTTGTCATAAAATATATAGCACAAAATAAGTTAGTGGCCTGACGTTTCGACCCTAGCAGAGTCTTTCTCGAAGGCTAAATGACAACACACATACAAGCAGACAGGAGTTGCAAGAGTAGTCAAGTGGAAATACATGAATAGAGAGTGGAGGGAGAAAAGCATGACGTCACACTCCGAGGCTCGTGAATAACTTGACGCGGTCAGTTATCGTTTCTGCTTTGACCTTGCATTCATTTCACACAGAGATTAGGCTTATATGATAGTCATGTGTACATCCAACAAAAACTCTACTGTATGGTTGCACCTAACTAAATACACTTTCCATAGAATACACTATAATATATGCTTAATATTAAAAAATAAATAAAAATACTCGGAAGTCTCACAGCTTTTTGCAGAAATCAGTAGCTGTGAGCACTTTAATCTACCTGGCCATTCCCTGCACCACCTCATACTACTGTATTTATTGACTTGTCCCCTTTATTGCATCTGATGACTAAGTAGTTGTTGCTACGAAAGCTCATGCAGTTTTGTTAATGTAATTAGTTAGTCATTAAGTGATACCACTATCGTCATAGCTTTTTGCTGTAAAGGGGGAATAATTATCCATTGACTTTGAAACTTTGCATGTTGAAGATACAATCGATTGAGGTTTGCAGAGACGCCATGTAATGAATCCCTTATGAGATGTGGTGTACGTTTAAGAATAACCAGTAGTTTACAACTCAACGGTTCGATCAGTGTGCTCTGTTCATCTCCAGCAACCGTATTGGGAAACGGCGCACTATAAGGGGTATCGGATATTTGAGTCACTGTCCTATGCTTCTCATTGCATTTCCTTGTGTCTTGACACTAGCTACTTGAGTCCGCAAAGCTTTTATGTTTACCTACTTATTCTATAGAGGTTCTATCCCTTTTCCCCTATAAGTTGACCTACAGTGTACATGTTTGGCGTAGAACAGTATTACGTAATTACTTTTTCTCCCTCTTCCCACCTTTGTTTTGTCATTTGTGTTTCCAAACTCTTGAGTTCAACCACTGGCCCTTTCCTCTATACTCACTTCTATGTCACCCGATTGTTAATTCCTTGCTTGTTCTAGGTGCATGCTGCCCCCCCCCCTCCCCCTCTCTCTCTCTCTCCCACCTCTTTTCATCCCTTCCACTTGACTCCAGTATACCTGATGTGTGATGTGTTGTCATTTTGCCGTCCAGAAAGACTCTGCGTGCCGTGCGGTCGAAACGTCAGGCCTTCTTGCATATAAGTCCTTTTGGTTGGTCAGCAGTTTGCAACAGCTTTTTTCTTTTCTTCAGGAGAATTTTCGAAAGTGTCAGAATTTAAGGGTCTTCCGTTTTCAAAGGTGGCCCGGGCCGTAACACATACCGTCCCTATAGTCAGGTGTAGAAACTTCGTTTGAATGTCAAATAGGTTTGAGGAAACTAACTGCAAAATTTGCAAAAGTGGAGGCCGAATATGTCAAAATGGCTGCAATTGTGTTACTTGGATAAGTACGAGTGGTGGATGAATCAATTGATTTGTGTAACCCTTCTCCAGTGAGTCCGACTTTTTTGTTTTTACCCAAAAGAATATTGACGAGAACCATTTGTATTTTTAACTCTGTTCTTTAATAGCTTACATTAATGCTCAACTTGTGGCAAGCATGTGCTACTCTGCCGTCCAGTCAGAGCTGTGGTCCCAGTTTCTAATCCAGTCGCCCATAACCCTTTCAGTACCAACACATATTCGCTACTTATGCCATGGTGACCAGAGACATTTCCTTGACATGGCTACCTGGTGACCAACACTATTTTGCAAAGTTTCAGGTTACAGCGCCCTCACAAGGCAGATTGGGGTTAGCCTAGGTCCTAGTCACATAATGCAAGTTGAGCAAGCAATAACATATTACTGTTTCCTTTGGCATATTGCCTTGGACTAAATCATTGCCTTTAACATATATTTGAGGTATGGTATTATGACCACTAAACACACAATTGAGTAGTTTAAATGTTGAAGCTAAACATTTGTCAAGTAGCTGTTCATACCAATCTGCATGAGACATATTTTTGATACGTTAAATAAACATAAGGTTTTAAGAAATTACTTTTGAAACAGCATCCTCCCCCCCCCCCCAAACCCGCCCAAAATTAAATAACAATTGGTTGAGCCTCACAGATACTGGGAGTTGGTGACTATACCCATGTTGATCAATTGGTTAAGGCGGCCATTTAGATTGTTGGCAAATTATGAATCCTCCGGGGAAAAAAGAAGTTTTAATTTATTTTTTAGGAAGCACCCCCCCCCCCAACCCGCTCCTAGGATAGGACATTAAATATAAACAAGAGAGTTTGGATTACGCACAATATGACTTATAAATAAATGACTGGTAACATCAATAGTTTTATTTATTTCTACATTTAATGACAAAGAAGGAACTGACATAAAATAACAATAAATATTGCCCATTTGTAAATGTCCGCCAAGCAATTTGGTTTTGGTCCGTATCTCCGTCTATGAGCCTCACATACATAAATTATAATTGCCATGGTGGTTCAGTCGCTTTAAAAAGGCGGCCATTTTGATTATTATAACATTAAAAATAAACAAGAGAAGTTTGATTAAGCACAATATGAACGTTACTCGAACAACATAACTCATAAAAGTTATGTTTTACCTATCATTAACCAATATGTCAAGAAGGAACTATAAAAAAATATTTCCAAAGTGCTATACTTGTTTTTTCAACGTACCATCCTCCCCCCCCCCCCCCCCCCCCGCCTCAATGTTGAAAACTTGAATGTATGAAGGATCCAGGAACCCAACAAGACACATAATTAAGTAATTGCATCAGTCGGTTAAGGCGGCCATTTTAATAATAAAAATGGTCGCCAACCAATTTGGTTTTGGCCCGTAACATAAAATATGGCGAGGTTTTCAGGATGCAGGAACCCAATGAGACCAAATACAAACAATGTCGGCCATTTTGATTATTGTTAAATTTGTTTCTTAAACCTCAAATAAACATAATGTTTTTCCTTTAGGATTGCACATTCAATAAACAGAAGAGAGTTTTGATTACGCACAATAGGAACTGGCCAAAAATTACTCCTCAAATCAAATTTACACCTATCATGAAGCAATATGTAAAGAAGGAACTAACATTACATTTTGCCAAAGTGCTATACTTGTTTTTTCTAAGTACCATCCACCCCCCCCCCCCCCCGCCTCAATGTTGATTGTTGGCAGGCATGCGATTGTGGGATTCAACATTGTAGCGGGGGGGGGGGGAGTATTCAGAAAGTATTGAAAATTATTTGTTTGGTGTGGAAAATCTCCAATAATGGTATAACCGCTGTACACATTTTTTACATAATTAACTGAATAGTTGAATTGTTGACCTAATTTATCACTTGGTGTGGAATTTCTCAAAGCATGGTATAACACACATTGGCTTGATACACTGCTTACAAATTGTGCGAGTTTGTTTCCGATTAGAGGTGGAACTGCATACAACACAGTCACGTTTCTTCCCGCCAACATTCGGACCCGGAAAGTGCTGAGTTGAAAGGGCGTTTGAAGCACTTGACATTTTACGGGCATGGTCAACTGGGTTGTTCTCGAAGCTTGAAATAAGTGCCTCTATCACCTTGACCCGAAAATCCAAAGTAGACAAGCTCTTGTTTGTATGGATGCTGTTGTATACGACATTAGCATTTAGCAAACATATGTCTAGGATTGTAATAAATACACGTTTCCACCATTTGAATGTTTTGTGGGTATGAGTATAGTACGTGCATAATTGTCCTGCCAGATCCGTGCCCCCCATGTATTTATTGTAATCCTCGACTATGCACGGTTTTTTGATATGACGAAATCCTGTAGAAGTTTTCCGGCTCCGAATCTTTTTACTAGTGACACTGCAATCGCCATAGTTTGAGAGGAGAGTGACACGTTTTGTGTCCTGCCACATAACGCATAGTTGGCCTGCTTTCTGAAAAAATTTGGGATCTGCACCGCTTTTCATAGGAAATTTCTTGGAGTTTGCTACGTCGGGTATCCCTAGGGTGGTATAGCGCACAGTTCCACAAGCTCCGAATCCTAGCTCAGACAACTTGGAGAACAGAGCCGGGCTACTAAACCAATTGTCCATGTAGATGCAATGTCCTTTATTTTCGAGTCCCTGCAAAAGGTTCAATACTATGTTGCCTGGTGCCCCTATTTCGGATGGATGGCTTGTCTCAGGATCACTTACAGAGGACTGTCCTTGTGGGCACCTGGGCTGCGATCCTGTGAACAACTCCCAGGCACATGTGTACCCTGTGTCGGATTCGTTCAATGAGAAAGATTTCAATCCCCATTTTGCGGCTTTTCTTGGCATGTACTGCTTGAAGCTCAGTCGTCCTTTGAATTCCGGTGAAAGGCTTCGTCCCGGCTGGTACACCCGGAGGAATGATGGTAGTACAATGTTTAACAGTGGCCGTAATTTAGCAAGTTTGTCACGGGGAGAGTCGCCCTCGACATCTCTGTTATTGGCGAGGTGAAAAAATCTTAGGATTGCAGTAAATCTGTTACGAGCCATGGTTGCTGAGTACAGGGGACTTCGTAGAATTTCAGACCTGGACCAATGCATGGAGTAACGAGGCCTTTTGTTGATTCCCATGCAAAGAAGTAGGGCCACGAATGCCATCATTTCAGGTACATCAGTTGGTCTCCATGCACACTTATTTTCTGCCCCCGCTCCCAATATTTGTTCAGCATAACGATTAGTCTCTAGTACCATCATCTGCCACACTGCTTCACAAAAGTACAGTTTGAAGATTTGTATGGGGGAGAACGAACTGAAGTCTTCTGTAGCCCCGGTGTTTGCTGTAAATTTTACAGGCGGTCGCCGTGTGCAACAAGAAAAGTGATGTTAGAATTAGTCCCTTGAGTTGGTACCGGCAAGTGGGGCTGGCTCATGGACTATCATAATCGCCCTTTGCACGCATCCGACATGATTGTGGCTGAAAGCCTCGACTTCATGCTTTATTCGTATTGTACTGTATTTTCTGTTTGGATGAAAGTGTCATTATATTACCGTGACAATACAGAATTATCAATGCGTACACTGACGGAGTCCCTAATTCGAGACTTTACACGCAATGCTGAACCGTACAAAGGTAGAATAATTGGTGTTAAACTTCGAGGTCAACCACTCGCAAACACATGCATGGTTGGATTCCACTCTCAACTGAATTTATTCAACACAACACTACCTCGGAATCAGTCTAAAATACAAATAGGCCTACATGTACTTTTCTGTTTTAACTATATGCATCTCAAATGAACATTGGGTTTAAACTGGCATGCAAAACAGGTTGGATTTATTCAAGGCTAAGTAAGAAAGATCACATTGGAGAATAAAATACAACTGGCTGACAGTGCACATTATATTCTATTCGCACAAACTGCAGGTTCAGGAAACCACACGACCGGAGTCACAACCATAACACCTTCTCACTGCTCTACCCTACTTGTCTTGAACCTCATTCTCACACCCTTCCACTGCTCTACACCACTTCCCTTGAACCTCATTCTGTGAACTTTCCACTGCTCCACACCACTTCCCTTGAACCACATTCAAACAATTTTCCACTGCTCTACACCACTTCCTTTGAACCTCATTCAAACACCATTCCACTGCTCTACACCACCTCCCCTTAACAATTTTCCACTGCTCTACACCACTTCCTTTGAACCTCATTCAAACACCATTCCACTGCTCTACACCACCTCCCCTTAACTTCATTCAAGCACCACCCCACTGCTCCACACCATTTCCCTTGAACCTACCTTCCCACTGCTCTACACCACTTCCCTTTTGAACCTCATTCTAACACCATTCCACAAGGCTTCATGAATCTTCTCATATTCCCCGTATTAAATAAAACCCATAGACTTCAACAGAGAAAGACAATTACAAAATCACTGAACATTATACTCACAATGAGGAGAATGCGGAAAATGATGAGCAAAAGATTTTCAACTTAAAGTGCTGAATATAACGAAGGCAACATGTACTACTGGTTCGATGCTCGCACCCCGACCTCGCTATAATCCGTGGGTAACCGTGACCACATGTTGACCTTTACTTCCGGGTCAACCGGATGTGGGACCATAGCTCAAGAAGTGAACAACCGATTTTCAAACTGTTTTCATTTATAGACTCCACAGTTATGAGAAAGTGTCTATATTTTCTCATAACTGTGGTGGCCCTGAAGGGACATCGCATATCGCAAACGTGTGCGCATACGTATGCAATGTCGTGAAACAATTCGCGAATATGTGCGCACACGTCTGCGAATAATTATATTTGCGATGTCGTGAATTTTATTGCATACCATGTCGCATACCTTTGGGGTGATGTCATAGTTGCGGACAATTATTTGTTAGTGACCTAGGGAGTACGTGGTGCTACAGTCAGGCTCCTGTAAGCATGACTGTACAATAATGTGTACCCAGGAACTTGGCACCAAGCCAAGTCTCGCCATACCGAAGACCACCCGCCTCGCTTGCCTCACAACAATGACTACCGCTGCAATGACTACCGCTTATCTCACTGTAGGCAAGAAACCCCCAGACCATTAGACATTTTATTCAAAGGTATGCGACATGTTATGCAATAAATTTCACAACATCGCAAATATATTCGCAGACGTGTGTGCACATATTCGCGAATTGTTTCACGACATTGCATACCGTGTGCGCACATAATATTCGCGAATTGTTTCACGACATTGCATACGTGTGCGCATATCATTCGCGAATTGTTTCAAGAGATTGAATACGTAGGCTCTATGCGCACACGATATGCGATGTCCCTTCAGGGCCACCATACATAACCAACATAACTTATCAATAACAACACACACTTATACATTTGTATATGCGTAACTAGTCTTGGTTCCAAGACGCTCCAGTGATGTAGTCACGAACACAGTAGTCACGAAAACCTAACCGCTTTCTAAACTGCTCTCACCACCCCACGAACCACTCGCCACCAGAGGGCGCTATCATTCCCGTAAATGGCTTCTAATCGCAAGTTGTCGCAACTCTCCCAATATACGGCTCTGCGTAAACGCTATCACACCACGAACCGCTATCACAGGAGCCGGATAATTAAGTGGCGGCCGCCGGATAATAAGTGGCGGCCGCCGGATAATTAAGTGGCGGCCGTGGCCACCCTATCGTCGGATATTTACAGTCCCTTACTCTTAAGAACTGCGTAAGAACGCAATAAACGTATTCTAAACCAACTGCGAACTTTTAGAACTGTATAGAAACGTGTTGCATACTTGTTCAGAACTTGTTATTTTGTTTTGATCGTATTTAGACGGAATAACGACGCACTAAGGACGTATTGCAGTCGAGTTGGGTCTGTCTTTGAACGGGATAAACGTGCCACAAACGGACCCGAACTTTGTGCACACGTACATTCAATTTGACGCCCGACCGCACCACGTCGTACGATCCAAGTACGGCAATTCCGTTCGTAGTACGTCCATCTCGTTTTACGTTGCCACTCCGTCTAATTTCAGGACGGGATGGTCGCCCGAAAATTTTGAGCAGGCTCAAAGTTCTGAAGCAGCACCAATCCCGTCCGAGCCCGTCCATGAAGTTCGTAAACAGACCGTAAAAAGTTGCAACTACGTCCACTCCGTTTGCACACAGTTTAAGCCCGTTCGGCTACATTTTTCAGAACGTAGTGAGAACGAGTTAGGTGTGATGGGGCCATAAGGTGTCACACACTTATAGGCTTATTCTCTCCTTACAAAATTCTTTTGATTTGGGGTTGAACAAAGACGATTGACTAGAGTGGGATTTAAACCAAGGCCCTCCAGATTAACGTGCCGACGCTCTCCCAAATGAGCTATATATCTTGCCCTATGTTGGCGGTCTCCCTATTTTGTCAATATCTTTGATCGTGGATGCCAGTCAGAAGCCACACAACCGTTAACTTCTGCAGTGTAGCCAGGGATCACACCCCAATTACGATACATAACCTGAGAAACGGCAGTCAAGGGGATGAGACTCACTATTTCAGATACCAAATAATAAACCACAAGGTTAGTACAAAAACAACAGCTCATTGCCCCAATTTTGATCAATATATCGAACGTGAAGGACACATTCTCACGCAACAGAAAGCTCGTGTTCAAAAGGTAAATTTTCCTGGGGAAAACAGGCTACAAAAGCTTTGACATACATTCTTATATTTAATTGTACTTAGCTACAAACATGAACATTTTTTGTATAGGTATTTATCATCGGCAGTCTGTTGGTTGGATGTTCAGTCTAAAATTTCTTCCAACATTTTACTGAGGACTATAGCCGATCGCACTACTATGTCAAACATCGTTTCACGACAGTGTCCTCGTTTCCCACTCGCATTATTCATCTGTGAAATTATGGTAGTCTGTATAATTATTACTTGATGACTACGGTTTACGAGCTAATATACTTTAAGTATTTTTCGTTAAGGAATGGTTAAAACCCTTAAGTGCGTAACCCTACCAGTCGGCAATGCTGATTAAGCATTTTTTTTAATTACTCTGTGCATGAATTTAGTTGTAATCCCATTTTTCTTGACTTTTAAGAGAATATGCTTGAAAAACATAATTGAAAGTTTGAGTGGCCAGCTGGGCTCGATTTCACAAAGAGTTAAGATTGATCATAAGTGTAAATCCATCGTAGTTGCTTAGCAAAGAGTGACGTCACAATACAAATCACTATGGTAATACTGATAACTTATCTTAAGATGAATCTTAGTGCTTTGTGAAATCTACCACAGGGCATACACGCTACGTTGTTCAGAACTTCCACTGGTCGACTGGACTCAGGGGATTTCCCTATTCACTACTTTTGTGTGTTCCGTCTGCGTGCACTGTCGGGCGGCGCATGCGATTTTTGACCGAACATAGCAGTTGTTTCTTGAATCTGGCCCAATCGCATAAAGCCAGTGAACACACACAGAAAAATATAACCAGCCAAAATACCATATTACTTCATTGCCACTGGTTCCCTGCTCATTTTTGGCTCTGAAAAGAAATTTTCTACGCCGTATTTTCTGTTTAACAGTTTATACAGATTGAGGACAGGAGGAGATCGGGGATTATTTATGCCAAACTTGATCAGATGTATTACCCCCACAAACATTTATCACCTCTTGTAGGTTTTAACACCCCCAAAAAAACAAAATAATAATAATATATATAAAAAAAAATTAATAAAATTAGACTTTGGGAATCATCCCGGTTTGTTCCCCATAAACAAGACCACAATACTTTCTCATAATACACCTGTACTAATATTAACAAAAATTGCATTCTGTGTACGTTTTTCTTTCTGACACGACGGACCGACCAGGTCTTTCAATTAGTAGTAAGCTGTTGTACATGATGATCATCTCCAACAGCATACAAACAGAATGCCGCGTATTGTTTTGGCCCAGGGCCGGTTCTGTCCCCCCGGAGATTCTGGTGTCCCCCCTCCCCTGTACGGAGAACTGTGTACAAATCTATTCTGATAACGCCCTCTTTTCAATCAACCTCCTCCAGCCCATGTTATTTTCCCACATGGGGGACAGCATCTCCGGGGGCAGATTTCCCTATGACACCGGCATCTGAGGACATCGACGAAGGGAGATTAGGTTTTCCCACATAGTTCACGATAGATTACACGCTACGTTGTTCAGAACTTCCACTGGTCGACTGGACTCGGGGGATTTCCCTATTCACTACTGCGCAAACAAGCCTTAGTCTTGGGGTAATTGAAATCCCCTTTTGTTGGCAAATATTCGTGGATCCGCCCCTGGAATGGTGAAATACAATCTCTAGACCCTCTGGAAGACTGTGGGATGGGGTTGCTATCAGTTATTTTATCCCTCAGTATATGCCCAGTATATTGAGATAAGCATTGCCAGTTGTCAACTGGCAGGGTTTTGTAATAATGTAATTATTTTTCTCTTGAGCACTTGAGGGTTAAGTGAGGTTGATATTAAGTGAGGTTAAGTGAGGATAATAAGTGGCGGCCGCCGGATAATTAAGTGGCGGCTGCCGGATAATAAGTGGCGGCTGCCGGATAATTAAGTGGCGGACGCCGGATAATTAAGTGGCGGCCGCCGGATAATTAAGTGGCGGCCGCCGGACAGTAAGTGGCGGCCGCCGGATAATTAAGTGGCGGCCGCCGGATAATTAAGTGGCGGCCGCCAGATAAATGGTACACAAAAATATTCTCGCGCTCATGAAAAAAATATTTCACTTCTTATCACCTGGCACTATCCGGCTTCCGTAGATCGGCAATTCCATAGCAAACTGTGGTATTACTGTTCATCAAATTGGAAAGTCAGATACTTCAGCTACAGCTGGATTCCTTTTTTGTTTTGTTTTTGTTGTATATATATATGTAGTAAGAATATTATTTTTGCTGTTGTGGTATCCCTTCGTGGTGATCCCTTTGAGTTGCTTGTTCTTTGTTTTTATTCGTTTTTGCCATATCCATATTATCTTTTCCCACTCCTTACCCGTTCCTTCAGAATATCTTCCAACAATAGACTTTCCCTTATAATCCTTTGCTCATCTTTTTTGCTATAAATGGATATGTTTTTGTTTGTACTTGTTAATGCCTCTGACGAAGGTCCGGTTTGGATCGAAAGCTAAGGCCATCTCCCCTACCAAGTTTTAAATATATATATATATATATACCTATATATATATATACCCATTTTTTGTGGAGGGGTATGTTATAGGTTTACAAAAAAAGTTTGCTTGAAAGATCTGAAAATATGTTATTTCTAGCAAAAAGCTAAAAATTGCTTAACATTGGCAAACCTTTCTCGTTTTGGGCAAAAGTTTATTGATGGTTTATTGTTGGCTTTAATTATCACATTCTATACAAACCTTTTGTAAATAAGGGGATGTTAATTTGAAAACAGTTCCAGTAAAGATAGAACACTGTACAGTGTACCCCCTGCTCCTTGCCTGTCTTATTATCTGCAACAAAATACCATCATACCATACTACTTATTTTTCATACTTTTAGAAAAGTTCAATATATCAGTTTTTTCAATAAATATTGATTAAAAACATGAACAAGGTTTAAAGTTTTGTTTTCACATCAATATACATTATTACTTGATGACTACGGTTTACGAGCTAATTATATACTTTAAGTATTTTTCGTTAAGGAATGGTTAAAACCCTTAAGTGCGTAACCCTACCAGTCGGCAATGCTGATTAAGCATTTTTTTTAATTACTCTGTGCATGAATTTAGTTGTAATCCCATTTTTCTAGACTTTTAAGAGAATATGCTTGAAAAACATAATTGAAAGTTTGAGTGGCCAGCTGGGCTCGATTTCACAAAGAGTTAAGATTGATCATAAGTGTAAATCCATCGTAGTTGCTTAGCAAAGAGTGACGTCACAATACAAATCACTATGGTAATACTGATAACTCATCTTAAGATGAATCTTAGTGCTTTGTGAAATCTACACGCTACGTTGTTCAGAACTTCCACTGGTCGACTGGACTCAAGGAATTAATTTCCCTATTCACTACTTTTGTGTGTTCCGTCTGCGTGCACTGTCGGGCGGCGCATGCGATTTTTGACCGAACATCAGTTGTTTCTTGAATCTGGCCCAATCGCATAAAGCCAGTGAACACACACAGAAAAATATAACCAGCCAAAATACCATATTACTTCATTGCCACTGGTTCCCTGCTCATTTTTGGCTCTGAAAAGAAATTTTCTACGCCGTATTTTCTGTTTAACAGTTTATACAGATTGAGGACAGGAGGAGATCGGGGATTATTTATGCCAAACTTGATCAGGTGTATTACCCCCACAAACATTTATCACCTCTTGTAGGTTTTAACACCCCCCCCCCCCAAAAAAAAAAATTATAATGTATATAAAAAAATATAAAAAAATTAGACTTTGGGAATCATCCCGGTTTGTTCCCCATAAACAAGACCACAATACTTTCTCATAATACACCTGTACTAATATTAACAAAGATTGCATTCTGTGTACGTTTTTCTTTCTGACACGACGGACCGACCAGGTCTTTCAATTAGTAGTAAGCTGACGTTGTACATGATGATCATCTACAACAGCATACAAACAGAATGCCGCGTATTGTTTTGGCCCAGGGCCGGTGTGGCAGGAGCTTCTGTCCCCCGGAGATTCTGGTGTCCCCCCTCCCCTGTACGGAGAACTGTGTACAAATCTATTCTGATAACGCCCTCTTTTCAATCAACCTCCTCCAGCCCATGTTATTTTCCCACATGGGGGACAGCATCTCCGGGGGACAGCATCTCCGGGGGCAGATTTCCCTATGACACCGGCATCTGAGGACATCGACGAAGGGAGATTAGGTTTTCCCACATAGTTCACGATAGATTACAACGAGAGCTGCAATGGATGTTCTTTATAGCGAGTTGTTTGACTCATTTCCAACCCAAAAGTATAACATTAAAACTCCGCTAAATGTAGAATTGTTCAAATGCTTGTATTACACATTAAACCCATAGCCCTCTGCATGGTCCCAACGACAAGGGGCTGGATGTATATAGGAACTCTGGCCAATGGCCATCTTTAAATACCCATTAGGTGGGAACCTTTTTGAGGAGAGGGTATTGAAGTGAAATAATTAGTCGACCACCTAAGAAAGGAAAGTACTGTAAGCGAGCAGGCTCATTGCCAACAATGATATCTAGGAAAACACGGACAAAGTATACAAACGATTAGCCCTATATAGGACTCTTTCTCTGTGCTGTACACAGATACAGAGTCCTAACTATTAGGTACCATTTCTGGGGCGGACAATTTTCACAGCTTCATAACTCAAATCTTACCTGCAAGAAGCCACTAATTTCACAAGATTCACATTCCAGGGCGGCATACCTTTCGCTGCGGTGAATTTCGGACGTCATAATATTCCTCATTAATCCGTTATTTTCGTGAAATAATGCAGCCCCCAACGCTTAACAATTTTGCCAACTTTCAATAAAGAAAAACCAAGACGCCGGCGTTTGCGTATGTTTGCATGGGTGCAGATTACGCATACCGCAAAATGCAACAAATTCAAATCGCACTTTTTGGTCACAGCATCTTGACAGCACAGCGTAAGAACATGCAAACGCAACGCGCGATATGCGCGTCACTGTGCACCCTGCGTCTTACAAGCGAATAAGCGCGTACTCACGGCAAACACTGTGAGGATATGCGCGTCATGCATCCTGCATCTTACACGCGAATGTACGCGTACGCACGTCAGACACTGTGAAAAAACGAACAAAATTGACTTTTCTTAAACGTTGGGAGCTGCATTATTTCACGAAAATGACGGATTAATGAGGAATATATGACGTGCAAAATCCACCGCAGAGAAAGGTATGCCGCCATGGAATGTGAATCTTGTGAAATTAGTGGCTTCTTGCAGGTAAGATTTGACTTATGAATCTTTGTAAATTTTTCCGCCCCAGAAATGGTACCTGATCTCCAGGACGTCACTGTAGTACAAAACAGAAGTGAAAGGCCGCCAGGGCTAACAAACGATATGAGTGAGTGAAGTCGGTGACTAAGGCAATAAAAACATACGGTGTTTTTTGTTTTACCATGCTTACCAAAAGAAGTGAAATGGCAACTTCACAAAACCATTCCTACATGTAACATGTTCGTAATTAGTTCGTAAATCGTAGTTATACAGACTAATACCATAATTTAACAAATGAATAATGCAGATGGGGAGCGAGCACACTGCACTTGAATGATGACTGTTTGAACGAAATAATTTCTTAGCTGGTACGGAGTCCTTGATATGCCAAGAGAAGTTATGGGATATTATAAAGCCATCGTTCTAGTGCATTTTCCGAATTCTCTTACAACTACTTCATCTTATACTTCACTGACTTTCCTAATTGAGCGAAGCAATTAATGCAACGTCCAGCAGAATTATTGACAGCCATTAATGATGATTTTGCTTCCGTTGGAGTTGAAATAAATGTCTTAAAATTAAATAAAATTAAATAAAATACATTTTCAATCACTGCTCGCCAATTGCATGCTGAATTAAAACAATGTATGTTTATCGAAATTTGAATAAACACAATGCGTTTAGTTTTATGACTAAATTTGAAACTGTTTGTGTCTGATGTCTCTGAATTTCAAGCTATAATAAGGGAATCAATGTGTGGTGAAGAGGTTTTAAACTAGCGGTTTAAACCCGCCGAGGCCTGGTTCTTGATTATTTTACCGAGACGAATTTTACCTCCTTTTGGGCCCAAACCACCACAAAATTTGTATAGCTCTTGTCAAGAATCTGAGATGTTTCTTTTGATTCACAATGCTCTGAGGACAAACAGATAGGCGTATTCTACAAGCTTATCGTTTATCTCTTGCTTGATGTAGAGCAGTCGTTTCTTCTCAAGAAACTCAATGCAACCTTCGGCCGCCATCTTGTGCAAAATAGCGTCAACTGCACCGTCACGGAAATTCTCCCCGGCGATGAGGGTTGCCTCGCGAATTAGAAACATGATCAGTCCACCTAGAATTATAAATGGAAATGGTTTAAATCTCAAGACGGCGTTGGAGATGTTTAATATTGAGGTCGAATGTAGTAGTTTTACTACATGCTATTATTACTAAGACAGTATAAAAAAGTATACAACAAAAATGAAATACCATAAAACATTGAGATGTTTGGGGTTGAACTTCGACTAATTTGACTAGAGCAGGACTTGAACCTGCAATTCTCAGGATAAACGTATCGGTGTCCTCGGAAATCTATTTCCCCGGAGAGTCTGTGCCCCATGTGGGAAATTAACGTGGACTGAAGGAGGCTCATTAGAGGGGAAGAAATTTGCACACAGCTCTCCCACGGACATAATAAGCAACACTGATGGACTGACAGCGACTAGGGATGCACCCCAGTAAATGAACTCCCAAAGTATATAGATAAAAGTAGAAGAAATGAGGCCTATCTCAAAATACATTGTTACACACTTTCCGGCCATAATTATGTGCGGCAGTGTGCGGTTTTTTCCTCTATTTTTTCCCCTGTTCGGGGTGCCAGTTAGAAGCTGTTCAACCTGTTCTGCCGTGTAGCCAGGAATCACAGCCAAGTTTACCATACAACTTTGGAAGCGGCAGAACAGGGATCACCTAAAGGGGATGTGACTTTTTTATTTATAATATCAAGTAGGCCTATGAACCACAAGGGAAACTGACTTAAACAAATTTGGGTTGAACAAAGGAAATTATTTACCCCAAAAACTTACTTACAAACAAAAGATTACTTTAAAAGAATTTTCAAATCACCACTCTCCCCTTTTAACTTTTAGTTTAAAGGATGTGCAACATTGGTAATTGTCAAAGACCTGTATCCACACTTGATGTAACCCAACATATACATGAAATAACAAACCTGTGGAAGTTTAAGCTCAATCAGTCTTCGGAGTCATGAGAAAACTATGGTGGCCCTGAAGGGACATCGAACATCGCAAATATCTTTGCAAATATTTGCGATGTCGCAAATATCTTTACAAATATCTTTGCAAATATTTGCGATGTCGCAAATATCTTTGCCAATATTTGCGATGTCGCAAATATCTTTGCAAATATCTTTGCAAATATTTGCGACATCGCAAATATCTTTGCAAATATCTTTGCAAATATTTGCGATGTCGCAAATATCTTTGCAAATATCTTTGCAAATATTTGCGACGTCGCAAATATTTGCAAAGATATTTGCGACATCGCAAATATTTGCAAAGATATTTGCAAAGATATTTGCAAAGATATTTGCGACATCGCAAATATTTGCAAAGATATTTGCAAAGATATTTGCGATATCGCAAATATTTGCAAAGATATTTGCGATTTGCGATGTCCCTTCAGGGCCACCATAGAAAACCCCCATTTATATGTTTTAAATTTTTTTTTCAAAAATCTGATTTTATCCTGCAGGATAAAGACTATTGTTTTACTCATCTCCTAAAACTATGGCATTTGGAAGCAAAACTATTTCAAGGGACGTTTTCCACAATGACCATCTTTATACCGTATCAGTTATGTGCAAATCTGTGAACATTTAAATTTTCAATCTTACCAATGTTGTACACACCCTTTAAAACAAAGCTTTAAACATTTTTGAAAACTTACCTGGTTTTGTGATCCGTATCATCTCCGGCAGACTATCCGGCTCCACATGGCCTCCGCTGAAACCTCCCGTTAAACCAAGTCCATCATATTGATCTGTGGAAAATGAAATTACGAGAAAGCTCCAATAAAGAAAGAGGCTAAAATGAAACATCCCTTTCGTTTTTGTTTTTTTTTACTCTTGCCAAACTCGGAAATTCTTAATGGAGCTTTCCCGTAAAAATAATTACAATGATATAGTGAAGGCCTAAACTTTAAACTTTTAAAGTGTTGTTATTGGATAGTAGCATTTTTTGCTTTGATAACATACAAAACTAGACATTAGGTGTTTGTGAACAAACACAAAGCTGTTCCGTGTATTATTGTTTTGCTTCGATTAAGTGCTTCAAAGTTGGTCTGATGTCAAGATAGAAGAATCTTGACCTTTGACAGGCCCTTTTTCACTTAAGTGTGCCTAAAAACCTAAACCTGGTCTTCATTCTGATACTGAATCGAAAGGAGCTTTTAAACCAGAAATAAAGGTCATAACATGGGAGTCATGGTAACCCTTGTCTAACATTTAATGCTCAAAGGGTATAAAACTGAAAAGAAATTGAAAATCGCGTGTGTAGTTCTTGAGATAGGGTCCCACTTCCGGTTGACCCAAAAATAAAGGTCAACATGGGGGCACGGTTACCTAAGGCTAATCTCCAATGCCCAAGGATTATATAGCTGAAACAAGTTTGAAAATCGGTTGTGTAGTTCTTGAGGTATGGTCCCACTTCCGGTTGACTCATAGGTAAAGGTCAACATGGGGTGACGGTATTCCAAGGCTAATCTCCAATGCCAAGGATTATATAACTGAAACAAGTTTTAAAATTTGTTGTATAGTTCTTGAGATACGGTCCCACTTCCGGTTGACCCAGAAGTAAAGGTCAACATGAGGTCACGGTTACCCAAGGCTAATCTCCCATGCAGAAGGAGTCTACAACTGAAAAGTTTGAAAATCGGCTGTGTAACTCTTTAGATATGGTCCCACTTCCGGTTGACCCATAGGTAAAGGTCAACATGGGGTCACGGTTACCCAAGGCTAATTTCCAATGCCCAAGGAGTCTATAACTGGAAAAAGTTTGAAAATTGGTTGTGTAGTTCTTGAGATATGGTCCCATTTCCGGTTGACCTGGAAGTAAAGGTCAACATGGGGTCATGGTTACCCAAGGCTAATCTCCCTTGCCCAATGAGTCTATAACCGAAAAAAGTTTGAACTTCGGTTGTGTAGTTCTTGAGATAAGGTCCCACTTCCGGTTGACCTGGAAGTAGAAGTCAACATGGGGTCACGGTTACCCAAGGCTAATTTCCAATACCCAAGGAGTTTATAACTAAAAACAGTTTGAAAAACGGTTGTGTAGTTCTTGAGAATGGTCCCACTTCCGGTTGACCCGGAAGTAAAGGTCAACATGGGTTCGCGGTTACCCAAGGCTAATCTCCAATGCCCAAGGAGCCTATAACTAAAAAAAGTTTGAAAATCGGCTGTGTAGTTCTTGAGATATGGTCCTACTTCCGGTTGACCCGGAAGTTAAGGTCAACATGGGGTCACAGTTACTCAAGGGTAATCTCCCTTGCCCTAAGAGTCTATAACTGAAAAAAGTTTGAAAAAGGTTGTACATACCATCCTCTATGGGAAGTCGATTTGGTCCTAGAGCTGCGCAAACAAAGTTTGTGTAGATGTTCTTTTGGCGACTATAATCCAATGAGCCTTGAGACATGTCCAATGCGTCCAAATTGGTGAAACCGCGTTTCTTTAGCTACAGAAAGAGAAATTGAGTTTAAAGGGAGGGTGAACTTCTTCTGGTAATTACTCCATAAACACTTACTAGGTAAGATGCTCTGCAGCAGTTGATAATGTACATCATTTTAAGAAACGATTCCCTTCTAAGGAATGTGGTTTTAGAGAAAGGGATTCAAAGTCTGTTTCAATCTGAGAAACGTTCTCATTCATGAAACGTCTCTTATAGAATGTGAATTCCACGGATTACGGTTGACTCTTCCTGCGTGGTCCGATCATAACCGCTCTGGTTTTTAGGCGTTATCTCAAAAAACGCTACCATCTTTAGAAATATAATTTGTACAGGTTAGTTTTTTGTGTACACATCTGCATTGATATAGAATTAAAACTACCAAACGGATCCAAAAACCAAAGGTATACTTTGCCTTTAACATTTTGGAAATCATGTTACTTTTTACCTAAATTAGCTATAGAGGCCATAACGTTGTCTGCATTGGGAAGATGTACCAAAGAATCCACATAGATTAAAGCAGCAAATGGTTTTGACAAAGCAATTCTGCATTAGTTGGAAACTCAACTTGTAACAATCGCCACTGACAAGTACATCTTCATAGAGGATGAAGGCGTCTTGAAGTGGTATTCTAAACAGGCCTCATGCATAGGCTGCCACCGTTTATGACTCATGAGAATAATTTGCACGCGTGGAAGGATTGGCTGAGAGATCGTGCGCAGAGCATATACACGTGTGCACTTTTCCATTAGTGTTTGTCATCAAAGATGGTGGTCAATGACGTCATTTGCAATCCACCTATACAACTTACCTGTTCTCCAAGAAAGCCATTACCAGAGCAACAGTCAAGAATACGCTTCGAAGTATCAGGAATTCTCGCATGTATCTCTTCAGCTATTTTCAAATGTCCAACGTATCCATTGTTAGTATAATCCTGTTCATGTTGAAGAACAAAAGCCATAACAAACAAACAAATAAACAAACGATTTATGATCGATATTAAACTGTTCTTAAACGAGTGGCCGGAGGCAGGAGGTTCTGTCCCCCGGAGATGATGGCTCCCCATACGTAGAACTGTGTAGCGCCCTCTTTTGAATCAGCCTCCTTCAGCCCGTGTTCCCTTTTGGGGGGCAGAATCTCCGAGTGACAGATTTTCCTAGGACACCGGTACCACTTTAGCATCCTAAAGTTAACATTTAAACTTACACCCAAATCAAGTCTTTTTTAAAGTTGTTGTCTTAAAAGGTATAGCTTCCCTTGATATCAATGTATCATTAGACCCTGTTCGTGTTTGTTTACATCATTAGGCCTTTAATCTTGTTAGCTTTTCTATGAATTTGACAGCCGTTATATCGGGTATCCTCGGACCCCAGCCTAAGAGTGATACAATAATTATTTTTAAGTTATCATCAAGTTTTAAATCCTTAATTGGTAATAACTTATTATGCTTACATCCTCATATCCATTATGCAACCAATCCACATAGTACTTGTCCAATGCCCTCATTCGTTCTTCTCCGGTCAAAGTTTCTTTCAGAACAAATAAAGTTCGTCTACGTTCCTCCCATGTCCCGATTTTATTAGCCGTTACGAAATTGACATCAACCACTGCCATCTTGTCTTCGTCAGTTTACTCCGTCTTCAGATTTCCAGTAACTCAAGCTAAGATAAGAGCAAAAACAATTTGGAAAAAAAATAATAATTATTCCATGCCACAGACAATAGCTACAGCATATAAACCACATGCTGTATTGTCTACACTTCTGTATGGACGTGAACATATGAGCAAATGTAAAACTGCAGTATAAAGTTGACAGTGAATTGTATTCAGCCTGCTTGAGACTATGTGTAAGCTCAATAATTACTGAAACAATCATTAATGGCCTATTCGTTTAGACCCAAGCAGGGTCTTTCGTCATGGCAACGTTGTCTCATCCGCGCAATCTGACGTTCGTGCATCAACTAAAATGAGCATTTTGCATTCAGAAGTGAAGTTTTCTAAAAAGTGCGTTCCTTTCCAGCATTGGGGTGCCCGGGAGTCACTTAATGGATAAACTTTCAACAAGACTTTCAATTTTAACACACGCTACATAGTGTGGCCTCATCTTACCTTAACCTCCGATTCAAACCGGATGTTGATATTTTAATATTTGAAAAAATCACTGCCTCTGATCTGCACCACACATCTTTATTAGAAAGGTCTTCAAGATATCAACAAGCACTACACAACATGTGACCCCATTTCACCTTGACTTCCAGTTCAAACCAGAAGTCTGTGTTTATTATTCGAAAAATCATGACTCCTGAACAGACATTGGATTGATAAGTTAAAATGTCGTCAAAAGTTCATTCAATCAATCACAATTATGTTGATGACATCACTCACAAACGCCTAATTGTTTTTGTAATTAACAAAACTGAATCTCTAGTTTGTTTTCTGTTTTGTTTTTTCTTCTATCTGTTTTTCTCAGCAAGTAGACACTGTATTCACCTGAACTTTCCAGGTTGCTTCTTGTATCTATAATTTTGTCCAATAAATCAGCATTACGTTGTAACAAAAAACTGAACCGAAGACGCATTTAAGCTTGAATGACATCACGCTTTCCTGCACATTCTTCCCATTATTATACGAACCCTTCCCTTGCATACCAGCGTAAACTTGCCGGACAAATTTTGCCTTCTATAGTATATATATAAGGGTAGGCAAAGGTATAAATGGTGATTCATGATACCATAGGTCTTTGGTTTACGTTGATAGTAGCCCCACTGCGCTTGTGTGTCCAAACAGAATCCTACGTTGATAGCAGCCAGTTTGCAACAGCTAATTCTAATCTCTCACGAATCTTCCGATTTTAGAATGGGGTTGTCTTGTCAATCGATTCCAACAGTTGTTCTTTCCTTTCTGTCACTGTTCCATTAGGAACAGAAACAATATTACTTTATTGATATTAATTCATGTTAGTTGAAATCTTGGCCGAATAAATCATAGTCATAATTAGTGACCACCCATGCAGCTGGAGTACAGACAACACAATGAGAGTCATAAATGGAGGGTTGAGGGCATGGCCACTATCAGGCTTAATCGGGTAGGGCTTCCACAAAAATAATGCAGATTGCAGACACTTACCTCAAGTACAAGTACAACGTACGTCTTCTGTGATCGTTTGCCTACTGTCCACAACAGAGTCACCTTTCACAGGTTTGTGCATAGTCTTGGTTCCAAGACCATGGTGTTTGCTCGGTACACACAGAATCAGTACCAACGTTCGTCGGGTATACACTGTGCACGTTTGTAATGAATAAACATAGAGGGCGCTTTGTATTTTTGTTCCCTGGATCCCACCTTGGGGTTTCACCCCTCTAAATAGAGTCCCATAGCAAACAATGATAAATGCTAAATATTCAAAAATTCTCAAAAAATTGTTAAAAGTCTCTCAGCCTCTTGAAAACCAATCAAATATATTTTCAGACCACTAAACTTCAGATTTCTTTTCAATTTTTGGCAGGTCAGCCGTTTGGAATTTTTGCTAATTACCCCAGAAAAAAACACCCCCGAAAATGTGTTTTTTCCCAAACCGACTTGCCGCCAGTTTTCATGAGGCACTCCTCCAATTCCCAAGCTAAATAGGACCAACTTTAAAGCCCAAATTTATCAAATCTCCTCAAAACTTGAAACCCAGAACCCCCAGGTTGTGATAAGTTCTTATAATTACACACTCTATTAGTTGCATGACCCCCAAAACGTTATAATTAAAAATAAGTTGTGGGTTTACAAATTATGATAAGTAGCTTGGCGCATGAATTTTGGGTCGATTTAGAGTAGTGCACCCTTGGTGAGATCCAGATGTCGGTGAGCCGAAAAATACCACTAGTCACAGCGCCCTCTATGTTTATTCTTTACAAACGTGCACAGTGTATACCCGACGAACGTTGGTACTGATTCTGTGTGTACAGAGCAAACACCATGGTCTTGGAACCAAGACTAGTTTGTGCACGGCCTAGGGAGCTTATCTACCAATTTGGGTCGCAGCCAATGAGATTGCAGTATTTAGCGTGCATAATATCAATTATACTTTGACCTGAAAATTTGATGATTGTTCAAGACGTCCTTGGAACTCTGCCATATAATTTTGTGTTTTGAATTGGCGACTGTTTGTGGAGGTAGGGCCTACCTGTGCAAGTACGGTTGTGTTAATGGATGGTTGGTTTTCAAAGCTTCGGGGCTCATATGAACAGGTTGTTTAGAGTATGTCTGTCTGCCGGTATAATAAAGGGGTATTGTTTAGTTGTCATAAAATATATAGCACAAAATAAGTTAGTGGCCTGACGTTTCGACCCTAGCAGAGTCTTTCTCGAAGGCTAAATGACAACACACATACAAGCAGACAAGAGTTGCAAGAGTAGTCAAGTGGAAATACATGAATAGAGAGTGGAGGGAGAAAAGCATAACGTCACACTCCGAGGCTCGTGAATAACTTGACGCGGCTTTGACCTTGCATTCATTTCACACAGAGATTAGGCTCATAGTCATGTGTACATCCAACAAAAACTCTACTGTATGGTTGCACCTAACTAAATACACTTTCCATAGAATACACTATAATATTATGCTTAATATTAAAAAATAAATAAAAACACTCGGAAGTCTCACAGCTTTTTGCAGAAATCAGTAGCTGAGCACTTTAATCTACCTGGGGCCATTCCCTGCACCACCTCATACTACTGTATTTGACTTGTCCCCTTTATTGCATCTGATGACTAGTAGATGTTGCTATACGAAAGCTCATGCAGTTTTGTTAATGTAATTAGTTAGTCATTAAGTGATACCACTATCGTCATAGCTTTTTGCTGTAAAGGGGGAATAATTATCCATTGACTTGAAACTTTGCATGTTGAAGATACAATCGATTGAGGTTTGCAGAGACGCCATGTAATGAATCCCTTATGAGATGTGGTGTACGTTTAAAAATAACCAGTAGTTTACAACTCAACGGTTCGACGGATCAGTGTGCTCTGTTCATCTCCAGCAACCGTATTGGGAAACGGCGCACTATAAGGGGTATCGGATATTTGAGTCACTGTCCTATGCTTCTCATTGCATTTCCTTGTGTCTTGACACTACTTGAGTCCGCAAAGCTTTTATGTTTAATTTCCTACTTATTCTGTAGAGGTTCTATCCCTTTTCCCCTATAAGTTGACCTACAGTGTACATGTTTGGCGTAGAACAGTATTACGTAATTACTTTTTCTCCCTCTTCCCACGTTTGTTTTGTCATTTGTGTTTCCAAACTCTTGAGTTCAACCACTGGCCCTTTCCTCTATACTCACTTCTATGTCACCCGATTGTTAATTCCTTGCTTGTTCTAGGTGCATGCTGCCCCCCCCCCCCCCCCCCCCTCCCCTCTCTCTCTCTCTCCCACCTCTTTTCATCCCTTCCACTTGACTCCAGTATACCTGTTTATGTGGGATGTGTTGTCATTTTGCCGTCCAGAAAGACTCTGCCGGGGCGGTCGAAACGTCAGGCCTTTTTTGCATACTATACCATTATAAGTCCTTTTGGTTGGTCAGCAGTTTGCAACAGCTTTTTTTCTTTTCTTCAGGAGAATTTTCGAAAGTGTCAGAATTTAAGGGTCTTCCGTTTTCAAAGGTGGCCCGGGCCGTAACACATACCGTCCCTATAGTCAGGTGTAGAAACTTCGTTTGAGGAAACTAACTGCAAAATTTGCAAAAGTGGAGGCCGAATATGTCAAAATGGCTGCAATTGTGTTACTTGGATAAGTACGAGTGGTGGATGAATCAATTGATTTGTGTAACCCTTCTCCAGTGAGTCCGACTTTTTTTGTTTTTACCCAAAAGAATATTGACGAGAACCATTTGTATTTTTAACTCTGTTCTTTAATAGCTTACATTAATGCTCGCAACTTGTGGCAAGCATGTGCTACTCTGCCGTCCAGTCAGAGCTGTGGTCCCAGTTTCTAATCCATTCGCCCTTAAATTAAACCCACTCTTTCAACAATAATGTGAGAACAGAATAATCACATGAGGGCGCACCATTAACGCCCTTAAATTAAACCCACTCTTTCAACAATAATGTGAGAACAGAATAATCACATGAGGGCGCACCATTAACGCCCTTAAATTAAACGCACTCTTTCAACAATAATGTGAGAACAGAATAATCACAAGAGGGCGCACCATTGAGCGAGGGCATTCCACAAAATGGCTTCGTTGTCCAGTAAACATTGTTGTAAGACCAGAAAAATAAACGACAAAAACTGATAGATTTCAAGCATAATTATCATTTGTATACAGAAATCGGAATCCAAGGTGTGCACGTCAACTGCTTGAAAAACCCATTGATTATGTCATCTACGTGTGACTTTTTTGAAATGACCACGATTATTATGGCAATACCAATGCACTGGTGACGGTACAGTGTTGTTTGGCATGTTTGGCTGTTTTAACTGAATGAAGTTGCCTTGGAAATACAACAGCTCTGACTCTGAAGGAGTTGCCTATAATAAGATACGGCTTTGTGAATAAAAAATGCCAACTATCCAAGGTATCGATCCTGAGGTATGTGCAGTTTCTTTGTTTTTGGTTTTTAATTGGAGGATGAATCATTGAATGAATGTATTTAAATAAAATTTAAAAACTATTTTAAATAAAAAATATTCAACTATATTTAATTTTTTTTATTTTTTACAATAATAAATCAAGATTATAAGCACTTTCACGATTAATAAGCTTGGGCCCTTTTCCAAACCTCGGCTTGGGCTCCGTCTCCGGCTCCAGGCTCCGTCTGATATTCGAACCACCGCGTGCAAATACACGCTGTAGCAAACAACAATTAACGGAGCCCAAGCCGGAGACGGAGCCCAATCCGAGGTTTGGAAAAGGGCCCTTATTTGCATTCCGCAGCCATCTTGAAAATAGCGCCACCAACTGGCATGCAAAAGCCAGTCGAGGGGAACACATTGCCCAGCCCCTCCACGTAAAAGTATACAGCTTCAGTTTGCAGAGATAAGTTTCTGTTAGATTTTGCAATTTCTCCTCAATATGCCTTCTGTAAATGTCAGTTTGGGAGCCTGCACGGTAACATTCAACATTAAAAACAGGATTTCTTGCTGATTTTGTTTGTGATCAGTACAGAAATGAGGATCGAAAATAATGACAATGTTCCAGAGTACAGATTAATTTTTTGTTTAGGCATTGCAGTCGAACGTTCTTTAGATGAGTTAACTTTAACATTTGTTCTTACTTTCTACTAGTCCCACATTGTCCCCAAATTCTTATTCGGGGGATTTACGTCATTTCAAAGCTGACTTAATTTGACAAAAGTGGTATATATTTTTTTAATTCCCGTACGTGTGACTGTGAGATCTCTCATTCACTTTGGAAGGTGTGGATTTGCTTCGACTCTGTGTACATTTAATTAGGGCTTCCACTTTGGTTTTATTGAATGATGTAGACCATTTAACCTGATTGTTTAAAATATTATTATATTTTTATTTTGTTAATAAGCTGAGCAACAATGAGTACCGCTAGTGCAGCTGCAGAGAGTCTTGGAGACTTTTACCCTCTTGGGCAAAAAGGAACTAATTCAGACCTATTTGCGAAAATGGGGACTGCCTGTAAGTGGCACAAAGAAAAGAGTTGGTGGCATTGTCATTTGCAGCTTGGACTATGAAGACTCCAGTCATCCAACCACAAGAAAAACTGACTTTTGATTCTTGGTACTGTTCAAATTGTAAAACGTAAAAAAATAAATAAAACAAATGCAGTGTATCACTATCGAGTCGGTTTCTTTGTTCAACTTTATAAACAGATTATAATGTACACATAGTCAAATTCCTTTTTGGGTTTAAAATAACCAAAACATTTTTGATAAAGAAAGATTGGTGCAGTAACTTTATTTTCATATGACTACATATGCCTGCATTTAGAAAGAAAACAAATCTGAATCATCATTATTTAGTGCTTGTATTGTCTTTTCTGAGGACAGACTTTGACTCATTTATTAAACAAACTCTCAAAAACCAGGTCATAGTAAACCAATCTTTGGTTCAAAAAGTAAATCATGCATTAAATACAACGGGGAACAATTTGATTTGACGGATTTCTGATCGATTGCAAAACATTTTATCAAATTGTAAAGTTAAGTTGTGATCAATTAGTAACCTTTTATTCAGAAATGCATTGTTTTATCAATACATGACTGGAGTTAGTGAGCTATAAACAATCAGCTTGATGCATCAAAACTTTTATGAAGGCACTAAAATAAAAAGTAACCAATGTGGCGGTTCGGACCTTCTCGAGTTCACTCAGAACTTTCAAGTGCTCTCAGTTTCCGTATTGTTAACAGGCCAAGATACATGTATCTAGGGCACGATGCTATGATGTAGTACATGTATGAGGTCATTCTCGAGGGGCCTTATTTGATCCAAAAGGGCTTAAATCACTACAGTGCTTATTATCTACTCCCTTCCATTTCCAAACTTTTAAAAGTACTATGTACCTGCCGGTACATGTAGTTCATGTCATAACCTTTTGCCTTGTGTGGTAACATAATCATCATCATGATTTTCTTAATTTGTGTGATGTGCTACTTTTTCACAGGAGTATAAAGCCCACTGCCTTTTACAGGTAACTACAATGCTAAATTGTAGTCTTATTTTTTCTGAAAATTTAGTTTTTAGTCAAAAGGTCTGTGTCACTGAACGAATCTGAGGTTCTGCCCCACCTTCCCCAATGCTTTGGACCAAAACTATAACTCTCCCCCAGGGAGTGATACTACACGCAACTATCTTAGCAGTGTTGTGTGACTTCACTTGTAGTCTGAATAAGTCATGGCTAAATGTAACTCTAGGTTACGTTGATGATATGTGAAGATCTTAGTGTACAGTTCAAAATTCCACGCAACTGCTGGTAGTGCTTCTGAAAGTCTTTCGGAAGATTGGCTTTGGTGTTTTCCTGCCCGGGCATGGTCACTGCCTTCCTTTACTCCTCAGCCAAAGGTTTTAATCCAAGTCATGAATATACGGCTGGCACAGTACCCTGTTGATATTTGGAATCGGTCAGACAAATCTCCATTCAGCAAGTCCAGGCGCAGCTTCATTAAAACCCTTAGAAATTGGTCCTTGAGCTGCAGTTTTCTGGGACACAAAAACTTGGCAGGTCGACCTGAGAAGAACAAAAAAGTGACAAACATATTCATATCCTGCATTTAATTTATGTGAAGTTGGCTATAAAGTTCACAACAAAAACAACAACAAAATTTGCGACTCTACTTTGTTACTCTGTACTGAATTTCTCTGCCAGAAATAAAATAGGGGAAAAATCAGTTCAACTGCATGCATTTCTTTAATTTTGATTGATCTATAATCCTAACTTATTTCGGATTCCGGCACAAGTGCATAATTCATGGTCATCTAATCATGGTCATGTAATCATGGTAATGTTAGCAGGGAACCATTTCATCCAGCAATTTTGCATAGCAAAATATTTTGACTGAATTTTTGTGCACACTCATTGCTAATATTGAGTAGCAACTCCTGATTTTTGAGTAGCAACTGATACGTTTTGTGTAGCAATTTGCTCTGCTGTAGTACAAGGGAAATCGTTCACTGGTTAGCCTAAGCATGGAGGTAGTTCTACCTCCATGGCCTAAGCATGACATAAGTAATCATTAATATGTCCCCAACTCAAGTTTGCCCCCAACAAATTGAAACAACACTTTCAAAGTTTCATACTCGATTTTCGGTCCACATTTCTGTACTGATCACAAAGAAATCCGCCAGAAATCATGCTGTTAGTGTTGAATGTTACCATGCAGGCTCCAAAACTGACATTTACAGAAGGAAGATCGAGGAGAAATTGCAAAATCAAGCAGAAACTTACCTCTGCAAACTGAAGCTGTATGCTTTACGTGGAGAGTCTGGGCAATGTGTTCCCCTCAACTGGCTTTTGCATGCCAGTTGGTGGCGCTATTTTCAAGATGGCCGCAGAATGCGAATAAGGCTTATTTATATGCACCATCTGGGCCCAATTTCATGGCTCTGCTTACCGCCAAATTCTCGCTTACAATCACCAATCTCCGCTCACTCACTGTGCAAGGGGCGAATTTTTTTATTTCGAACACGCCTTGCTGCCTGTTAGTTGTGATAATCGTATCCCTCCATCCTCCCGACGGTCGGAGACCGGAGGGTTACGAGACAATGGGCATAAGATTCGACCATAAGTGCAATTTCGACCAGTGTTGACAGACTAGTCCAAGATTTGCCCAATTTTTACCACTTTCAAAAATCATGACATAAATTCTAAGAACACAGATTTGATTATCAATGTATAATGAATCCATTCATAATACTCGAAACATCATTGAGAAAATATTTTGAAGAAAAAAAGACAAAAACTTACCGGAGACTGACCAACGTGTATAGAAACATGTAGTAACATCACGACCAATCAGCGTAAAACCAAACGCCACTTGCAGTCTCAACATCACAAGCTGAGCGCAATTCATTACCGTGCACAACCACACACAAAAACAATTCTAAGATTGAGCGCGCGTTCTGATATGCTAGTACGTAACTCTGTGCCGATACCAAAAACGTGTGGCGCAAACTGCGCATTGTGCAAGTCTGTATAAAAACGTATGCCACGCCTATGGTTTAAGCTGATTGGTCGAGAAAATACGCTGATTGGTCGAGAAAATACGCTGATTGGTCGAGAAGTAAAAAGTGCGGGGTTTAAAACCTCAACCATCGTCTGTCTACACTTCACGGGCTTCACCCAGTCTCCGGTAAGTTTTTGTGCTCACCGTCTCGTAACCCTCCGGTCTAAAGACCGTCGGGAGGAGGGTACGATTATCGCAACTAGCTGCCTGTGTGACTCGGCACAAGAACTTCATGCACTTGTCTGGACATGCTGAAGTAAATAAAGCTGCCTCTTGAACAAGATGGCTCATGAGTCATATAACCGTGAAGGTGCTTTTAATGGTAATTGTGATTTATTTTTTTATTTTTTTAAAATTAAAATAGGCGCTTTGACAGTTGAGCAGCAGGGATGCTATTATTAAGTAACTATTTGTGTTTTCGTAGCCTTAACTCGTTTACTGTGGAATTTAGTTTGCATGAAATTTAATTGCTTGTATAACAAAAAATTTCAACAACTGGTATCGGTAAATTATAAGAAGTTTGATATTAAAATAGTGGGTCAATTAGTTTTATTCATTTTTACATGAGACATCAAACATCAGTTTTGGGAAAAGCCAGTAAGAAGTAAATTTAAATTAGGTTGATTCGGAGCCTCTGGCAGCGACTTTCGGGCACGTAGCAAAATTTACTGAGCCTCTGTGAGCTGTGCGCCATTGAGTTAATATTGTTTCAGCCATCCACCGCATCAAGATATCATCTTATTACTCCAACTACTCCAATTTGTCTTCTCCAGGAATCTTTTTATTCTGACGATTCATTTTCTGATCAATCTGACGAGGAACTAAGAGTTGATTCGAGAGGGTCTCAAGCCACACCTCAGTCGGTGCGCCCCAAGAGCGCTTCTAGGGGTACACCAAGGAAGGGTGGGGTCAAAAAACCACGTAAGTACAGTAAAAATCATCTGCCCAACAAACGTTTGTATGGTGGGGCAAACAGGGGACATATTAGGCATAGAATTGATACATGTACATGTAGTCAGAAAATTGTCATTGGTTGTTATTCTACCTTTTTCAAATGTCAAATCTGCAATGGCCCTATAGACCCATTGCACAACGCGCAGCGCACTTAAACGCGCGTCTCCTGTCGGCCATTTTTTTGTGTCAAAACGTGCACAAAAGGAATGGAGGTGTGTAAACACATGTACATGTACCATCCTTTTGTGCACGTTTTGACACCCAAAATGGCGGACAGGAGACGCGCGTGCAAGTGCGATGCGCGTTCTGCAATGGGTCTATAGCCAAATATATTTCTCATGACATACTCTGAGTGTGTGTTACATTCCATGCTTACATCAAAGGCACAATTCCATCACCAACCTGCCATACTGTTAGTATTAGTAAAAAAACATTTTTAAGTTTTGTAAGATTTTGATCTTTAACTTCAAAACAATTGGTATTTATAACTCCTTTGTTGTAGGTGATTTGTATAAATTTGGTTTCAATCTGCATAATGATGGACAAGATGCTAAAATTCAATCACCACTTTTTTATTCATCTTAATTTCTCATTTACTCAGACGCTTTTGTTCTTATGAGTGAACAAGTTGTGGGTGGATTTTCCAAAATAATCTGTATAAGTGAAGATGTTTTTTTAAAGCTCTTATCAACCCCAAAGCTGCTTCACTAGCTTATTTCTTTATTTCTTATATTTCTTTACCTAATGTATGCCTAAATAGTTCAAACTGGTTTTCATTGGGGTCCTGCATGCACTACTTCATATCCATTGCATATTCACTACTGATCGGGAGTGCATCATCAAGCAGCAGTAGCCTGTGTTAACATGAATGGACACTGCTGACTGCTTCTGGGCCCAGTTTCATGACTCTGCTTGCGATCACCATTCTCCGCTTACCGAGCAAGCGCCGAATTTCTGCGCTAGCTGTGTAAGCGAAGAATGCCTAGTAACGTGGACTACGCAACCGCACAAGCAAGCAAAATTTCCCTGCTAACCCGTGAAATACGCTTGACGTAAGTCCGGAATTCCCTGCTTCTGTAAGCGCCAATTCTTTGCTTACGGTAAGCAGAGCCATGAAATTGGGCACAGGTTATAACACCCTTTTAATAAACATTTTTTAAAGCTTGTTTTCATGTTTGCATGTCTCAGCATCACCCTATCAGAATAGGCCATCTTCAGCAAAGAAGACGGGAAAGAGCGTCACTCTCGCATCCACAGCACCTCAGAAGTCATCCAGGGAGCTTTGGCTGCAAAGCTTACGACTTGGTACTGGAAGTGAGTTGCTTGATTGTGTATTTAAGTCATTCTTCTGTCCTTGAATAGATAGATTAACCATCCCCAAGTGTCTTTGCCTAGAGACCCTCCAATAACCTCCAAAACACCCCCACTCTATGGTTACTCAACCCTCCAATCTTTGGACATTTGATAAGATTGGTGCCTGGCCCAGTGACAAGCAATTATTATTTGGGTCTGTAGTACCATATCCTACAAAGTCATACCAAAAACAAAACAAAAAAATTGTGACAGCCAAAGGGTTTTACTGTTTACCATTCAGATTAATTTGGTACCCTATAACCCATTTTCTTTACTACTGGCAGTATTTGTTTATATCACACGACATTACAGACACACTTCCGATATGTCAATCTCCAGCACTTTTTTTTTTTTTTTAACATTATTGTCTATTTCTCAAGATTTAACAGGGAGCGGCCGCAGCAGTAATTACACTGGTAAAGCAGGGTCACCTAATGCAGGTTTGAGCAGTTGCAGTGACTACCTAAGAGAGACAGTGCTAGGGATGTCGTCTAAGAAGCATTACAGAGGTAGTACCATGGACGGTAAGATGGGATCAAACTCTAGAATGATTAACAAGTTCTTAACCCTAGGCGACTTAAAGTCCATTGCACTCATACCCTCTCTTTCTTACAATAGGTAACTTTAGTCGACTGCACTCGTACTCCATCCACAAATAGGAGTAGAATTACAAAAATTATGAAACTAAGGTTGCAAATGATAGCCATTCTTTGAGAATAGTTTAACCCAATTTTACCCCCTCTCTCCCCCCCCCCCCCACCTTTCCTCCATTAAAGTGAACAGCTATTTTTTTTATTATTACAACAACATTTATTTAGGAGTGTCTTGCATCTCACACGGACACAAAAAAAAACAACTATTCATATGAAGGCAGTAGGGTGTCATGGTTTAGATCATCGGATTCAAGTTCTGGTGGTTTAGTCATCGGGGTGTGGGTTCGAGTCCCGGTCGTGATGCTTGTGTCCTTGAGCAAGACACTTCGCTATAATTGCTTCTCTTCACCCAGGAGTATAAATGGGTAACTGCGAGGGTAGAGGCTGATACAGTGTTTGAAAAAGCCCTCTGAGCGCCACGGCAGCTCGGGCTGTATACTCCCCAGGAAGCTGAGAAAGATTAAAGGAATGTTATTGGCCCAATGACCAAGACACTAATGTAAAGCACATTGAGACGTTATTGTAAAATGCGCTATGTAAGAACTGGTTATTATTATTATTATTATTATTATTATTATTAATTTTAATAATTCAGATTTGTGTTTGACTTCTTAGTGATAAGTCATTGTTTTTAAGCACGTCTTTGTGTAGCAAGTTTCTAGACTTTTGAGATTTCAAAAAGGGCCAGTTTTGAAAAGTTAACTTTACTTTTATCTTTGCCTTATTTAGAACCTCTTAATAGAAACCCGAAGGGTGTTCCGAGCTACAAGCCTAAAGAAGACATGTACGATGATATACTAGAGCTTAAAAAGGTTTGTTTATTCTGTCATTGACCAACCAGTGCGTAGAACTACTCTTGCAGTGCAAGCGACCTTTCTTTTATTTTCTTCTATTTTAGGGGTGCATCATCGTCAATTTGTTATGAAAAAAATGAAAAAAGTGGCCTCTTATCACAAGTCGTCCCAGTCATGATGTTATGTGAAAGCATGGAAATAAGGGTCATTAACTGTTTTGTCTATTAATTTGCAGCAAAATAATATCTTAAAGACGGAGAGTGAGCGAGTGAAAGCAAGGAATCGTCGCCTTGAAGATGAACATCTTAAGAAAGAGAAGACAATAGAGCATCTTCTGGATCCAACCAAGGTATGTTGAAATGGTCGTTGTTGTATCAGGAAGGGGAACAATCATTTAAGTTTTGTCCGTCTCGTACATGTATATGATTATCACTGTATACTTGGTCATTTTTTTAATCCATAGACCTCTTAAAGGCAAAGTATACCTTTGATTTTTAGAACCGTTCGATAATATTAGACATATGCAATAAAACTATCGTGTGAAAATTTCATTTCAAAAGAATATCTGGAGCAGTTTTGTCCACGCAGAAAGAATAATCTGTTATTGGAAAAGACAGTCTGGATGAGAAACGTCTCTGACAAAAAACGCTTCTCAGATTCAAGTTTTGGGGGATAAAAACTTATGTATCTTTCCATAGCCGCATTACTTCAAAGTAAAATGTTTTCTCAAAATGCCCCAGGAGTAGGTGGCAATGTGCCATTGGTGGCAGTTGATGTGGGTCAACAGCACAAATCAGTTAAGTGAAGCCCTTGAAGTGGCTGTCCAGCTTTGTAATGTTGGGCAATATCTCATAAAAAAGTTAAATAAATTAAAACAATACACTGAGTGGTCGCCTCAAATGTGCACTGCACAGTAACAAGCAGGAAATCTTACTCCCAAAATGGCGCAAGCAAGATTCAGCCTGTGATGACGTCAGATGGGATTGGGTTCACTTATTTAATTTGTTACAAATACTTAATGGCCTGACGTTTCGACCCTAGCAGAGTCTTTCTTGAAGGCTTAAGAATCACTTTAATTTTTGTTAGAGTAAAAGCCATATTGGATTGAATTTCTTCTTTTTTTTCTCAGGGGGACGTAAGGATGACTTTAACAAGCAAACAGCCTGACACAGCAGTAAGTACAGTTTAAACTTCCACCACTCCTTCAATACAATTGAATTGAATTGAATTAAATTGTTAATATTTGAATTTATTATAATATTTAGGTCAACCCCATTTTACTTAAAGTTTACCCAGTCAGTTTCCCTTGTGGTTTATTATTTGATATCGAAAATGCGATAAAAGACATACGGATAAACTATGAAAAGCCTCAATGACAAAAGTACAAACCTAACTTTTGGGAGACATACGCCTTTTATGCTTAACTTTTATGCTCTCCTGGGCATCCCACCGTTGTTTAACGTTTGTTTTAAAAAAAATGTATTTTAATGTTTGTATATGTATACTTGTGTACTTTTTGCCCGAATAAATATTATTATTATTAACTTAATAAGAATACTGGACTGAAGAGAATTTTGAAATATTCATGTAATTAAAAATGGTAAGTATTCATAAGTAATTAAATTTTTATCTCTTAAAATAATTGTATGCCCCCCCCCCCCACCCCCCCCCCCCCCACCCCCCTCATCTTCCACTCTTATTCCTTACTCTTTCATCTGCATAAATTTGTTAATAAATTGTAATATTTCTTTATATTTCTTTCTTAGAAAATGAACAGCCTCAAGCAGAAAGTAGTCAAACTAGAGATGGTCCTAAAGGACAGGGAGACTGAACTAAGGTGAGGTCAAAGGTTGAGTAAAATTAAAGGTCAAATATTCATTCCAAATCAGGTTGTCAAACTGGAGATGGTCCTAAAGGACAGGGAGACCGACATAAGGTAAAGGTCAAAGGTTGAGTGAAAACAAAGGTCAATTGTTCATTCCAAATCAGGTTGTCCAAACACAAAGTTAATTCAAAAGTATTTCAAGTTTTAAATCATGAGAGAAACTGATTGTGTGATTGTCATTATGGGGCTAGATAGCTCAGTTGGTAGAGCGCCGGCACGTTATCCTGGAGGTCGCAGGTTCAAGTCAAGCTCTAGTCAATTTTTCTTGGTTCAACCCCAAATTAGTCCAAAATACTACAGCTAGTGTGTGTTGAATACAGATACACCTACAAAATACCTGCCCCATTAAAACAAAAATTCGTATTATTGGTCTTTCATTTGAAAAAAAGAACGATATAATTTTGTTATCTGTTTCCATAGTAACCTGAAAGGAGATCTGAAAACTACCAAGATTGATGAGATGCGAGTTGGTATGGAGGCGTTTTACCAAGAGGTGAGGTCAAACTCTGCTATATGTTATATCTCAATGTCAGATCCAGTGACATGTACATGTACATCCAAAACATTGACTATGATCAGTAGCTGCATTGCATAGCCTTCATTGTGCTATGTTTTGTATTGCCCACTTTATTGTTATTATTTTTTACATTGTCCTAGTAATGAAACCAAGGATGCCTCATAAGTGAACTTAATCACTGATAACTCGCAAGCCCTGAGGAAACCTGTAAAGGGTGCTTGCTGTGTGAACCAGAAACACAAGGGTTACACCGGGTTTAACCTCTGCTCTTCCATGATAAGAATTCACCTTGTATCTTATTTTATAATTTATTTAAGTGAATCAATACATTGTGCCTAGTCTCACTCTTTGTTTGTGTTGTCCTGTCCTAGTCCGTCTGTTGTTGTTTTTTGTAGTGTTCTCCTGTTTTTTAGGGAAAGGTACAAAAGCCATGCTTCACCTCGTTTCCTACATGTTGACATCATTATAAAAAGGTTTTTTGTTTACAGTCAAGTGTGCTCTTCACGTAAAATTAATTATATTATGCCTACTTACTGTAAACATGTAATATTGATTTATGCTACAAACTACTGCTTTAATTTAATTATTATTTTTGTTTCCTTATACAAACTGTATTTACTGTCATTGAATATGTCAATGTGAAATAAATGTCTATTGAATTGAATTGAATTGAATTGAATTGAATTGAATTGAATTGAATTGAATTGAATTGATAAGTGTTTCTGGGTTCTTTTACGTGCACTACCAATCCTAGTACACGGGACCTGCGGCTTAATGTCCAATGAGAAGGAAAAAAAACAATTATGGAAAAGTATCTTGGTCAATGACACAAGTGCCATGACTGGGACTTGAACCTATAAAACACCAGATCTTGAGTCCGGTGCTCTTAACCGATCGGCCACGACACGCCACAAGCTTTTTTGAGGGAATGACGCTTCTTCACTCTCTGTTTAGCAAATGAGGCTGGAGAATATTTACCATCTGATATTTTGTACTTTTGTTTAGGTGCAACGATTAAGATATTTGCAGTCACAAGGAATTAAAGAGAATGGCAGGTAAGCTACTGTTATTTATTCTTGACATGCTCTAGTCAAAGCAAACCAAAATATATAATTCTAGAAATCATGTGTTGTAAAAATTATTAAAGCAAGACCCCACAAGAATAATGCCTCGACAAATGCTGAGAGATGAAGCACTTATGCAAATATTTCTTGTGACCTATACCACCTTTACATCCTGTGAGTTTTTGAATTTCAAAATGAATAAGGGAAAAATTAGGGACTCTCTATTTTATTCCAATGAAATATTTGACAAGATATAAAACGTTTGCTTATCTGCTGGATTGTGCCTTACCACAGAATACATCTTGTTAAATACCTAAGCCCACAGGCCTTGCGTACAATACCACAGCCATAAAGCCGTGCCAGGAAATTCGGTCCCGTACCTTTCTGAAGAATGACAATGTTGTACATCAATCTGTGTTAAAGACAGGATATACTTTTGGTAATTGCCAAATACCAGTATCCTCACTTGGTGTATCCCAACATATGCATAAAACAACAAAACTGTGACAATTTGAGCTCAATTTGTCATTGAAGTTGCAAGAAAATAATGAAAGAAGAGCAAACTGTGTTACAAAGAATTGTGTGCTTTCAAATGCCTGAGAAAGACTTCATGCCTGAAGCCTTTCTTAGATTCAAATATTTTAGTGATAAGTAATCTTCTCAAAAACTACATTAATTCAGAGGAAGTCGTTTCTCACAATGTTTTTTACTGTCAGGAGCTCTCAGGGGCTCCTAGCCAAGTAAGTTTTTACGGTAATGTATTTCCTGAGTAATTACCAAAAGTGTCCACTACCTTTAAATCCATGTTAAATTGGCGACCAGGTCTCCCTCCAGACCCAGCACAGCAGACAAAGACACCAACAATGTGGCTAAGCTGAAGGCATTGAACGCCACCATCTTACGTCTCACAGAGAGCAATCAGAGGCTGCAGAGTGAAAATAAACTACTTAAACAGGACCTAGAGAGGGCGCTAGATGAGGCAATGTCCGATATGGGTGAAACACCTAGGGCTAAGAAGAGAAGAGATAGAAAGAGAGGTGAGCATTGGGTTTAAAACAACCTCATCCCCATGGGCAGTGGGTCTGATATGGTTGAAACACCTAGGGCTAAGAAGAGAAGAGATAGAAAGAGAGGTGAGCATTGGGTTTAAAACAACCTCATCCCCATGGGCAGTGGGTCTGATATGGTTGAAACACCTAGGGCTAAGAAGAGAAGAGATAGAAAGAGAGGTGAGCATTAGGGTTTTACCAACCTCCTGGGCAGTGGGTCTGATATGGGTGAAACACTTGGGGCTAAGAGAAGAGAAGAGAAGAGATAAAAAGAGAGGTGAGCACTAGTGTTAAACTAACCTCATTTCCTGAAAGGGACTTACACACAAATTATGCAAATTATGCAAATTATGCTATTTGGCTCAAGTTGTTGCCAGGCATGATTTTCCTACTTATAATAGTCGGATGGCTGATTTTTTTTTTGATTTTTTATTTTTTTTTTTTTCCCCCCTTTGAAAAATCAGAAAAATTTGATTTTAATTGCCTGAAAGTCTACACTATGTGTACATGTAGGTCATCCTCTGTACTTGATAAGATGTTCCTATTTTTTTCCGAGGACCAACTATCATGCCTAGTTCCTGCTCTGGGGACAGGGGACAGGCTTGTCTTAAATGCACGAATTTTACGCAAACACAGTTCTGATAAATAGCATTTTAGATTGTATGCATTAGTATTCCCTTTAAACAAATATAATTTTGTATTTTTGGGGGTATTTATTCCTTATCTTTTATCAGGGTAACCCGTTCACAAACAATGTGGTCTCCCACAGGGCCCTGAGTATTAAAAAAACACCAAGAATAAGAAACAAGTAAAATTACAAAATTAAATTAAAAGGAGCAAATAGACAAACACAATTACGTGTTAAAAAAAGAAAAAGGATAACTATTTTAAAATATAAAACTAATTTCTCCCTCCAGATTATGAAGATATGAACAGGAAAGAGTTGCTAACTGCTGTACTGGACTTGCAGGATGTAAGTCACAATGTTTTTATCACTTGTACTGGTTAATTGTGTATTTCAAGAAATTTTCACAAATTAACTGAACTTTCTGGATTACTTATTCAAGGATGTAGCTGTTTTTTCTTTTTCTGGACCTACCATCAACTAAAATAAAACTGATCATCAACTATCTAAAGTCAACATTCATCCTCAACAGAAAATCGGCAAACTGGAAGGAAAGACATCTGGTTCTTCCTTGCGTCGCTCTGAGATGCCGGAGAAGATTGAACTGAGTGGTAGTTTGGCAGATCGTCTGGACCAGCTAGACAAACGAGAGACAGAGCTCCTTGTAGAGAAAGCTAAGACGGAAAAAGACGGCAAGAGACTGAAGGAAGAAAAATCCAAGCTGAGACAGAGGGTGGACGAGCTAGAGTGAGTTTCCGTCTTATGGACATGTTTCTCTTGGTTTATTCTCCGTTAAGTTTTCATGTGTTCCATTTGTAGATTAATGTTTTGTTGTTGTGTTGTGTTTTTGTTTTGTTGTTGTCTTTTAAAGCAAATGCCCTAACCAAAATGTCAAATTCATTCCCGGTCGTGACACTTGTGTCCTTGAGCAAGACACTTAACTATAATTGCTTCTCATCACCCAGGAGTAAATGGGTACCTGTGAGGGCAGAGATGGTTCTTGTGATTGATTTAGCTTGATGCGCTACATATTTGGCAGCACAGGCTGTATACTCCCCAGGGAGCTGAGATGGTTAAAGGAATGACACAAAAATGGCCCAGTGACCAGGGGTAATAATGTTGAAGCGCCATGAGCGTCACTGAGTGACGGACCTGAGCGCTATATAAGAAGCCACTATTATTTATTATTATTATTATTGAGTTGGTGTGAGTTGGTTTATATTGGAATACTGAATTTCCAATTGAAATAAAATCTCAGACCAGTTCAGTCCAATTGGAAAGCCAATTGGACTCGGTTGGCTTGATTTGATTGAATTGGTTGGAATTTGTTTCTACCAATTGGAAATTTCACATATTTCCAACTGGAAATTTTATTTCCCAAAATTAACAGGTTGAAGAAAAATTCAAACTGAAACCAACTGAGTCCAATTGGTTTTGGGCCAAAACACAACAATGGAAAAATTCCAATTGGTTCCAATTGGAAATTTTGGTAAGGGTGAACCAACAGAAATGATTGAATCCTACCTGAATTTCAGAGAGGAAGTCCGCACCTTGAAGAAGGAGCTTTCTGAATCCAGAGTTAAAGACAAGGATAACCGCCGTTCCCTACAGCGTCAGTCCAGTTCAGAGTCTCTTCATCGTAGCAATGCCTCACGTACCAGCAGCGTACGATCCTTAAAACGTCGTCAGCAACAAGAAGAGGAGCAGTGGCTTAGAGAAAGAGATCGGAAGGTTGAGGAATTCAAAAAGAATCGCTCAGCTAGGAATATCCAGAAGAACTGGAAAAAACATCAGGAAAAGAAGGTAACATAAAACTTTCAGAAAAATGTTTTAGACATCTTTTCATAAAACAGTCTTTTGTTTGCTTATTTTCACTAAAGTATTTTGTTCTTAATACTATAATTTGAGTTTACACTTGCGTATTTTGAATATTAATTTTCTTCAATTGTTTCTTTTTTTTCTTCTTTGCAGTTCAATAGTGATGACGAAATGGATGATGTAAGTTTATCTTGTTGCTTATACTTCATGACTCGTAACAATTTTGTGTTATTTTCTTTAAAACTCAAATTGCAAGGGGATGTTTTATGACACTTACAAACCAAAACAGTATTACAGTATTATCATATAACATCACTTAACGTTATTCCATCGTATGTATGTGCTTGACCAACAACTTTATATTCCTAAATTACTTTTCAACTTCACCAGATGAACTGAAAATCTTCTGGTTTATGATCTGTAAAGGTTTTTTGACAAGGTGCTGTGGTGCATCTACAGCTAACCAAGGGATCAATTTCATAGTGCTGCTTAACGGTAGTAAACAATTTTTTTTTCTAACTACAGCAGAAAAATTTGCTTAAGCCGAAGCGTATATCACAGGTTAGCAAAAAAGTTAGCATTGTTGTGCATTCAGTTTCATACAGTTAGCACTTGAAGGTTAGCATGCCTTACGGTTAGCAGCGCTGTGAAATGGAAACTCGCACAGAAAATCAAAAATCGACCGTTATGCAGCTCTATGTAACTGAACCCAGAGTTTGGTGCACTAGACTGCTCAGCCTCGACATGCCAATGTAATCTCATGTCAATTGTTTTTTAGGTTTTAAGATTTTTTGAGATCCGCATTCTGTGTATTGAATCTGAATGTCTTACAGGCTGCTGTAATGATCCAATCCGCGGTGAGAGGACACATGGGTCGTAAAGAGCAGATAAGGCGGCAAGGCAGGGACAGTAGGAGGTCAAGTAGGAGAAGTGTCTACAGCGATGAGGAAGATAGTGAAATGGATGATGCAGCGCTAACCATTCAGTCGGCAGTCAGGGGTCACATGTCTCGCAAGGACTACATGAAGAAATCGTATGTACAATGAGAAATGAAACTTGACGTGGTTAGAGTTAGATCACACTAGTGGTTATGTGATTTCATTCCCTACTGCCATGTGTAGTGAACATGGTATACACAGTGCTGTTTGAGTTTGGCAAGAAACAATAGCCCTTTTGCACAAGCGCCATCTTAAAGATTAACTGCAATGCATCTTGGGAAACCAAGTACGGTAAACAAATAAATGAAGCTGCCAAGATGGACGCCATGCTGTAGTTTACATGTAACTAATTTTGACAATCTCCTTGATTATGGAAACTTTCCTGATTATGTTGAATGTAATTCTAAACATCTCCCTGATTGCTGTACAAAATGTCCCTAGTTGGAAGATGCAAATGTTGGCAGGTCTGGTTTAGATATCTTCTCAGGTGTTTTTTTGTCAGATTTGGGATGGAAAGTAACTTTTGTAATTTATTTATGAATGAAGCTAAGACTTGCAGTAATTCATGATGAAACTTGTCCATTTTTACTGACAGTAGTGAAGATGACTCGGCGTCTGAACGAGAAGGATGGCTCTCCTCGAGGTCACGGTCAGGGTCAAGACACAGCAGACACAACGGCAATAGTAAGCAGATAAAAGTAGCTCATTTTTCAATAATAACGCTGCATTTAAATTACTTAAGCAAGTAATGTACTATATGAATACACAACTTTAGTTGATAAGTAGTATTAAAGTAAGCATATTTGTTATACCAGTTTGCTAAAGGCCTTACAGGAATTTTTGGTTTCAAAACCAGATATATAAAATGAAAGATTAGTTCCTTTTTCTTTTTCATTTGTTGACGAGTAATAAAGATGATGCCAGTTTTTTACATTTATTCTGACCATTTCTACTCTGTATACATATCAGCGTCTTCAAGACCTATATCAGAGATTGAAGAAGACATTGCAGACTCCGATGATGATAGTATTGTGATTGGTGGTAGCACTGCTAATCTCAGGATGTCATCGAGTCATGGTTCCAGACCTTCATCAGGTTAGTAATCCTAACTACATGTACCGAGCATCCATCTTGATTCTCTATTGCACAAGTATAGGAGACTCAAAATGAGGCTTTTGTCTGAAATAGACTGGCACCTTCATTTTCTTGAATTGGGTTTGAACAAAGAAAACTTGACTGGAGCGGGATTTGAACCAACAACCTCCGGAGTAACTTGCCGGCATTTTACCAACTGGGCTATCTATCTAGCCCTATCTTGGAGATCTCCCTATTTTGTCAATATCTTTGTGCTGGGGTGCCGATTAGGAGCCATACAACCATTAACTGCCTTGTAGCCAGGAATCACACCCAAGTTTACAATACAACCTGGGAAGCGGCAGCCAGGGGATTACCTTAAGGGGATGCAACTTTTATATTATTCTGTATAAACCTTTCAGGGTATTGTAAGCATAAAACAAATTAATCTTTAAGAGAGCATTGTAATTTTTCTCTTTGTAAAGTTGCATCAAGATGTTTTGCCAAACTGAGGGAACTATCCACAAACATAAATCAATAAGAGTTTGGGTGAGAGCTGAAGAATGTTTTTGTAATATTTGTTTTAAACCGTGTTTTTGTTTTTGTTTTTTTCCCCCTTTTTTTATGTTGAACTTCCAGGAAGAAGAGATCGAGAGGTAAGCTGATTTCATAAATTTCTTTGCTTGAAGTTTGCTGTGCATCACTTTCACTAATAGTATACTAAACAATAACCCTTTATATAATATTTGATGCTCCACGTCAAAAACCAGGCACCTTCCTGCCTAAATTCAGAACTGGATGTATTCGCTCATCCAACGGTTAAGAAGAGGAGCTTTCACATAACACTAATTAGGACTGTATTTCTCAAGATACAGAACGTTGATAAGATTGATGTTTTGGATGTCTTCATTTTTAAATTGTTTTTTCATGGTTTCAGAGGTCTGCCTGATTTCAGCGTGGGGCTTAACATATTTTATGTGATTGCATTCATTTGTGTATATATAAAAGTTTGTAGGAAAAATGTATCACATGTTAATATTAAGGGGATTATTATATAATGGCTTTTGTGTCAGTTATGTGTTTTTATTTGTTATGTAACAAAAGAAGGGCAATAAAGCTAAAAATATTATAGTTTTTCGCAAAAATTGTCTGTTTGTGCCCACCTTGACATATGATTTACTAATCTTTAACTTCACTAATTGCGTTTATGGTGATCATAATGCTTTCTTTTCATCTTTGTTCTGGTTAAACTCTCACCATTTCTTTCACCACTTTCATCACTTGTGTGGATCACCATCTTCCCATCACTCCCTACCCTGCCTCACCAGCCTGCCTCGAGAGGGCGCCCTCCATCTGGCAAAGCGCGTATCTCACCACGCAAGGGAAGTGGCGACAGTGAAGATGATGTAGTAAGCTCTGGTAGCAAGAGGGGGCGTAATAACAAATCAAAGCCAGGCTTCTTCTAGAAGGGTGAACTTGTAAATAATTAGCAAGGTGATGGTATAACAGCCAAATATAAACCCTAACAAAAAAAGGCATTGTGTATAACTCGGTCTGGTTCCTTGATGCACAGTGAGCAATAGATCTAGTTCTCATTTGATAAAAAAAGACCGGACTATTTTGTTCTTACTGCCTCATTTTGGTTAGATTAAGTTGAATCGGTGGAATATTAACGAGCTGCAACTGCAACATGGTAAATGTTAGAAGTCAGATTCCTCCATCCTCCTAAGAGATAAAGAATAAAAGCTAGCTCTAACCCTAGAAGTTTCACAGGCCAATTAAATAGGCCCAACGTGTATTGACACGGCTGGTTGAATCAGACCTATGCAAAATGCATTTATGATAGTAACCACAACAAAATGTGACCTTAAAATGACCTTTGTGAAAGTTCAAGTTGTGACCCAAATAACCTTTGGGATGTCAGCTTTGAATGTGTGTATACCTTGACTGCATTCATTGTTTCGAGAACTTGTATTTTCCATTTTTTTAAAGAGTGTAATTTACAGCTTGAAATGCATAGCATTACACACTTTAAATACATGGTGCTGCTAAGGTTGATAAATACTGGTACAATTGGAGCACTGACTACGGCAATTCATCCAAACAGACATTAAAATAAATTTACTCATATAAAAAAAAAAAAAACAGCTTCTATAATTCCATCATTTCAACTTGATGTAGTCATTGTGAACCACAGGAGTAGTTTTTAACAAGATATGATATTTGTGTGAATATTTGTTTTTCTCAGGTATAACTGAAATATTTTAAATGCTTACTAGTCCGTTGTGGAATAGTAAGACCAATTGTGTCTTAGAAGACAGAAATAGAAAATTGAAAATTGAAAAGCTAGTTTCTGTTTATAAAGTTAAAATGAAGTAAATTCATTAAAACATCAAATGATTCTTGTGTAAAGTTTGATTACTCCCGAAATGGCGAACAGGACAGGTGCGTATACGTGCGTGCAACCCATGCACGTTGTGCAAGGGGTCTATAGTAGACATAGATGCCAGTCAAAGTCAATGTTTCTTAGGCTTTTCTAAAGCTCAGTCCATTCACTTCCAAATCATCCTGCTGTTAATGAGTGACGTGGATTCGGTGTTTCAATTCAAAATTGCATTCATTCTGAAAGTCAACCTGGGCCCAATTTCATAGAGCTGCTTAACCACAAAATGTAGCTAAGCACAACAAAACTACGCTTACAGGTATAAGGGCACCGGCCAAAGTAGCATGTCGCGTTTACAATCTGTGACTGGTATCCAAATTTGTATTGCTTAGCAGAAAATTGTGAAGCACTTTTACTGTTAAGCACTATTTTCTGCTAAAGCGGCTCTATGAAATAGGACCCTGCTCTTTCCTTGTTGTGAAGTATCTGTTGTGATTTTAAATAGCATAAATTATATCTAGCATAACTTTTTGTTTTACTTTACCATCCAACACCCTATGTGTCAAGTTTCCTGCCTTATTTAAGGCATCACTAATCATTTTTGGGGGAGGAAAAAAGCAAAAACATTTCACCACCATAAACATTTTCAGTAACAAGTAAACAAAATTAACAATCTCAACAGTGTCAACTATTAATTGGACCAGAGTATCAATATTGATCTCATATTTTAGATAAAACTTTCAACAAAATAATGCGCCGTTATTTAGCACGTTGTGAAAAAAATGCATTTGAAATTATCTTGAAATTTTAATTTGTGGACAATTACCTGAATATCCCCTTATACTCCAGAGTCCATTGATGAAGTTGGGAAGTCGTGGATCAATAAAAAGTAGCAGAGCAAGTACTCCAAGACAGCGGCAAAATTATTTACATGATGATGACGATGATGATGATGATGATGATGATTTTCTTGTTGTTGGTTAAAGGTGTACATCTTACCTGTTTACACTTAAAATTTTACATCTAAACTGTTTACAGTTAAAGTTTTACATCTAAACTGTTTACAGTTAAAGGTTTACATCTAAACTGTTTACAGTTAAAGGTTTACATCTAAACTGTTTACAGTTAAAGTTTTACATCTAAACTGTTTACACTTAAAGTTTTACATCTAAACTGTTTACACTTAAAGTTTTACATCTAAACTGTTTACAGTTAAAGGTTTACATCTAAACTGTTTACAGTTAAAGTTTTACATCTAAACTGTTTACAGTTAAAGTTTTACATCTAAACTGTTTACACTTAAAGTTTTACATCTAAACTGTTTACACTTAAAGTTTTACATCTAAACTGTTTACACTTAAAGTTTTACATCTAAACTGTTTACACTTAAAATTTTACATCTAAACTGTTTACAGTTAAAGGTTTACATCTAAACTGTTTACACTTAAAGTTTTACATCTAAACTGTTTACAGTTAAAGTTTTACATCTAAACTGTTTACACTTAAAGTTTTACATCTAAACTGTTTACACTTAAAATTTTACATCTAAACTGTTTACAGTTAAAGGTGTACATCTAAACTGTGTACAGTTAAAGTTTTACATCTAAACTATTTCGTTTTTTGTTTTTGTTTTAGATTTACATCTAAACTGTTTACATATAAAAGTTTACAGGTAAAAGTTTATCTCTGACTGGGTTTCATACCCGGTCAAAACACTCTTGAGCAAGGCACTTAACCATAATTGCTTCGTAAAAAGTTGGGAAGGTAAGTGCATTCTGCTCTACCGGCCAGGCTCCTTGTGGATGATACCCATGCCTACATCCTTACGGATTGTGAGGGGGGAAAACCCTGTTTCAGCCCCAGGAGTAGGTGGCAATGTGCCCCTGGTGGCAGTTGATGAGGGCCAAGAGCCCAAATCAGTTAAATGTAGCCCTCACCTTGAAGTGGCCGTCCGTGGCCTTGTGATGTTAGGCAATCTCTTGTAAAAAAGTAATACAAAAGTGCTCTAGACCACTCGGTCATCACTCCACATTCCAATACTGTTTGTCTTTTAGGGTACAGTTTGATCCTAAATCTATTTTGTTGTTGTTTTGTTTGTGTCCTCATGACATCATGACTGGTATCCTGTAGGTATTTCCAGCAGTGAAATCACTGGTCGCAGTACAGGTTTTAATTTTAAAGAATAGTTCAGTGCCAAAACTCACTAAAGATTTTCCGTTATTTGAACAAAGAATTTCAGCTGAACATAATGCATTAAATTTTAATTTTTTTGTTATAGAAATTATTTTATTTTGTTACACAAGTCTCTGAACACAGTGCAAATAATATTCATAAATATTTGTGTAAATAAGTTTTAATTTGTCCTTTGCCGCTGGTGTAATCAACTTGACGTCCAAGGCAAGCACAATGCAAAGACTACAGAATGTTGGATAACTAACCAACACAAATACAAATTAAATATCAAACTTTCAATATTAGTTGGGTTTTTCCAATTTGTCTGGATTTTGCTTAAGCAAACCCAGTAATTTTAAAAAGTGTACAGTTAATAAGTGTTATTATTTAGCCCGAGCAGTAGAAAAAGCCAATAAGGCTATCTTACGGATGTCACAAGGTATTCTATGTTCTGGAACTATTTGTATATTTTTGCATAAAGTTTTTGTATTTGTGAGAATGTTTGTTGTTTTATAGATGACTAGGATTGTTAAATTTCAGTATTTTGGGGGTAGCGGTTTTCACTGTGATTTAAAAATGTGCCTTCTTTAATTACGAAATTAAGAATGACTTTTGACAATCCGACTTTGATATTCAATTATTGAAATTGAGCCAATTGTATATATGTAGAACTTCCCTGAAGATGGGCTAGAGGTAACTGTTCTTAACATTGTTGATAAGATATGTCTCAAGAAGGCTCAAGACCTAGAGGTGTTTCGGTGTTCTTGCTATAAATAACAACTTCAGAGAGCTCAGTTAAAACGGGTACATAACTGGACTTTAAGTTTAATTTCACACCCCAATCTAGGTCTCAATTTCAGGTCTTAGTGTCAGACTCCAGAGTTTAAGGTCTGAGAAGCAGGCATCCCAGCAGCCGCATTACTTCAGTTTTTGGTCTAACACTTTTAGGTTTGTCTCAGTCTTAAATATTCAGGTCTTAAAGGGAGGGTATACCTTTTGGTAATTACTCCAAAAATGAATGACAATTAAGTCTCACTGCAGCTGTTGATAGTGTCTAATAGTCTGAGAAACAGTTCCCTTCTAAGGAATGTGGTTTTTAGAGAAATGGATTAAAATTGTTCAATCTGAGAAACTTTTCATGCAGAAACATTTCTCAGTTTGTGTATTCTAATTACATATTATTCTTCCTGCATGGACATAACCACTCCAGATTTTTGTCGGATAGTCAAAAAAACATCTCACCTTTTGAAATAAAATTTTCTAAGGTTAGTTTTATTTTATATATTTTCCTTTATATAGGATTAAAACAACCGAACGGTTCCAAAAACCAAAGGTATATCTTGCCTTTAAGCAGCATGTCAGACTCGGGGTCTCGTCTACCAAGTATTAACTACTTTACTAATTCTCAAAAGCCTAGCATAGTGATTGTAAATTTCAATTGTATAAAGCTGCCCTCGAGTTTGACTTGAATTATATAATCATGTTGGTCTGGAGTAAAAGTTTACTGCAATAGCTTAATTTCCTTTGTGTTTTACTCTGTCTTAGTACATTTATGAGTAAGTTGTGTGTCTGCCCGTTAAAGACAAATCCAAGCAACAATCATGTGCTGCCGTTACCAGGTAGGCACTAGAATTCTATAGACCTTTCTGTTGCAAGGTCACAGCACAAGTTTTTGCCAACCGAGGTCGGAAAACTATGGAAAGCCAGAAATGCAAAACAAAAACAGATATTCAAAATGTGTTGGATTTTGGGGAAACAAAGCAACAAATCATGTGGGGTATTGTATTTAATTGAAAGTTTGCAGAAATTGTTGAATTTGGTTAAAACATCTGTTAACACGATTGAATGTTTTGCTAACATTCAGCCGTCCATGCCAACCAGTGCAGTTTGTTTATCCAACAATAGAAAGGTCTATATATTGCACCTTTATGTATCACAGGTGTCTCTAACAAATGACTTGCAACTTGGATGCAACTATTCGCCTCCTGCACGTTCAGTTCAGCCATTTGCGTGTAGCCTCAAATTGGGGACAGCAGTGAATAGAAGCATTATATAATAATAATAATAATAATAACTACACACATACAGCGGAGCCGTGCCAAGAGCGAATACCAAGCAGCTATGTGAGATAAAAACCTGTGACATACATAAGTGTAAGTCCAGAATGAACGAGAGAAAAAAAGGTCATATTTAAATGACCTCAAATGGATTGGACTATGGGGAAGGCACAACTCTTTCAGATTTATCGGTATTTAAAACCAGGGGCTCAATTTTATGGCTCTACTTACCGCTGAATTCTGCGCTTCGATTACCATTCTCCGCAAGCTGTGTAAGCGATGATTGCCTATTAACGTTGAGTACGCACGAGCAAAAACTCCCTGCTACCCCGTGAAATACACTTGCTGTAAGCGCCATTTCTTTGCTTACGGTAAGCAGAACCATAAAATTGGGCCCTGCTCTTTTGTGAAACATAAATTAAAAGTGTTTACAAACTCAATAGATAATTTTTCTTATAAATTATGCAATGGATATGGGGTAACTGTTCTGTGCACTAATGTTAAATAAATAATTCTCAGTAATGTAGAGTTCATCTTGTGTCTGGATTCAATCTGCTGACGATATGGTAAATAATAATAAAAAACTTGAATTTGTCATTATGCGCTTTTTAATCCAAGGGGGCCACTCAAACAGCCTTTTATTAGTATTATTACCCACGCCCCCATTTATCATTCCTGAAACGTCAATACCTCCTCAGGAGTATGCAGCACCGGTAGTCAAATTGGTACACAGTGAGTTGCTAATCATTCACATTATAGCAGTCTCTACCCATGCAGGTATGCATTTTTAGTTCAAGTGTCTTGCCAGTGGAAACAAGTGTTAGACTGGGGTTCAAATGATTTGGCCACAATATCTTGAGTGGAATGTGCTACAGTGCTAGACCGCTTGGCCATGACACGATATGCACCAAAACATTCAACACTTCTCTCACTTGCAGTGGTATAACCAGCTAAGAACGGTGATCGCAAGCGCATAATTCGGCGGTAAGCAGAGCCATGAAATTGGGCCCAAATCTTGGACTTTATAGCCTTTCAAAATAAACTGAGTAACTGCATTCATCATTTTGTACATATAACTTTTATTTATTTTTCTGTACTTTACAAGAAAATGACAAACATAAACTTCCACTGACATTTTTTGTTCTTAAAACAAAATCAATAAATATTTGCTTTATCTACATGTTATTAATTCAGCCTTGCTTCTTATAAGCACTAACAACAAATAAACCTTTTTTGTTTTAAACAAAAAGAATGCATTTGATGCAATATCCAAAGTATGATGTCAAATTCCCATACCTAGAGGTCAGAGGTCATCCTAAGTTTCCAATGACTTCTAAAATACATTGAACACTCGCTGACCCCCACTCAGGCCAATAGAAATGACACCCGAAAATGTAGGAGAAAAAGCATCAAATAAAAAACGCCAAAGCTCCAGAAATACATTCCAAATGTGCTTTGATTTTCAAGGTGATATATTCGCAATGTTTTTGTAACTCGACTATTGAATGAAGGGAAACTGTCACTGATGATTAAGTCAAAACATCTTTAACACTGTCGAGGAAAAGACCACAATTTTTTTTAAACAATGAATTTCATCAAAAAACTTGTTTTATATTCACAAGTAACTTTCCTCAACCTTTCAGCGGCAGTCCCATTACCTGTTGAATCCGATGGAATCCACTCCTGTGAGAGGAAAACAAAATATACATTTCAATAATTGAAGTCATGTTAATAAAAAGGTTGCACCCTTCATAAATGTGTGACAAAGTTACAGCATTTTTTTCTTACCTGCTTGTGTGATTTATATGATTTTAACCTCCATCTGTGACGTCATGCTATTGTTCCATCGCTCCATTATATGGCGCGACGGCTACATTTAAACAATATCGCGCAATTCGTGCGAAATAATGGATGGAACAATACAGCATGACGTCACAGGTGAAGGATAAGTCGCATTATGCCCTTGTTGTACGCGCCACTCATGGGATACAAATTCCCCTCATCTTCGCCCTCGGGCATTATCCTATACTTAAGTTGGTATAATCGCTTCTCTCCGATAACACACTAAACAATTGCTGTTCCCTAATAGGAACAACCAACATGCCTGATGCTTCACAGAGGCAATTGCCTACGTGTTTACCTTGGTGCCCCTTGAATCGTTCCAATAGAAATTTACAATTTCCTCATAGAGGTGTCCTTTACAATGGAGAAAACGTCTTGGTGCACCTTACCCATTTAAGAACAAAGCATCGGGGCCCAATTTTATGGCTCTGCTTACCGTAAGCAAATAATCGGCACTTACAGAAGAAGGGAATTCCGCGCTTACTTCAAGCGTATTTCACGGGTTAGCAGGGAAATTTTGCTTGTGCGCTTGCGCAGTCCACGTTACTAGGCATTTTTCGCTTACACAGCTAGCTCGGTAAGCGGAGAACGGTTATAGGAAGCGCAGAATTTGGCGGTAAGCAGGGCCTGGGCCTAAATCAATATCCCATAAGAAAGCAAGTTGGGTGGAGAACCATGTGATTACCTCCTTACCAATCTTAAGAGTATCTCTCCAGCCCCATGACATACAGTAGTGCTCCATGAGTTGCTGCAAGGGTTCCGTCTCATCCATGAATTCTAATCTCTCGATACGATACAGATCGTCACCAGGGAGGTTCCGATAAACAGTCATCATATCAAGGGCTTGGGTACCTTCCCAGCCGTTAGAAATAAACCTGGCTTTCTGTTTCAGATTGAAAGAAGTTTTGAAATCAATGTAAGTTGGCGATCAGTTTGTGCAAGTCATTTGCTCAGAATTATAAGGTCATTAGTGCAATCATTATTGCTTTTGCATATTTTGGAGCTCCTGGTTAATGGGGTTTATTGATCAAGAGTGGTCTTTGAAGTATTTGTCTGGCAAAAGGAAACATTCATTTTCTAAGTAAAACTTTGATTTGGTGATTTTGAGTTATTTTTTCAAACTTATACGCATTTTACATTTAATGACCTTTTGATCTTTACAAATATGAAATTGCCAGTAATGCCCTTCTAGTTCTGAGCAGACAAGTGTACAGTAAGTTACTACAAAGACAACTAGTAATTAAACTATTTGATTACTCATTCTTTTCACACCTTTTAAAAGATAAATTCATGAAGAATGTACCTGTGTGTCGAGACTCATACATGCGTCCACCCCAACCAGGTCACAAGTTCGCTTCCGGAGGTTCTGGACCATGACCTGACCAAAGCGGTCACCCATGTTAACCGGCTCATAGTTCAGGAACATTGAAGTGGTGTAATTGCTACCTGCCCACTTGATCAGATCAGCTGACTTTTCCGGAGGCATATACACCAGAACACATTCACTTAAGAACAGAGTGGGCTTGCTGTGTGTGGACAAAAAATACAGAGTTACGTTCCAATGAGATGCAATGAGAGTTAAGCAAATTATAAACCCTTACTACATAGATTAGTTTACCAGGATCACTTCTCTGATGATGGTGGCATACCTTGCTAAAGATTATAAGCCCTCACTATCTAGATTAGTTTACCAGGATCACTTCTCTGATGATGGTGGCATACCTTGCTAAAGATTATAAGCCCTCACTATCTAGATTAGTTTACCAGGATCACTTCTCTGATGATGGTGGCATACCTTGCTATAGATTATAAGCCCTCACTATCTAGATTAGTTTACCAGGATCACTTCTCTGATGATGGTGGTATGCCTTCCTATGTACTTAGTCCAGCAGGATTAAGCAAAACTGATGGTTTTGATTGGGGTTATAGCATTATTGACCTTGTTGGACAGTTTATATTTTCTCCTAATATAAACTACAGGAACACAAAGAGAAAATTTAACCCACAAAACTTACCTTTTGTCTAGTCCTACTTTGCTGAGTTTGTCTTCTACCTGCGCTACATCTCTTAAGTCTGCCCACATGATGTGAAAATGAGTCGAGTGAAGCTCGGCGTCCTCTGTACAAGAATCAATCATAAAAACAAGTTGTATTAAAATCTTGGGTGTGCTCCCTGGCTACATGGCAGTTTACAGTTGAATGGCTTCTGACTGGCACCCCCCGAACAAAGACATTGACAAAATAGGGAGACCGCCAACATAGGGCTAGATAGCTCAGTTGTTAGAACGCTGGCATGTTAATCCGAAGGTCATTGGTTCAAATCCCGCTCTACTCAATTTTTCTTTGTTCAACCCAAAATCGTAATAAAATCTTGGCAGACTTTGGGGTTAATGAGGAGAAAGGCCAAAAACACAATTGCTGGCCCAATGCAATAAGATTGCTGGCCACTGTAATAAATGTCAGGAACATTATCTGAGCTTGAGTGTCAAGAGACTGAGTGAGTCTCTAGCTCCTCTGATGCATCACTCCAGAAAGGTCAAATAAACAATTCTGAGACAAAGACTAACTCCAGAAAGCTTGAGAGTTACTCACCAATCACCACAGGGTCTGTACCATGACTGGCTTGAACTGGTTCCAGCAGGTTAGATCGGGTTTTAATCATGTGACATTTCCTACTTGTCACTGCCCTCATGTCCAGCTCAACAAAGACATCCGCAACGAGACCTTCATCCTGGGTTGGAAAATGTCGTGAGAAAATTATGTTGTTTGATTACCAGTCAAAATGCCATTGGGTTTCCATTGTTTGTTAGTTGTTTCCTCCCAGCACACTTTTAAACCACTTCACACCTGATGACATGTATATCCACCAAATTTACGGCCGACGGTTTACTACAACTTCGCAGTGCCCTCAATTTTTTGCTGACAGTCAAATGGCTGATGTGATCATCCACTCCGACCATTGTGTAGCATGCACAGGCATGCACCTATCATGCCATATGCTTCACTTCACCCATAGAAAGAGGGACAGAAGGTGCTGGAAATCATGCTCGTAATATCCTTTCTTTCAGCAGTTATTGTGTAATCCCAAATTCCAGACCTTAGTCGACAGATGTGGTATACATGAATGGACAGGCTACTACCATTGTTTTCACTGTACTCGGCTCAATGAGAGGCAGGTTCCAGCACACTGTGGCTTAAGGCCGAGGGTCTGCGAATCACAGTGAGTGCCTACTGATATTTTCTCACAAAACAACATCAAATCTGTTTATTATGCGAACCAAGTCAAAGGTCATTGTGGCAATTAAAATGTTTCAAAGGAAACCTGAAGCTCCTAAAAGTTCAGGGAAATAATGACGCAGGTGGGCACGGAAATTCTTTTGGAATACCTATCCAAAGTGGTTAAGGCAATAATTTTGCACAATTTTTTAGTCTTGAAACATCCAGCACGGCCAAGTCATTTTAGTTCTCCCCTATAAGTCTCAAAAGTTTACCTTCAGAAGCCAAAAATTTGTGTCAAATCCTGCCCCAAGGTTAACAATCTGACAGGCGCATTGAGTTAGATTCATGAACTGCCTCAGCAATCGTCGTAGACCCTCCGCTCTGGCATAGTAACCTAGAGGAAGTATAAATGAAATTTTACTAATTAAAGTCTTACTTGCTGGTGGGTGGATAGATGGGTTTGAGTAACGGTACAAACAATAATTGGTTCTGTCCTAGCTTAGTAAGGTGGGCAGGCCCAAACTTTTGTTTCATCACGTGTACAAGTGAAATCAATAAAGTACATAGTTCCATACGCATTTTAATTGATAAATTAATTGTCACTGAAGGAATATCTAAAGTGTTGTTGGAGTCATGGTGTCAGTTGTAATTGTGTTAGGTCAGCTTTACCTCTGTTTATTTCTGGTGCTTTCCTGTTGCCAGCTTTGACAAGGAACTGGATGTACGGATCCTTCCAGTATCCCTGCTTAACTGCAAATCTACAACAAAATAAACAAGTCCAAAAGAGAAAAGGGATGTAAACTTACATTAAGAGGAGAACATCATTTTGAATTGAATAATTTTAACCTTTTATTAACAATTACAACATGTACCTACATGTACATGTTCTTTCAAATCCAACAGTCATGACAGTAACTGAGAGAGGTTTGCGGTAACACCATGTTAAAATCTCTTTTGAGTACTTAACCGGTGGTTAACGACTCAACGTTTCGATCAGTATGCTCTGTCAAGTGTTGGGTTACTAGTCCAACATCAGTGATTGACCATCCATAGATTCAGAGTCTTAGATACAGCAACCTGGTTTCAGAGACGTAGCCAGACATGCCACAGCAACACGTCTGACATGACTGAACTAACTGTCTGACTGCAGCAGGGTGTTTTTTGTTTTGTTTGTTTGTTTTTGTTTTTATTTATTTGTTTGTTTGTATGTTTGTATGTTTGTTCAGTTGCTTGTTTGTTTAAATTTCAGTATTTTTTCTCCAGTTGTTTTTTTTTAGTTTGTTTTGATTTGTTAAATTAAAATTTATTCCCTATTCAACAAGTTCAAGTTGTGAAGATTTATGAAAAGAATAAAGTGACAGAAGAGCCAAGTGTCAGTCATAGCTCATGGCATGCATGAGTGTTCAAGTTGACAAGATGTTATAAATAAAAAACATGCTTCACCCACTTCCCTGTACACAGATACTGAGAATGGGATTGTGAGATAGGCCAACGTCATTGAGTTGACATTGTAAATTGAATCATTGTTGTTTGTAAACAAAATAAGTACCGGAAAGGAAAGTTACCGTTTGCACATTGCAGCATCGTCATTTGTGGCATATATGGCATCATCACTCATCTTGCAGCAACTTACACGGTACCTTCACCTGTGCAGATGATAAACATTTATGAATCTTTACAATCGAACAAAACAAGCAAAATTTGTTTTGCAAGTTTTTAGCAACTTCCCTGTAAACAAATGTCCACGGAGGCTGCCATGTTAAATGTCGCCCTCAACTGTCGGTAGATTTTCAACTGGTTTTCATCAACCCAATAGCTTGAAGAGTAACAAATGCAGTGGACCAGCGTAGAGACGGTCGAGTGTCAGGAAATTTTGGCTGAAAAGAAGTTCATTGGAAAGATTTGCAGTGAAATGATCGGATCCCGCAGTCAAAATGGAGCAGTTTTAGGACACCTAGTTCAGAAAATAGACGTGGAAAACCTTACATAAATGAAGTGTAAGTTGACATCTTCAGTGTGTTTATATGTATTTGATATTTTGATACCCATTTTGTTGAAAAAATCGTTGTATGTTTAATGACAACTTCGTACTGGATGTCGAGTAATAAAAACACTGTTGACTTGTTTTTGTGTTGTTGTACATTGGTGTATGGCATTTTAATACTGTTGTTGTTTTAATGACATTGAGTCAATGATTATTTCTTCTTGAATGCTAAGGAATATTTTAGATAAATTCAATTTAATTCTTGGACTCCAAGATACCTACATTTACATGTGTATAAAACTCTGCTTTCTACAGCCATGATTATACGAAGACTTGATTGATGATTAAACCACACATTTGTGTACTGTTTGTTAGACTTTATAGTTAGAGCTACGATTTACAAAAGTTCAATCGAACCCATTCCATTCTAAGGTTTCTACCTCCGTGGTATGTGAGTGTAAAACTGCTGGTCAGATTCAGCATTTTTTCCATTGTTGCTCTGTGATGATCACTTCACAGTAACGTGACGAGCAAACCATGTTTTTTTTGTTTTCAGTTTGTTTTTGTTTTTTTCATCGCCATCATATCATGGCTCTATAACCTGTAGTGTAACCCCCTTCATTTATTCTTGGGCAAATCTCTAGACGTTCCACCATCTTGTTCCAAACCCCATATTTATTAGTTTTTTGTACATAGTAAATAAACAACAACCTCAAACTTGCCTGTACACCTTAGCACAATTCCTGGATCCCAAGTTGATCAATTATTTTATTCTTTCTCACAGATGAGTCTTGGATTTAACTCGCCAATAAAAAGTAAACAACAATCAAGTTGCATCTCCAATACAACAAGACAAGAAATCCTCCCTCCGTACACCATAACAAAAGCCTTCACTTTGGCCAGTCCTCTGGTCATCTATCCATCAACATCCCACCTCTGCATGACGACAAAACCATCCTCATAACTCACAGGAACAAAGCCGTCACTTCTTTGGCCATGCCGTTAACATGAATGGGTCACCCACTCCTCATAGGGGTAGAACCTCCTATGATTATCTTCTTAAGTTCCTCCTGGTCGGTGATAGCGATGTAGGCAAAGGGGAAATTCTCGGTCGATTAGATGATGACAGAACAATTGGAACATATACCATGAATGGTAAGTAGATCAGAGTGTTGGCTTTTCCATTGAATACTGACGTCACATTTACCACAAGTATCAGAAATATATGGTTTTCCAAACAATTTTCATGACTTGATACATAGATTAGAAATTTTGTAATAATTGATATTAAACAAATACATCCCAAGGCATTTTTATAGCGCCCCCCCCCCCAAATATTGGAACACTTTTCAAAAGCTGACATATAAACAATGCATTGATACAAAACTATACAACTTAAAGATATGGCATGATTACATGTAGCAAGGTTTATGTTACCAATGGTTACATGTAATAAAAATTATCATTTTAATAAAGCGCACTTTAATATCCTATAAAACATATTAAAATGTTTTACAAAGGAGGAAAAAAACAGTAATGTACTTTAATTAGTTCAGTCTTGAGCAGTTTCTTAAACATGAGTTGAATTGACGATCATAGATGTTTGAGCTTCTTGCACCTGTTAGGGCCCTTAAACTTCTACTTCTATACTCGGCAAAGTCCCATGTTGGGATATCACGCCAAGATAAAGGCACTGAACACGTTTGGTAATTGTCATTCTCACTTGGTGTATCCCAACATATGCATAAAATAACAAGCCTGTGAAAATTTGGACTCAATTGGTCATTGAAGTTGCAAGAAAATGATGAAACACCCTTGCTGTACAAATTAGTGTGTTTTCAGATAGGAATAAAAGGCTTCTGGCCAGAAGTCTTTTATTATTTTAGTGAGAAATTACCTCTTTCTCAAAAACTACGTTACTTCAGAGTCGTTTCTCACAATGTTTTATACTATCAACAGCTCTCCGTTGCTCGTTACCAAGTAAGTTTTTATGCTAATATATATTTTGAGTAATTACCAATAGTGTCCAGTGCCTTTAAACCATGCAGCCTGACCTTCTGACAGCTTATGGGTCAACTCGGTCCGAAGTCAACTCGGTCCGAGTCAACTCGGTCCGAAGTCAACTCGGTCCGAAACCAACTCGGTCCAAAACCAACTCGGTCCGAAACCAACTCGGTCCGAAACCAACTCGGTCCGAAGTCAACTCGGTCCGAAACCAACTCGGTCCGAGGCCAACTCGGTCCGAAGTTTATTTGTTTTAAAGTTGGGTATTGAATGCCCTTGAAAATAATTATTAAATAATAGTAAGCATAATTTGTATAAATTTTCATTTTCTACTAACTTTATATAAAAAATTTAAAAAACCCATTATGAATATTTAATTTAAAAAAATAAAATTAAACAACACAGACACCACAAAAGGTTAAAATATCTTTCATGAACACATATTTGTTTAATTACATAGATTATAATAACCATCATATAAAATGGGTCTTCACTGTATGATACAATGTAATATTCATCCCTGCCCAGCTGAAAGTGATTTGATTATCGTGAATTGTGAATTGAAATAGTATTTGGCAAAACTTTTTAGGCGTCCACAAACAATTATTTTTGGTCCTGAAAGTATGCATATCATTGGGCGCTATGTAATCTCAGAAATTAAATAAAAATCCCCACTTGAAAAAGGCATGATTTACGTAAACCAAAGCAAACAAAATGGTAGAAAATGACATTTTGTTTTGTTCCGAAAATAAGAAACAAATTTTCCCAAAACACATACAATAAATAATATTAAAACAGTACGAATTAAATAACAAACAATTTAATGTAGGAAAATCAAGGAAATAAATTTTTGTTTAAGAGATGACATCAAAAAGACTTTGTCCTTTTCGGGAGCATAGCAAGTTTTTATCAGGAACAAATGGATATCTCTTCTATTTTTCCGCCTTTTTTAAAATGAAAATAATATGGAAAATTAAAGAATTGCACTTTAACTTTATCTCATCATGCCAGATTGTCTGAGAGACTTATTTGTGTCCAAATTCACGTTTTTCTGAAAGACAATTAGCTTAAACAAACAATAGGCCTGGTCCGTGTTTACTTGAATCATGCTTGAATCTACCTCCCCGCTCTGACTATGTTCGGACCGAGTTGACTTCGGACCGAGTTGGCTTCGGACCGAGTTGGTTTCGGACCGAGTTGGTTTCGGACCGAGTTGGTTTCGGACCGAGTTGGCTTCGGACCGAGTTGACTTCGGACCGAGTTGGCTTCGGACCGAGTTGGCTTCGGACCGAGTTGGTTTCGGACCGAGTTGGTTTCGGACCGAGTTGGTTTCGGACCGAGTTGACTCGGACCGAGTTGGCTTCGGACCGAGTTGACCGGTACCCTTCTGACATTGAGTGTGTTCAGAGTGTTTGAATCATAACACAAGGCTTTTGTATTTAATTATTCTTTTTTTTGGGGGGGGGGGCAAGAGGAGATCCTGAGGGGGCTTTTTCCACTGGTTACCCTACCTTTTAGCTGAGGATTATTCACTTTGAAGCATTTGTTGTTCTTGATCTTGTTGTGCGTAAATGTCTGCCATCTGGAATTTAATTTTTAAAGGACTGTTAAATGGAATGGTCATGTACATGTACAAAATGAAACAGTCATCCTCGTTCAAAACTAAGTTTGGACTGGATTATGATTTTATAAAGTGAACTAGCCAGCCAGACCATTTGGAGTGAGTTTTGACTGGTCCTCGGGTATTTTAACTGTTGTTTGGCCAGCGGACCACTGTTAAGGGAGAACGCTGGTCTTAAGTCTGTAATGTATCTCAGCCCATGAGATACAATAATTTGAGCTTGAGTTTTGTGAAATCTGACCTAGGGAAGGAATTGCCTTTATTGCTTTGAATATTATGTTCACTGCCTGTATTATTAGATTCGCAAAGCAATCTATCATGTCTAATGTACAGGATGCAATTGCAAATCACTGATAAAATCCAACATACGTATAGACAGACACACACACTTGCAGGATTAATCAGTGTTAGACTAAGATCATGACTGTCATGAATGTTGCTTTTGTTTTCATGATGACTTGATGTTATTCATGATTAATGATAAATGAGAGCGGAGCGGAAGACACAACCAGACCGTTGTGCTGTCTGGGTGTCCAGTAATACACCTGTAGGCATACAGGTGTATTTTATACAGAGTGGATCTACAAATATGACAAACTACAATGCATTATCATACTGCTTTTGTTTCATTTCTAACACCAGCATCAAAAGGTGAAACGAAATTTAATAACATGTTGGTCCACATACATGTACAGACAGGTTTTGGTACGGGTAACATACTGTTTGTTTAAAAGCTGAAGTTTGGCTAAACATGACTAACAGGTTGTTAAAGCAACTGGCTGAGAATCTTTTTAGCAATGTCATTTGGAGATTGACCAAGCCCATTGGAATCAATGGAGTCAACAGGAAACACACCTAATTCATAAACAAACTCATGTGATTGTCCTACAGTCAGGTCAGGTGGTGTAACACACATCTAGCCTTGAGGGCTGGTGACTTCTGAAATATAAACCAACACATCCCATTTCTACAATATCTCTTGTCATTGTCAGCACATTTCCTATTTTTGTAGATTAGTTCGGTCCAAATAAAGACCTTCCTCATTGGGCTTGAATAATTGTAATTTAAGCTACATCCCAATATTCAGTGATCTCGGTTTCGTTTTCATAATTCCATTTGTCTACAGACAAATGCACATCTTTAAACTAAAATTTGTCAAAGCTTTATATTTGAAATTGTATGTTTTACACATTTTACATATGTAGTCTTCAGCAAACTTTGGGCCATCATGCCTTCATTAAAAAAAATCATGTACAAAAAAAATACAATGTGCAATTGGTTTGAACATGTGTGTTGCTTTTAGTTTGTTTATTGTTGATTATAAAATAAATTTTACATGTAGTACTAGTAGCAATGCTTTGTTTTCTAGAAGACTGTATTTACAAATTTTGGAACTTTATGGTTCATGTCCGGACATGTTTTGTGCAGAGATCCTTGACTGGGTTGAACTTAGGCAATCTGAGTTGATGTTTGCATACTACGGTACTCAAGCATCATAGGCCCTACATAAATGTAATTTTTTTAGTCTGTACACAAACCATGGCCAATCGTTGTGCAAAGTCTGCTTTTGTCATTAAAAGGTACACACTGTTTGTACCTCAGACAAGGATTATTAGGCCAATACGTGTAGTGCATAAGACTAGGGAAACCTATTCACAAAAACAGTCAGATTAATGAATTTGCATGCAACTGGCAATGTAGACACAAATGGTGACAGTATTTTCTTTGCAAGATTCTGGAATAATAGAAGGGTTCTTCTGAACCCCATGCACGCTACATGTAGCATATTGGGTCGATAGGCTACATGTACGCCAGAAAATATTGAAAAAACATTTAAATTCCTCCAAATTGAACTGCAGACCTTTTATTTAAAACCCTGAAAATATCATTCGACTAAGGACCTTGCTTGAATTCAGCATGCTTCAGCCAAATAATCCCACGACTAAAATGAAGTTGCTTTGAATTCACACCTTTCTCTTTTTTGTGTCAGTAAGAATATATTTTTATACATAACTAACTACATTTTACATTGTACATTGTTTGGTCTACAGTGTTATCATCTGTACTGAAGTGAAGTACACATATTATTTTCCCAGAATCAGTACTCAATGAATAAATAAAGAAACAAACACAAATGTCATGCACTTTCTGTGTGGATAATACCCAGTGGTTTAATTTAAACATCTGACACACAACGAAAAGGGGTACAGAAAAAAGGCACATTGAGGATGTTGTCGCCACCGTCTCGCGGTCACATCTTAAAGAGGTACTCAATACAGTGATGCGGGTACAATAAGATGGAGACAAGGGAGGAGTGGAGACAGACAGTATGGAACCGGAGTAATGGACACCGGCTGGATTGGACATGTCCGCAAAACCCCCTGAGCCGGCAGAGGAGACTCTGAGACGAAACTGTGGATGGTTTGCTGTTGGGAAAAGCCGATTGAAATGAAGTTTGATGTGGAGTGGTTTGGCCTAATTGCATGGTTTTAGGTTGGTTTTGACTTCTCCTTGTCTTCAGCTTGAAGTGAACTGTGCCGTGAAGTTCACTGGACTTTGTCCAACAGTCAACACAGTGAAGAAAAGCTGTCTTATGTTTACAATGAATGCATTTGTTGGTTTTGTTGATTAATTTGTTTAATTACTGCTCACACTGGTCTTTATTTCAATGTGACATTCTGTTATGACTCCATACTCCAGTAAGCTAAGCTACCTAAATTTGATCTCATTTTACCCCTCATGTATTCTGACGATGTACTCCATAGATGGAGTGTCTGTTATTTTTCTAGCAACCTTATCCAGGGATGTGAACTTAATGAGATTTGGATATTGATTCGTAGTCCGTGCATGAATATTATCGGCCAGTTGGCCAGAGCACAGATGGCTGTTGGATTTAACGGCCCATTATTGTCATTATTAAATGCTCGTCTACACGGGCTTAAATACAACTCTTTGACTTTGTTCGACACTAATGGAGCAATTATTCCATTAAAGGTGTGTGACATGTTTACAATGTAGTCATAATTGGGGACAAATTTACAAAAATATTAACTAAAATTTCCTAAATCTTTGATACCATTAAATATCTTTTAAAAACTGTCAAGTTGGAGAAAACTGTACCCCAACACTTGAGACTTGAGACTCATTGGGATTTTACACACAAAAATAGGCAATGAGCAAAAATTCCATATCATAGGCCTAAACCTTAAGAACATTTGTAACAAACGTTTAAAAAAATTATGCTTCTTTATAATTTCAAGTAATAAACCACAAAGGAAAATGACTGGGTAAATTTTTTATAATTTTGGGTTGACCAAAGAAAAACTGACTAATATACCCAGTCAGTTTCCCTTGTGGTTTATTACTTGATATTTAAAAGTTACATCCCCTCAAGGTGATCCCTCTGCTGCCGCTTCCCAGGTTGTATCGCAAACTTGGATGTGATCCCTGGTTAAATGTTAGTTATAGGTTGAATGGCTTCTGACTGGCACCCCGATCAAAGATTGACAAAATAGGGAGACCACCAATATTAAGGCTAGATACATGTAGCTCAGTTGGTTGAGTGCCGTTACCCTAGGCCTACATGTACTTCTCAGGTCGTACATTGTAGGTTTAAGTCCTGCTCTAGTTAATTTGTCTTTGTTCAACCTTAAATTCTCTTTAAAATTTGTGTAATTTTATGTCATTTTGCTGATCAGCTTGTTGGAGCAAGGACAGTCTTTTATAGGAATACACGAAAGACCGAGGGTTGGTGCGAAGTAAAAGCATGGACGTGGGAATTAGTTATAAATTTCTGTAATTTAATGACTATTCGTGTACAGAATTGCACCTTTCTTCCTGTACAGCAATCTTGCCACCTTGCCCACCTCAAATACAGTACACGTACAGTACATGATAGGTCCCTGTGTTGACCTTAGGATGGTAAATTCTCACTATGTCATGGATTGGCCCCATTTGACCTCTCTGTGTAAGACATCTTGTCATGGTTGCGTGGATACCTCAAGATGGTGCCCATTCAAAATAAACAGTGGGTGGATACCTCAAGATGGTGCCCATTCAAAATAAACAGTTTGTACCGGGGACAGGTTTCTCTATGGTCAGGATACATGATACTGGATACCAGTATATGTACAATGTAGGCCTACCTGTGTTAGTCTTTGCAACTACATGTACATGTACATGTACAGTACACAATATTCAGTATTTTGAGATATTGAAATTTATAATTGTTGTGTGTAAAGAATTGTGTATGCAATACAGACACACATTGTAAAACAAGATAATTAACATTTAACAGCCCTGGAATTTGAAGGACAGTTGTTCCTGAGAAAAAAAATCTTCAACTATAGATAGGTTGCAATATGATGTAAATCGGCCATCTTTACGGGCAATTTGGAACACACAGTCATGCGTTACGCGTGAGAACGGCGTGCAGCACGCGCACATTTCACAAAACTCATTGCGTGATTGGTTAGTGAACGACGAGGCTGCGTTAATAATTTGAGTGCTTGACGCGCCTGCAAGCCAAAATGTGATTTGCCCGTAAAGATGGCGTCTACTGGGAACTATCTATAGATCACAATTGTAAAAACATCAACAAATTTTAACTTATTACCAAGGCAAAGACTAGCGTAACACAGGCAGGTCAGGCACCAATGTTTAACTATGGCCTGAATGTTTTACAATAAATCCCATTAAATGTAGACGTTGTGCCTTCTTATTTTTGTTTTAAAGGAAAACATAATTTTTTTGCTAAACATTTTGCCAGGCTAATTATCCTTTGTTTGCATCAAATTACAATGCTCATAAATTAAAACATAGGGGCCTACTGTGTGTATTTCTAGATCAGAATGAAGTTTTTGAATTTGTTTGTTTGTTTGTTTGTTTGTTTGCTTGTTTACATGTATTGATACATTTTTTGTTTATGCAAAAAATTAATGACCTGACATTTTGACCCTAGCAGAGTCTTTCTTAAAGGTATTATACAGGATTGGCAGAGCTGACAAAATAATCACAGACAGTGTTCATGTTTTGTGTAATCAACCACATACATGAAATAACAAACCTGTGAAAATTTGAGCTCAATTGGTCATCGAGGTCACGAGAAAATAGTGAAAAGAGACCTTATGTGTTTTCTGTTTTTCAAACATCGAGTTTATTAATATCGCGCACGATAAAAACTATTGTTTTACTCATTTCTTAGAAACGATAGCATTTTAGGCAGAAATATTTTAAGGAACCCTTTCTACCATTACTTACTTTAAATCATGTAAGTTATGTGTGAATCTGTGAACATTTGTGTTTTTCGATCTTACCAATAGTGTAAAGGGCCTTTAAAGGCTAAATGACAACGCAACACCCTGTTTTTGTCAGCTTAACACTTGGTGTTCTTGCAATAAAAACAATAAAATATTCAGCATACCGGGGAGTTCACAGTAATTGAAGTGTGGCTGGTTGCTGAGTGGCTTTGTGCACTGTACAGTTTAATAGTAACACACGTAGAATATGTTTGTTTTAGAACAACTATACCACCATCACCCTTTTCACTGACAAGGCTTTAATGGCCTTGCCTTAGGCATGTAATATTAAACATCAAATACAATTCACAAGATCTGGTGTTAATCATAATAATTCAATATGCCTTGACAAGTTTAGCGAATTGTTTTTTTTGGGCAAGCTGATGACATCCAGGGGTATTTAGTTTAAACAAATAGAAAACGCGGATCTATTTCACTGCAGAGGAGCTGGTTTCACTTTGTTTGACAGCAGAATTGATAAAGAGTGAGACGTTAATGTGCAATTTATAGTTTATTGTCTTTGTTATTGATCAGTGAAGGGTGTATTGGGTACCATGATGTATTCAAAAGAAATAATATGTTTGTACATGATGTATGCATACTTTTTGTTGTGAAATCCATGTAACGCAGTAAAAAAAACAAAATCATACTTTTGTGATTAAGAGATGAATCGTGACTAAGGGATTTAATGTAAAGATTACATTAAAAGTACATTCTACTGACCTGACAACATAAGTGAATGTGCAGAGTTTGCCACTCTTTCAGTTGTACACATGTAAAGTAGCAGAATCAGTTTGTAGATGTATAAGTCCATAAAATTTGGACTTGCACATGAAGCTCGGAGGCCTGGTGACTGAGGCAATGGATGCTAGGGCCTCTGTTATCTCTGCCCGTGCAACGGCAGAGATATTGTCCTTGTGGTGGATATTCTTCTTCTTCTCCTTCTTCTTCAGTCAGGCGGTTTGCGAAACCACGGCCTGGGCCATGGGCTTGGGCTTAGGCTCCGTCAGTTAAATACGTGTGCTTTCTGCCGTACGGGGCTTCAAACAGGCAGACAGAGCCCAAGCCAGAGCCGAAGTGGGAGCGCAAGCTCAAGTCGTGGTTTTGTAAACGGCCACAATTGGAACAAAAATGGTACCCAGATGTCGGGCCGTACTTTAAACAACCGACAACTGGCGACAACAACTGACAACTTGGACGTAGACGACTTGTCTTCGGTTGTTGACAGTTGTCGTCTGTTGTCGGCTTTTTAGTCAACTTCTGCAGCTGCCAACCCGCTGGGCAGAGATACCCGTATTTGCTCAAATACAGCTCACGTGTTTTCTAGTTGTCCTTGTGCCCCTTCAAATGTTTTCAGATTTTCCAATTGAAATGCACGTTGAAAAAATGGCCTTGCCCTCTCAAAGATGAAATGTGGGCGAAATGTTTGGAGTAGTCGGGTAGTACAATGTACAGTACATGTACCTCCCAGTAATGGCAAATGATGGTTTCTTGGATCATAGAGCAAGGCCTTGCTCTACATGCTTGGATTCATCTGTGAAAGTCTTTGCAAATAATATTCTTTATCGTCGATGCAAAATTAGCATCTACATGTAGTACAGTACATGTAGTATTAAGATTATAGTCCTTGCTTTCTATTAAACAGTCTTCCATTTGGTAAGTAATACAGTGATTACATCAATGAATTGTTCATTATGCTCGTTGCAAAAATGACATCGTAATTAAATCATCAAGGTTTGAAGGTTTATTAATTATGCAAATAGTTCTTCAACAATGAAAGTCTCCATGCGTTAATTGTTTTGATGACATTCAGGGGGCATTGTACACGTTCAAGCTCCGTTCAAGTAAACAGAGTAGAGAGTATGTGGATTATAAATGCAAATTTCTGCATGAGCTCAGCCAGAGTTCAGATTCTACTGGCAGAGCTTTTATGCTAATGCTCTTGTCATAATTATTGCACATCAGACATCTTACAATACTCGTAGCATTCATGCCAATAATACCTGCATGGTTCTCCCCTAACACTCAGTGGTCCGCTGGTTAAATACCAGTTAAAACACCTGAGGACCAGTCAAAGTTCTCTCCAAGTGGTCCAGCTGGCTAGTTGGAAAGCATCCCTACATATGATATTAAGTATGGACTAGAGAAAAAGCTGACGGACTAGTGAAAGGACAAGCTGACTGGTCCTGCTGGCTAGTCACTGAAAAAATTAAGGGCAACCTCTGACCTGGTGCCCCTTGCTTTGTCGTTGCCTTGGTGTGCTTCCAAAAGTTTAAACAGAAATTAATGAACATGTACATGTAGGCCTAACTTATAACGTGTAGACAGTACATGTAGTTGGAGAAGCAGGGAAAGTTACTCATGCCCTTTCAAGAAAGCAGTTCAAGGTTACACACATGGTGTGCATGTTTGGTTTGCTTTGATTACTTATAGACCATGTGACCTGTGACATCACATGTTTACAAAAGAGCCACAGAGCCTGGACTTCCTGCAGGCACAGTTTGTACACAGCTCAATGGAAGAATACAATGAATCTTACGTTTTATGGAGATTGCACTAGCTGATTTGTCTCAACTTTTGATATGAAGAAAGGGGGGACATCTCAAAAGCTGTACAGCTGTTGCTTTTGTAACTCTTGAATTTATGTGAAAATTATGACACAAAGTGTAAATTTTTCCTACATGGCCTGTGTAGTATCTTGCCTGTCAGGAAATGCATTAGAATGTACAAGGTCACTATATCTGTAAACAAAGGTAACATGGTCATAGGGTGTCATGGCCGAGTGGTTAAGAGCATCGGATTCAAGTTCTGGTGGTTTAGTCATCGGGGTGTGGGTTCGAGTCCCGGTCATGACGCTTGTGTCCTTGAGCAAGACACTTTGCTATAATTGCTTCTCTTCACCCAGGGGTATAAATGGGTACCTGCAAGGGTAGAGGTTGATATTGTGTTTGAAAAAGCCTTCGGAGCGCCATCACGGCAGCCCAGGCTGTATACTCCCCAGGGAGCTGAGAAAGATTAAAAGGGAATGTTATTGGCCCAATGACCAGGGCACTAATGTAAAGCGCATTGAGACGTTATTGTGAAATGCGCTATATAAGAACTAGTTATTATTATTATTATTATGGTCTATTGTCACTCATGTTCAAAGCCAGGCCTGGAGTTATACAGAGGCCATGAAGGGTTGATTCGTTCGTTGTCTTGGCCTTGATGCCTCTTCAAAACCATAGACTTACAGATTATTTGAACAAAGTATTGTATCCATTCCAAAATGAAAATAACTCACTCTCTCCTCCTCAAATTTCAAAATGGTTACAAAAGCCAACTGCAAAGCTTCAAAATTACAATAACAACTTTTATTGATACGTCTTTGTACAGTACTATGGATGTTTGTAGACATGTACACGTGCATGTACATGTACTGTACTCTGTACATTTGTCATTACAAGTGGTTGACGTATTAGTACAGTACTGTATGCACTTGAACTTGTGCATAGTATAGGTGTGTAAATATTGTCAAGAATTTCAATTTGCTGCAATATTCCATACACATTTAAATGACAATGGAGCGCATAAATTTCCAGGTTTGCGTGTTCCTACCAGATCTCGTTTCATACAATCTCCTCGGTTCTATGAATTTTAAGTCTACGATTATGACTCATAATGAATGAATTAGAGCTCCATGGTTCAGAGCTTGTGGAAGTCGTGGGACGTATTGAGAAGTCAATTTCACCCATAATATTTTGCCTGACGGACTTAATATGATAATGTGTGTTAGGAGAATCCCCTGGAGAGTATAGGCACCTTGGCATTGTACTGTACACATGTGTATTTGTCTTATGGCTATGAATTTGTCGTCCAGATGTTATTTTAGGACTACAGGTATAAGTGGCAGTGAATTACTTGATTGGCCCATTGCGATTCTTGTAAAAGGGCTTGCTGATACACAGGGCCCAATTTCATGGTCCTGCTTACATACGTACCGTAAGCAAAGAATCGACGCTTAGGCCTATAGAAGCAGGGAATTCCGCGCTTACCTCAAGCATATTTCACAGGTTCGCAGGGAATTTTTGCTTGTGTGCGTGTGGGTACTCCATGTTACTAGAAATCCTTCTCTTACACAGCAAGTGCAGAAATTCAGCAAGTGTAAGCGAAGAATGGTGATTGCAAGCACATAATTCGGCAGTAAGCAGAGGCCATGAAATTGGGCCCAGCACTTGTAGCATTTTGCTTTGTCACATTTGCACTGTGCACCTGTATGTTTTTATGGTATTGTACATTTTGTAGGAACTACATGTACAAAATAAATGTATTGTTTGGTAAAAGGAAATTGTCCGTGTTATTGTAACAAAATAGTAACAAATGCAATGGAAACAAGCATTTAATTGGTGTTTTTCTTCAATTAGTTCTTATGAGTCATTTTTATGGCTTCTCTGACCACTGACCTAGAAAATAGGCCTACTGTGTTGTTGTACATGTACATGGTTGTTACATTGAATGTGTATAAATGTAGTTTACACAGGAGACTACTGTACCTGCCAAATCATCGCAGTGTACAATAATGCAAGTTGTGTTGTGCTTACTATCATCAACTTGAGTACAGTATGGTACACTACACAGCTGGACAATTTCAGTACCCAGTACAGTTTAATATGGTTAGGCATGTATAAAAAAAACACACACAATAAGGTGAATGACATGACACTAGAGTTCAATGGGTACAGAGACTATCTCTCTCAAGAGGCAGCAAACCTCTTAGAATTTCTCTAAACTCATTTCTTGGCTGTGCATACCGCCGAATTCTACGCTTGCGATCACCATTCTTCACTTTATACAGGCGAGCGCCGAAATTCTGAGCCCATGTTCCTCAACTTATTCCACTGTAGGGTTTAAAATCTAATTGTACATTGAGAAGATGTGCCGCTTAGCCATAGACTTGTTTGGGATCCTCTCAGAAGTCTGATATTCTGTTTAATTTTAAATGTGAAAATATAATCCATAGTCAGAACAATCCGTTTTTCATAAAAACAAAAAACAAAACGCTTAAAAGCTGGAACACCTTTGACATGGACTCATAAACACTACCATTAAAGTTTGAGAGAGAAAAAAAACAAAAAACAGGTCAGACCTTTCCCTGCATGGAGGCCATTTGTCATTCCGATATTTCATGAGGCCCTGTTTACTATATACCTGTTTATGTGTTGAAATATAGATCTCCTGTAGATCGTGACATGTTATGTTTATGAGTAATCATGTCCCAAGGGCTCCCTCTACCACCAGGCTGATCATAATAATGTAATCGTAGTACAGTATGGATAATCAAGTTACTCCATACAGCCCAGTGTCCCTTACTGGAAATCCTTCCGTTTGAATCACCGTATTGGTGGCAGTTAGTACGTGGGTTTTGTTCTTGCGTTATTAGGTTTTGTGTGGGTGGGGTGCAGACATGCTTGCAAATTAAGAACAACAGTGCTTCATTCATGATTGTGAGACCTTGTAGAATGTCCAAATGATCCTATTTAAAGGGAGGTTATACCTTTGGTAGTTTCTCCAAAAATTAATGACCATAAAAACTTACTTGGTAAAGAGCACTGGAGAGCTGTTGATATTATAAAACATTGTTAGAAACGACACCCTTTGAAGTAATGTAAATGTAGCTTCAGAGAAAGAGGTAATTTTTACCCAAAAATAAATTAGAATCTTAGAAAGGCTTCAGTTTCTCAGGCATATGAAAGCACACAATTCTGTGCAACAGGAGTGTTTTTTTCTTTCATTATTTTCTTGCAACTTTGATGACCAATTGAGCTCAAATTTTCACAGGTTTGTTATTTTATGCATAATGTTGGGATACACCAAGTGAGGATACTGGTCTTTGACAATTACCAAAAGTATACCCTGCCTTTAATGTAGACACATGTGTCAAGTAGTAAGTATGTTACCATCAAGTGGTAAATGTAATCATATCAAAATGTGTGATTCACAGTTCATTGAAGTCTACACATTATTTACCATACTGTACATGTACCTACATAAATGCCACCTACTTTATACACAGACACTCACACACAGTTGTTGACACATCCTGCAGTTTTGTTGACACGCTACAGTGCATGTATGTATTCAAAGTATGTATTTCATGTAAAGCACATGTTTATACAAAGTGTATGCATCAAGTAACATAAAAATTGCTGAACAATTTACACATGAACAAAAACCAAGTAGTCATTATTTTTATCATTATTATTATTTTTATTTTATTTTTGTTCCTACATGTATTGTGGGGCTATTTCAATTGTTTATTTCACGACTGAATAGCCTAAAAAAAACACTAACATAATGCAGATTGTGAAATTTCAAGCTTCTTCTTTTACATGAAAAAGCCTGATGGACTGATTCCCATCAATGACTTCAGCTTCTACAGCAACTGGCAAACTGTCCTTTCAAATCAAAGAACCTTGTTTAGAAAGATGTCGGTTTCCAAAATGCTTGAAAAAGCGGCCATTTAGAGGACCTGTTTCCTAGAACTAGATGCTTGCTGCAATGCCACAGAACAAAGTGAAGTACCTTCATAGCACTGGTGTCACTGACCAGGGCCCAATTTCATAAAGCTGTTAAGCAGAAAATACTGCTTAGCAAATATCTATGCTAAGCAAAAAATGAGTGGGGGACCAGTCACAACAATGTAAACTTTATGGCATTTTGGCTGGTAACCAGTTTCTGCTAAGCAATATTTGTCTGTGCTTAGCAAGTTTTTGTGCTTACATGCTTTATGAAATTGGGCCCAGGTAACTATTGGCTTGCACCATAGAGCTGTACTTACTGTGTCTGATACACATCTGAAGTTGCTAATGTACAACTGTACTATCTAAAGTGCCATTCACACTTTCTGTTTTCCTCAATGAAACTGGTTACTGTGGCATTTTAGGCTGACTTCCTGTTGAAAACATTAAAATGATTTTCGACAGTTTTACTTGTACAAACATCCAGTTCAGATGATTTCCTCGCTGCACCTGCTTGCCCCTGACCTCTGTCAATATTCCTCTAGCACTTGAATATGTTATTACAACAAAAAAGGTGGCTTTTGTCGTAATTGGCAAACTGACTGCACAGATCTGTAAAAAACATCCAGACATTTCACGATTGACATTTCATTTTTGTTCTGCCTGTTTGTAAAAGTGACGATGAGTTGCTGCTGCCATATGTTACTCCAATCATATCCTCAAGAGCTTATTATGAAAAGCTGGGCCCAATTTCATACAGCTGCTAAGCAGAGAATATTGCTAGGATATCAGTTAAGTCAGTCTGGATTCCAGTCACAGACGACACTCTTGTTAGGCATACTAAGGTGTGGAGGGCCAACCAGGCTCAGATGAAAATCTGCAAACCCTGCCACAATATAAGTTGAACCGCCACGCTAAAAATGTTGTCGTCGCTTCTTAAAAATATCCCACCTTGTTTAAAAAAAGTTTAGATCAAATATTTTATGACATTTTTGTTTAGATTTTTAAAAAGATGCTTTGTCAACAAATAGAATTACTGGATTTAGATGACTTCCTTGCAATTTTTACAATTTCTACGAGCTGGGCCGATTTGAGATGTGATGGTGCACATTGACTGGTATTGTCTGGATTAGCTTACAGATTTAGAATTTGCCCAACTGATGTTCATGTTATGCTTTTGAAAAGCAATAGTTGCATACGGATTTGGATGTGATTCCTAGTTGGGCAAGTGTGTAATGTACATTTACATGGTACCATGTACGGCAAGGAATGCCTCATAGCATAGAGAAACGACTTTCTCTATGCTCATATAGTGATGGATTTCCCCTACCTACAATGTACTTGTATTATAATAATAGTGGCTTCTTATATTGCGCTTAATTCGTTACTCAGTAACGCTCAAGGTGCTTCAACAGTCAGTATTTACCTGCAAGATATGTGGAGCTACGTTTTTGAAGTATGAGACCTATTCCTTTACATAGCACCATGTAATGGTTTACAAGGTGCTGTGGCGCAATATGTAGCCAATCAAACCAGGGTAACTGGTGCGAACCCATTCTCTTTTCGATAAGTGCACTGTATTCTTGTATGTGTATGGTATTACACAAATATACGGGACAAACGGCTTTACGTCCCATCCGAAGGAAGCAGCAAAAATGGTTAATTGTCTTACTTTAAAAGGACACAAATGTCACAACCAGGAACCAAACCCACACTCTGCTGAACAGAAACACCAGAGCTTGAGTCCGGTGCTCTTATCCGCTCAGCCATGACATGCCAATATTATAATCAATGTCCTAAGTGCTCATCACCTTCATGATGATAAACAACTATGAAGAGTCAGCAACCTGGCCTCCAAGCTTTAAATCAAGTTCTTTAAGACTCCCAAGTTCCTAGTTCATTATTGAGCAGATTGAAACATTATCATACATCACTGTTTGAAACCTCAGGGGTATCTAATGATAGTCACTAGTCTTGATTTATCCGAATCCCTCGGGTCTTCCACCCATCTTCTACTCCATCCTATTCCTCATGCTCAAGAGATAAAATCTGAGATTCTAATGACTGATAAATCATCTTCAGGCATCAATTACGGGAGGGTGATTGTCGGGTCTTGTTTCTGTAGTGGATCATGAATACGGTATCATTGAGGAATGAAGATACCAAATATTAAAAACTGTTGAGTAATGGAGATGCGACATTTTAATGATGTCATTTTAAATCTTAAACTGATTAGAAAGAAAAAGAGAATGTCAACGCAGTAACAAGTTCATTACCTCATCAATCAGTACGAAGGCTCTGAGTTTACTGGTCCAGTTGAAACATTGGTTGGACTACAACCCACTGTTGGTCCTTTTTACATGGTTGGACCCCCCCCCCCCCCCATCTTAACTCTTATCACTAGCCCACAGAGGGCAACAACAACAAAAGCTACAATGTACATGTAACCAGGCCTGGAATTACACGGCGGCCATGGCCTCTGTTGCCCCTTGTCTTGACCTTGGTGCCCCTTCAAAAGTTTCCCATAGACTTAAAGACTTTCCAAAGGAAGTGCTCTTTGCAAAATGAAAACGGCCTTGCCTTGTAAAAGATGAAATTCCAGGCCGTCTGTACAGTCTGTTCACATTGAGCGTAGAGGAGTGAAAGAAAACCCAATCTGATGGTAATGGCGCTGCCTTTCTACTGCAGTAAATAGCGCTTCCCATGTTTTGGGTTTTTTTCACACTCACTAAAGCAGTAGCTCCACAAGATGTGGAGCATGGAATTAAAGTTTGCCTCTGTAGCTATTGACTGTGGAAAGGGGGGGGGGGGGGCTGAGGTCATTCTATGGCAGAAAGTAAGAGTAAACTTGTGCAGGTAAAAAATGAAAAAAATTAGACTTCTATGCTCAGATTGTTCCTTGTTGCAGTTGACTAAGTGTTTCACTATTTTCCCGTTCACACTACACAAATTTCCTGAGAAATTCCTGAGAAAATTTGGTTATCCTTTTCCAACCCTGGCGAATTCCTGGGGAAATAGCTACCCCGGTTGGGAGTAGGATTAAGCAAGATAACCCCAGAATTGGCATACTGAGTGTTCATTTTTTCCGGGAAAATCACATCAACTGTGCAATGAACATGGGGGTGGTGATGGGGTTAAAATTTCCCAGGAATTTCCCTTTGGTTTTATTACCTGGAAATTGGCTCTGTAGTGTGAAAAGGGCTTAAATGTAGTGTGCAATGTGGAACTTCCTACCATGCATTATTCCCTAACTGCATCTTTATTGTTGTTCTAAAAGTTGTTCACAAACTCTTGTTAATTTTTTTCTACAGGAGTTGATCACAAAGTGACGACAATTCTCCTAGATGGTAAGAGAGTCAGACTAGAATTATGGTAAGTTAAACATCACTTGTCATCTTGTCCTTTTTGGGGGGGCGGGGGGGGGGGGGGGGGGTTAGGGTAAGATGAAATTTTCTTTATTGTGGATACTGCAATTTTAAAAAAAATCACTACCTTAGTGATAAATGAATGTTGTCAGTAAATTTCAACAGACTGCGGGAAATATTGTTTACTAAACACTATATTGTGGTACATACACCTTGCAGAAACTGGATTCATGCTTTTAAAATCAGAATTTGAAACACCCCAAATTATGCATTTTTAATACTCTGTACAGCAGGGCGCGAATTTTACACTGGACTGCAGGCCCAAGGCCAGTGATTTTAGCGATGGGCCAGTAAACTGACGACCGAACAAGCCCAGCTGTCTTGTGTTTGTCAATTGAATAATAATACCTCACCTGGCAATAGACCTTTCTTTTGTTGATAAACAAATTGGGCCGGTTGGCATGGACGGCCGAATGTTAGCAAAACATTCAATCGTGTTAAAAAATGTTGTGACCAAATTCAACATTTTCTGTAAAGATTCATGAACGGAAATACCTTCCATGATTGGTTGATTTGTTTCCAACAAATTCAACACTATTTTTGAATATTTGTGTAACGCTGCTACAAACTGTGGCAATCTGTTTTTGATTGCAGTTATGGCTTTCCATACTTTTCCAACCTCGGTTGGCAAAAACTCGGGCTGTGACGTTGCAAAAGAAAGGTCTATATATTTGTTATGTGTTATCGGGTGTAGACTTTTGAGGGGGAAAAGGGATTGACGAGGTTGAATAGAGATTATTGCAAAGGGAACATTGAGCTGTTTGTTCCAATTGTCTTCTTTTTGCATTGGCTCAGCCCTATAATAGAAGTACACTTAAATGTAAAGAAATGAGTGTGAGTCTGGTAAAATCTTTCAATTCTGTTTTGAGCATCATACATGTAGTACACTTACCCATTAGACAAGTGTGATAAATCTTCTCTCCCAGTGATTGTTCAAGTGAAAACATGTTAAACTTTGTTGAAGTTCTCTCTGGTTTCGATTCTGGTCTTGTAAAATAAACTCTACTGGTCCGGTAAAAAGTCAACAAGTCCTACGGTCTTTTGGAATTTTACCTCAAATTCGAGCCCTGCTGTAAATGAGTTCTAAAGTTTGATTGTCTAAATTTCAAAAGGAGTGTTCATGAGAGACCCAGATGCCCCGGTCTGTGTCTAGCATGAACTGAAACCATATTTGGTACTTGGAAGGCTAATGTGGTCATGGCCCCTCTTGGGTGACCGCTTGGTCATCACTAACCACTGCAACATTTTATGCATACCATCAGCTTCTAATGCTCTTCTTCAGCATGGCTAAAGGCAGAATGAAGTTCTGCAGTATCCACATATCATCTCCATGTACTCACCAAGTACACAGAGTCTTATTACATTCAAATACCCTTCAAAAAACACCAACCCATTGCAGAAACGCAGTTCAAGGCCTTCTGTATCACTGTATACTTTTCTCCGTATTCCCATTAGCTTGATTGAGTAACTTCTTGCATCGGAGTGAGACACTTTAATTGAATTTCAAAGTCATTTTGTATTCTGTGAGTGCAAATAAAAATCAATGGCAATCTTTGGCAGGAGGTTTCTACCATTGATTTTGTAGGTGTGAAGATTTGTATCCTTTATATACAGTAGATAGTTCCCAGTAGACGCCATCTTTACGGGCAAATCGCATTTTGGCTTGCAGGCGCGTCAAGCGCTCAAATTATTAACGCAGCCGCGTCGTTCACTAACCAATCACGCAATGAGTTTTGTGAAATGTGCGCGTGCTGCACGCCGTTCTCACGCGTAACGCATGACTGTGTGTTCCAAATTGCCCGTAAAGATGGCCGATTTACGTCATATTGCAACCTATCTATTGTTCACTTTGTTTGCTTCAGGAATAGTAGAATCAAATTGAACATGCATTGTACATGTAGACCTGTACTGTTTATTATGACCATTTGCTTATATATACTTTTTAATCATCCTGAGATAGCATCAAAGGTTTTTTTCTTCTCCCTTTCTCTTTAGAACTACATTATTTTCACAGTGGTAAAAAAAAAGATTCTGCTTAAAAGTGTCCCAGTTGTTAATTTTCCCATGGAGTAACCTCTATGATTGTCTTGAGCTTCCTTCTAATAGATGTACAGTGTAACCCAAAGATAAACATGACCCTGTCCTCTTCTTGATTTCCACACTGTTGCAAAATTGAGGTTGAAATGACAAAGGTTGACATTTCCTGCAAACCAACAAACACCTCAGATACTTTTAATTCTGTAGAAGTTGTCAAGGCCCATCCCATATGTATTGTAAGTCATTGATTCTGCCTCCTCTTCCTCCTCCTCCTACCTGGCCCCTACTTGAAGTTTCATTGGATGTATATGTCCCAGAGTTTGCCGTCTCATAATTCATTTCATACCCCAGGAGTGTGATCTTCCTGTCTCAGTAACCAGGGACCATCAAAATATTGTTGTCATGTTAGCAAGGTAGGCCTACTAAATATACTGTTGGTAATGTTTAAGTATGGCATTGAGTTTGGGCAAGATCTTACACTTACAATCTACAAAATTAGTTTGTCAAATCTGTTCCTTGCTCTAATGATTGATATTTTCGTGATTGTTAAACCTGCCAAAGTAAATGGTCACTCGGAAAGGTCTCCAATTCAAAGCTACATGTATTCTATAAAAAAACATGAACCCTTGAACTTGAAGACCTCAGAAATAAAATTGTTATGTAAACAACTCCAAGCATTCTTAGTATAGATTAGCACACACCAGGAACGTATTGTGGGCATAACAGTACACTTGAGAGAACGTCTGCAGAGAGAGCACTGGGTACCAATCTATCACAGGGAGCCAGGGAAACTATAAACGGCGCCCAGCCGACAGAAAACATTCCGATTAAATTAATAAGGAATCTTGGGTAAATGCTGTATCCTCTATCTTCTTCAAGAGCCAGCGTCAGACCTCTTGAGGCTAAACTATTTAAGAGATACATTATAATTGAGGACCAGTGAGAAGACAGGATTGAATTGGTTGATTTTTTTACTCCACTAGATATTGATGGCTCAGGGGCCAGGCCGGTGCCATAAAGCCCAATAAATCAAGCATTATTGGATTGATTTACACAAATTAGAAATTCGTCAGATTTTTTCGTGGGACCGTAGTTTGTTTTCAAGTGTAGAAACATGTGTGAACACTTTGTGTTGTGTATAATATGGGCTCCTAAAATAGGTTTGATAAATAAATATTACAGAGTGCTTTTGAAAAGCTTGGGTCGATCTGGAGTTCAAGAAAGTGTGTAGAGAATTGCTTTTAGTACAATGTACTTTGCTTGAGTGTTTTGAGCTGACATGGACTTGGGGAGGGGGAACGTATTGTACATGTTTGCTTTCCAAGTCCTAACTTTGTAGAATTGCTCAACAACTTCGTAGCACAGTTTGTGTTTTAATAGATGTTAATTTTGCATCGGGATAATGAATATAATTTGGTTTTTACCCTTACACCGATGTGTGTTATAAGCACTGCATACTCAATACATTCCCGAGTTCTGTGAAAAAAATCCACAGGCAAATCACTCGGGTGGGATTCGAACCCACGACCTTTGCATTGCTACGTGTAGAGCAGATTGTCTTACCACTAGACCACCGAGCTAGCCCGATTGCTGGAGGCAGTTCGAATCCTCAAATAACAGTTTGTGTTATCATGAAGATGGTAACCGACCAAAGCACCTTGTCATGTGTATTGTTTGTGACTGGTTCCCTTACACATGTTTATTTTTGCTAAACAAAACTTTGTTTAGCATTAATTTAATAATGCCATTTGGCACTATTGTGTTCTTGTTACATTTCTGCTATGTAGACATTGTGCCCAATTTGTTGTGCCCTTTTTCTTGTCTGAAGTAAAAACAATGTTTTAGATATTTTATTTCTATGAAAAACTATGTTGTGTACTCTCAGACCTTTGCACAATTGATAAGCTGTATTTTAGCATAATAATTGATTAATTATGCATTAACAATAAAAGTGCATGTAGTCCCCCCATAAAATTATCCCCACCAAGAATGAATTTCTTCTGATTAAGCTTTTGGCATGCAGTGATATGAGTGCAAATTTATAGTAACTGTAATTAGATTTAGCAGATTGAAGTTATGTTCTGTACACAGAAACCAAGTGCTGTGGGGATAGTTCACTTGCACACCAGTTTTCCAGACAGATGTATAATTGTAGTTGTCAGTACAATTGGTACAAGTGTCGGATTTGTGGTAAGAGTTTCAGAATGACAATCCTTGATTTGTTTTACCAGTCACATTGTACTCATACAATGTACCTTTAAGATTTGACATGTTTGGTCAAGGAGGATCCATGGTCAGATCATGGAGGTAGCTACCTCTTTGGTCAGATCATCCCTGAGGTAGACTTACACCTGTCAAATACACTGTATAGACACTCAATAACCTTTATGCCTTCAGTTCTAGCTCTTAATTGCTCAGGGCTAAACTACACTGCATTACATTACACAGTACATTTGTACATTGTAATTAGACAGCTGGGTGCATTATCTCTTATCCACAGGAAGTCTACTTTACTTACATGTACAGTAGTGTTATTAGTTCCTTTGTAATGTATCCAGGTCATACACTTGTATTCAGCATCAAATGTTGTACCTGAAATGCTATGCATTCATATGATAGTACTACATGTACTGTAGATTGTCCATAATTTTGACACTTTGGAAAATGATAATTTAATTATTTGTACAAAATGTGTTTAATTGAAATGTTGACAATGGCCTATAGGGCCCAATTTCATGGCTCTGCGTACCGCCGTATTCTGCGCTTACATGTACAAGCACCATTCTGAGTTCTCCGCTTACTGTACAAGCTCCGAATTTCTGTGTAAGCCAAGAATGCCTAGTAACGTGGAGTACACATCGCACTAAGCAAAAATTCCCTGTTAACCTGTGATTCCCTGCTTTCGTAAGCGCCGATTCTTTGCTTATGGTAAGCAGAGCCATGAAATTGGGCCCTGGTTAAAGGTTAGCAGACACAAAGTGTGCAGTGCTCTGTAGAAGAAATGAAGAAAAACCATGCAGAAGAGACACCGTACAACTTTTACAGTCTGTTTTCTGAAGTGCTGATGCTTTTTAAGACAAGTGAATAAAAATGAAAGTGGAGTTTGGAATTTGAAAGGGTGACATTTCAAATGTGTGTCATTGTGCCTTACATAGGTACGTGTACAAACTACAATGTATACTGTACATAATTATGTGTACATACAAACAAGCATTAAGATTAATGCCTTTATTTTATGTTGTTACATGTAGGTTATCCTCAGTAGAAATAACTCATTTCGTAATCGCTGCTGTCAATCTTTGAATTCAGTAATTTATGCGCATACATGTATCTCTGTGATAGACTGTTACCTCATCTCTGCAATGGTGCACCTTGCCCTTAAGCTCTACTGGACTGTAATCAACAGCCACTTAAACCATCAAGGTTTAATTGGTTTTTAATCTTGCATATTGAGAAGGTGTGATTCATCCTCCGATGATATCTGTGTCCTGTAATGGAAAGAAGCCTTAAGGTTAGAATTGACAACAAGTGTTTCAAGTGTTTCAAGGTTTAAAGGTATTATACAGGATTGGCAGAGCTGACAAAATAATCACAGACAGTGTTCATGTTTTGTGTAATCAACCACATACATGAAATAACAAACCTGTGAAAATTTGAGCTCAATTGGTCATCGAGATCACGAGAAAATAGTGAAAAAAGACCTTGATGTGTTTTCTGTTTTTCAAACATGGAGTTTATTATCGCGCGCGATAAAAACTATTGTTTTACTCATTCCTCAGAAACGATAGCATTTCAGGCAGAAATATTTTAAGGAACCCTTTCTACCATTACTTACTTTAAATCATGTAAGTTATGTGTGAATCTGTGAACATTTGTGTTTTTCGATCTTACCAATAGTGTACAGGGCCTTTAAGCCAGGATTTGGTAAAAGAGTGTCAAAATTTGCTTGAAATTGGAAAAACTGGGTGTCCATATTGCTCACTTAGAATACATTTACATGTAAATGACAGATCAGTGTGTCCAAAAGACACCCATACCTGGCTAACACTGTGTTTCAAGATCTCACTAAATCAAACAATTGTTTGAAATTGCTTCATTTTTTGGTTTTCTGCTTATTACTCACAGGGACACATCGGGGCAAGGGAGGTTTTGCACCATCCTTCGTTCTTACTCCAGAGGAGCTCAGGGAATTCTGCTCGTTTATGACATCACAAGTAGATGGTCTTTTGATGGCATCAATCGGTGGATCAAAGAAATTGATGAGGTAGGCAGGGAACGATGTTTTCCTTATTTTTTATAGCAAAACTGTTGATCAATCAGGAAACTGTTTCACAAGTTTACATATCTTGTAATATTTAAGATTTTTTTTAATTTGCCTTGCAGAATGTATGGACTGCTATGCAAAAGTATGAGTTTGCTTTGCAACAAAAAATAATAATAAATAAATAAATAATGATTTTGGTTGGTTTCCTTTCCGAAAGATTAATGTCAAATTGTTTGGTATCAAGAGCAAACATTGCAAAAAATATATATTTGCACATTACATGTAGTATAGCAAAGCTTGCAATCCACTTTTAAAAATTAAATCACACACCGTCCAGCTAGGGCCTACACGTGGGAAATTGTTCACTGTAGGGTCAGTAAGAGGGAATGGGGGTTGGAATAGGTGCAAGGAAGGATGAGGAGGTGTACATGTACAGTAAACAATTTGAAACCTCTGGTGTAGAGAAATGATAGGTAAACACCCCCATCTCCCTGCCCCTCTCCCAGCCAAGTGAAGGGAATAAGCTTCGTAGTTCCTCAAAGACAGGATATAAGTTGAAGACTCCCTTCAGGTGGATAAAGCAAGGCAGACCCGGAAGGTTTTGGGGAAACAGGAAAGAAGACCCCTGAGGGATTGGAGATATAAGTTCATATCCTTTTAGGTGGCTAAAGGAAGAATGAAAATCTCTAACAAACATGAGATGGAAACTGAGAATGGGACCCCTAGGGTAAGGAAAGGAATGGGAGAAGGCCATTGAGCTAGATGGAGACAAGCTCATATTTTTCATGGGATGTAGAGAGGATGAAATGAAGAAACGTCCAAGTGCGGGGGAGAGAAGCTCAACCCACAAGGTGAATAACGACTTTTAAAATGCCAAGTAAAGCGGAAGGAGCAAACAAATTGAGCATGAGCTGAAACGTTCATCGAAAATCGAAAATAATGGAATCAGAAGAAAGTGTAAAGTACTTCCTTGGGGCGACAGATATACATGTATCAAAGACTCAAAGATTTGAAAAATAACATTTTAAAACTACACAGGTAAATTTAAGGTGAACCTCGACTCTATCAACATCAGATCTACATGTAATAAACAATTTTTTTTAAAAACAATAGTAAATGCAGGGCTCGAATTTGGGGGAAAAATCCACAAGACCGCAGGGCTTGTTGCTCAGAATTTTTACTGGACTGGAACATTTTTTACAAGACCGAAGTCATATGAGAAGAAAAAATCCAAAACGCAACAAAAACACACCAAAAGTTAACTTGTTTTTTCATACTTGCTTAACAGGCAGTTTGGGCTTTGAAACCCCTTCGAGAAATTTCCACATACCTTCTTTTTACACGACGTTTGCTGCCATAGAAAAAATGAAATCAGTTTTGACGATCGTTTTGACAGGACAACAACAACGTTGTCAATGCAAGACGTGTGGAAACAAGACGTTGCTTTTAATCCATGCAACACAGGGATGTGTGGTGTTGAAAGAATACAACCTATACGTCATTAACCCTAACAGACTAGGCCCTTGGGTAGACATACTGCCCAAATCCTTCGATATCCTTCAGATTAAAGTTGTCATAAACCTAAAGTGCCCAAATCCTTCGATATCCTTCAACTTATTGTAAGTATACATATTAGCCCAAATCCTTCAAAATCCTTTTGAGACAGAAGTTAGGGTGTCAACTTTGTGATTTACTTTAGGTGCTATGCTGGGGCCCTTGGTGTATGATATTTGATCAATTATGTGTTTTTGTTTCTTCTTCTTTTTTTGGGGGGCTCAGTCAACAGATATTTTTATAGTGGAGTTCGTACCACCAGTTCGCCCACTCGGATTGCAAAATATCCTGATGTCATCATTGCCTTTTCTGTGTTTTATGTTTTATTTTTTGGTTTTTATTTTATTTTGGGGGGTTCTTTTTAACCCTTCTTCCTCCTACTTCTTGCTCTTGGCCTTCTATCTGGTCTTCGTCTCTCACTCCTTCTCTTTTTCCATCCTCTGTTTTTTCTCTTTCTGACTGTTCTTCTTCTTCTTCTCTTTCTTGTCTGTTTTCCCTCGTTTCTTCTCTGATGTCTGTTTGGAGCGCTCATTGGACGTGCTGGTGTCTGCTGCTGATGATGAGTCAGTCATGGCCTTGCTGGCATGCTCATGGAATTTGATGAAGCAAGTTCCAGGACATAGGTTAAGCATGCACTGCTTGCATCCGAATCTAGTTGTCTTTATTCGTCCTGATGCAGTGACCCCGTTGTGACTGATGCACCATCTACATCTTTTGGGGTAGAGCCCTGGCATCTTTGACGAGATGTGGCCACCTATATTGTGATGAGCGACGGGTAAAGATGCCTTGCTCTGACGGTGGCTTGAGCCGTCGGCATAGCCATCAATAAAGTCCATGGCCAAAGACAGGACGAATTGGCTGTGTGTGAGGGGCTTTGATGGTGCTGGCACATCACTGACATCACTGTCCTCAGTTGACTGAGTATCAATGTGGTGATGCTGCTTGTAGGCAATATAGGCATTGACCCTTGCAATATCCAGTAGAAAGTAGAGGATTTTTTTCCACCAATACTGAGACTTTCTTGAACACGTGTGATAGGCACGGAGTTGGTCGCTTCTGTCTACTCCGCCCATGTACTTGGTGTAGTCACACACCTGAGGATGAAAAAAAAGGAAATTTTTTAAAAACTTCCAATATAAATACAGCACACAATTCAATGTAAAGATAGCATCTGATAAAAAAAAATTACAAGGAAAATACATACCTGAGGGGGGGCAGCAATTGTCTTGGTTACTCTTCGGGCAGTGATGTCATCTGGTATCTTGCGGTTGAGGGTGTGGACATCCGGGTCACGCCAGCCTTGATGTGATGTAGACAGTGTCAGCATGACCCGGCTGTCCTTCCACGCTGTTACCACCATCTGGCCATTCTGCCGGCTATAGAAAGTGCCACGAGGAACTTTGGTCATGTTTTTCATGCGCTGTTTGTTTGGATTTTTGTTGGAGTTGGTTAGATCTTTAGGAAGTCCTCTACTGTTGCTCTTCACTGCGCCGGTGAGGTAGGTTTTTTTTGTTAAGAGCAGTTCAGCGAGTGGCACTGATGTATACAGCCTATCTGTATAAATATTGTGGTAGCGCCCAAGATGGTGCTTTGCAACTTTCATGGCTATTGCTGTCATCTTTGTCGGCTTGTTACTCCATGGATGGACAATGAAGTTGAGGACGGGACGGCACCAGTTATGGACTCGGCAAGAACATAGATTTTGAAACCAGCCCGGATCGGTTTCAGAGGCATGAAGAACTTCTTCACTGCTGACTTGAACCCTCGGTACTTGATCATGGCTTCATCGATGGTCAAATTTCGAGCTGCATTATACTTGTGGAGGCATTGCTGCCTCACACGCTCCCATATCGGCTCCAGTGGGTAGAGGGGGTGCCTTTTCTTGTATTTGTATTGGTGTGCCTTATCATAGTATGAAGGGTCTTTGTCGGGGTCGTTGCAAGCAAGATAGGTGTTTATTGTGTTGAACCGGTTCCTGGACATGGTTGAGGAGATGAGATTGTTCCGGAGTCCTGGGTGGGTCGACCAGTAGTTTCTGTAGTTTGCCTGCTTTATCAGCCCCATCAGAATGTGTATTCCGAACCATGCCCGAATCTCCGCTAGGTTGGTCGTTTTTGTCCCAGCTTCCCTCATCTTTAGGTTGGTCCACTTAACGATCAGCAGCAGCAAACTCAGGGGAAAAAACTGGAAAAAATATTTGATGGCTGAGCTCGAGCGTGTGAATGATGCACCTAGCGGGTTTTTCACTATGAACGACCGCACCATCACATTCTGCAAAGATCTTGTCCAGCCATGGTCATCTGGGGGGTAGTTGCGTGCTTGAGCGATGGGAGGCTCTGGGTCGTTGTCTGACTCCGGCTCTACCACTCTTCTTCTTCTTCTTCTTTTGATATTTTCCTTTGGTGCCAGATGTCTCTTTCTTGTCTTCGGGGCTGGCTCGGGGATGTCACTGTCATCCTGTTCATCCTCTTCGTCTTCATCGGCCTTGTAGTCTTCTTCATCATCCGAATCAGCGACGTCGGGATCTTCCCCATCTCCATCACCCCAATCATCGTGGCAAGGATCATCACCAACATCATGCTCACCATCACTTTCTTCAGCTACATGTAAGTCATCCTCATCATGACTTCCATCAAACCAGTCACTGCCAACACTGCTGTCAGTCTGCCGTGATGACTCGGCACACTGGTCTTCTGCCATCATTTCTTCTACCGCCTGATCTATATACTCCTCATCACTCTCAGAGGAGCTGACAACTGCTCTGTATTTTTTCCCAAAGTGGACACCAGCAGCTTTGGCACTCGTGTATACCACACTTCTCAGCTCCTGCTTTTGGGCATCAGCCTGACGCCGCAAAAAACCTTCATCTTTCTCCTTTGGTAGAGGTTCTTTTCCCCTTCCTTTCTTTTTGCTCACACCTTTTCTTGGTGTTCCTTTCCCCATGGCAGATCTTGTGAAAACATAAGACTCCTCTTGAGTTAAAGACTGTTGCAATGCTCTTGCTTCTCTCGATGACATGATTGCTAAAAGGTTGTCTGAAGTAGACACCACAGCACGTCCAATGAGCGCTCCAAACAGACAGCAGAGAAGAAACGAGGGAAAACAGACAAGTAGGGGAGGAGTAGCAATCTACACTGATATTTATAGGAAATCAGCACTTAGTTATTACATAATTCTTCATTGATATTAAAAGCAATTCAACTTTCATATTGTTGATACCCATTGACCTATATATCTGACTTAATTTGGCTTATTGTTATTGAAATCGACTTATTGTTATTGAAATCAATTTAGAATATTACATAACATTACCCTCAAAGAAATGGAAGTGCCTGTGCTGTATTATGGCTAGGACAATGGCTAGGACAATGCCCTAAATTCCAAACATTCCAAACGTGCTGTATTATGGCTAGGACAATGGCTAGGACAATGGCTAGGACAATGCCCTAAATTCCAAACATTCCAAACGTGCTGTATTATGGCTAGGACAATGGCTAGGACAATGCCCTAAATTCCAAACATTCCAAACATTACAATGGTGTGTGGTGGTGATACATGTACATGTACAATAAACCACAATAAACATCCAACAGCACTGACCAAGCAAACAGAAACACTTTAGTTGCCAATAATCAAACCAAAAAAATATGTCGGCTTTATTACAATCTCCACCCCTAAAAGCCCAAAACCTTCAGAATCCTATTTTGGCTAAGCTGCATAAGACCTAAAACCTTCAAAATCCTCCTATGTAAAAACAGCCCGATAGCCCAAGTCCTGCAAAATCCTACCCTAACAAAAACTCATTTTAGCCCAAACCCTTCGAAATCCTCCTGTGTTGCAGATCCCTAATAGCCCAAATCCTTCGCAATCCTGCACTTTGGCAATGAGGATATTGTAGGACTTGGGTTCTTTAGGGTTCCCTAACAGACTAGGCCCTTGGGTAGACATACTGCCCAAATCCTTCGATATCCTTCAGATTAAAGTTGTCATAAACCTAAAGTGCCCAAATCCTTCGATATCCTTCAACTTATTGTAAGTATACATATTAGCCCAAATCCTTCAAAATCCTTTTGAGACAGAAGTTAGGGTGTCAACTTTGTGATTTACTTTAGGTGCTATGCTGGGGCCCTTGGTGTATGATATTTGATCAATTATGTGTTTTTGTTTCTTCTTCTTTTTTTGGGGGGCTCAGTCAACAGATATTTTTATAGTGGAGTTCGTACCACCAGTTCGCCCACTCGGATTGCAAAATATCCTGATGTCATCATTGCCTTTTCTGTGTTTTATGTTTTATTTTTTGGTTTTTATTTTATTTTGGGGGGTTCTTTTTAACCCTTCTTCCTCCTACTTCTTGCTCTTGGCCTTCTATCTGGTCTTCGTCTCTCACTCCTTCTCTTTTTCCATCCTCTGTTTTTTCTCTTTCTGACTGTTCTTCTTCTTCTTCTCTTTCTTGTCTGTTTTCCCTCGTTTCTTCTCTGATGTCTGTTTGGAGCGCTCATTGGACGTGCTGGTGTCTGCTGCTGATGATGAGTCAGTCATGGCCTTGCTGGCATGCTCATGGAATTTGATGAAGCAAGTTCCAGGACATAGGTTAAGCATGCACTGCTTGCATCCGAATCTAGTTGTCTTTATTCGTCCTGATGCAGTGACCCCGTTGTGACTGATGCACCATCTACATCTTTTGGGGTAGAGCCCTGGCATCTTTGACGAGATGTGGCCACCTATATTGTGATGAGCGACGGGTAAAGATGCCTTGCTCTGACGGTGGCTTGAGCCGTCGGCATAGCCATCAATAAAGTCCATGGCCAAAGACAGGACGAATTGGCTGTGTGTGAGGGGCTTTGATGGTGCTGGCACATCACTGACATCACTGTCCTCAGTTGACTGAGTATCAATGTGGTGATGCTGCTTGTAGGCAATATAGGCATTGACCCTTGCAATATCCAGTAGAAAGTAGAGGATTTTTTTCCACCAATACTGAGACTTTCTTGAACACGTGTGATAGGCACGGAGTTGGTCGCTTCTGTCTACTCCGCCCATGTACTTGGTGTAGTCACACACCTGAGGATGAAAAAAAAGGAAATTTTTTAAAAACTTCCAATATAAATACAGCACACAATTCAATGTAAAGATAGCATCTGATAAAAAAAAATTACAAGGAAAATACATACCTGAGGGGGGGCAGCAATTGTCTTGGTTACTCTTCGGGCAGTGATGTCATCTGGTATCTTGCGGTTGAGGGTGTGGACATCCGGGTCACGCCAGCCTTGATGTGATGTAGACAGTGTCAGCATGACCCGGCTGTCCTTCCACGCTGTTACCACCATCTGGCCATTCTGCCGGCTATAGAAAGTGCCACGAGGAACTTTGGTCATGTTTTTCATGCGCTGTTTGTTTGGATTTTTGTTGGAGTTGGTTAGATCTTTAGGAAGTCCTCTACTGTTGCTCTTCACTGCGCCGGTGAGGTAGGTTTTTTTTGTTAAGAGCAGTTCAGCGAGTGGCACTGATGTATACAGCCTATCTGTATAAATATTGTGGTAGCGCCCAAGATGGTGCTTTGCAACTTTCATGGCTATTGCTGTCATCTTTGTCGGCTTGTTACTCCATGGATGGACAATGAAGTTGAGGACGGGACGGCACCAGTTATGGACTCGGCAAGAACATAGATTTTGAAACCAGCCCGGATCGGTTTCAGAGGCATGAAGAACTTCTTCACTGCTGACTTGAACCCTCGGTACTTGATCATGGCTTCATCGATGGTCAAATTTCGAGCTGCATTATACTTGTGGAGGCATTGCTGCCTCACACGCTCCCATATCGGCTCCAGTGGGTAGAGGGGGTGCCTTTTCTTGTATTTGTATTGGTGTGCCTTATCATAGTATGAAGGGTCTTTGTCGGGGTCGTTGCAAGCAAGATAGGTGTTTATTGTGTTGAACCGGTTCCTGGACATGGTTGAGGAGATGAGATTGTTCCGGAGTCCTGGGTGGGTCGACCAGTAGTTTCTGTAGTTTGCCTGCTTTATCAGCCCCATCAGAATGTGTATTCCGAACCATGCCCGAATCTCCGCTAGGTTGGTCGTTTTTGTCCCAGCTTCCCTCATCTTTAGGTTGGTCCACTTAACGATCAGCAGCAGCAAACTCAGGGGAAAAAACTGGAAAAAATATTTGATGGCTGAGCTCGAGCGTGTGAATGATGCACCTAGCGGGTTTTTCACTATGAACGACCGCACCATCACATTCTGCAAAGATCTTGTCCAGCCATGGTCATCTGGGGGGTAGTTGCGTGCTTGAGCGATGGGAGGCTCTGGGTCGTTGTCTGACTCCGGCTCTACCACTCTTCTTCTTCTTCTTCTTTTGATATTTTCCTTTGGTGCCAGATGTCTCTTTCTTGTCTTCGGGGCTGGCTCGGGGATGTCACTGTCATCCTGTTCATCCTCTTCGTCTTCATCGGCCTTGTAGTCTTCTTCATCATCCGAATCAGCGACGTCGGGATCTTCCCCATCTCCATCACCCCAATCATCGTGGCAAGGATCATCACCAACATCATGCTCACCATCACTTTCTTCAGCTACATGTAAGTCATCCTCATCATGACTTCCATCAAACCAGTCACTGCCAACACTGCTGTCAGTCTGCCGTGATGACTCGGCACACTGGTCTTCTGCCATCATTTCTTCTACCGCCTGATCTATATACTCCTCATCACTCTCAGAGGAGCTGACAACTGCTCTGTATTTTTTCCCAAAGTGGACACCAGCAGCTTTGGCACTCGTGTATACCACACTTCTCAGCTCCTGCTTTTGGGCATCAGCCTGACGCCGCAAAAAACCTTCATCTTTCTCCTTTGGTAGAGGTTCTTTTCCCCTTCCTTTCTTTTTGCTCACACCTTTTCTTGGTGTTCCTTTCCCCATGGCAGATCTTGTGAAAACATAAGACTCCTCTTGAGTTAAAGACTGTTGCAATGCTCTTGCTTCTCTCGATGACATGATTGCTAAAAGGTTGTCTGAAGTAGACACCACAGCACGTCCAATGAGCGCTCCAAACAGACAGCAGAGAAGAAACGAGGGAAAACAGACAAGTAGGGGAGGAGTAGCAATCTACACTGATATTTATAGGAAATCAGCACTTAGTTATTACATAATTCTTCATTGATATTAAAAGCAATTCAACTTTCATATTGTTGATACCCATTGACCTATATATCTGACTTAATTTGGCTTATTGTTATTGAAATCGACTTATTGTTATTGAAATCAATTTAGAATATTACATAACATTACCCTCAAAGAAATGGAAGTGCCTGTGCTGTATTATGGCTAGGACAATGGCTAGGACAATGCCCTAAATTCCAAACATTCCAAACGTGCTGTATTATGGCTAGGACAATGGCTAGGACAATGGCTAGGACAATGCCCTAAATTCCAAACATTCCAAACGTGCTGTATTATGGCTAGGACAATGGCTAGGACAATGCCCTAAATTCCAAACATTCCAAACATTACAATGGTGTGTGGTGGTGATACATGTACATGTACAATAAACCACAATAAACATCCAACAGCACTGACCAAGCAAACAGAAACACTTTAGTTGCCAATAATCAAACCAAAAAAATATGTCGGCTTTATTACAATCTCCACCCCTAAAAGCCCAAAACCTTCAGAATCCTATTTTGGCTAAGCTGCATAAGACCTAAAACCTTCAAAATCCTCCTATGTAAAAACAGCCCGATAGCCCAAGTCCTGCAAAATCCTACCCTAACAAAAACTCATTTTAGCCCAAACCCTTCGAAATCCTCCTGTGTTGCAGATCCCTAATAGCCCAAATCCTTCGCAATCCTGCACTTTGGCAATGAGGATATTGTAGGACTTGGGTTCTTTAGGGTTAATACGATTTCAACACTGTATAATTTGTTGGTAAGGTATCAGACTTTAAAGTGACTACATGCAATGTGTTGCACCCAACATATCATATGCACATGGTCAGTGGTGAACGAACGAAGCGCTGTACTGTGGTGTTCCGCCGGACACCAGTACAATCACGCATGCACAAAATGGAGGGTGCCGTTCGCTCGTCCCCCCGGGTGCCTAAAGCCTATGGTTTGAGGATCCCAGTGCAGTGGTCGTGGGCATGAGCAAACTGGATAGGGAACTTGCAGCACGAAGAACGGTCGGCCGGGTTGGATGTGTTCCGCGCTCGGAAATAATTTGACGACAAGTAAAAAAAAAAAATTCAAACTGAGATTTAAATACATTTATTTAATGAAAGATAATACATTTCATGTTAATAATACTTTTATTATGTTAAAAAAACACAAGACCGCCGGACTTGTTGGGTATAAAGTTTACTGGACCGACGCTAAAATCACTGGCCTCGGGCCTGCGGTCCAGTGTTAATTTCGAGCCCTGAAATGGCCTGACATTTCGACCCAGCTGAGTCTTTCTTTTTAGCCTACGAGGAAGACTCTGCTTGGGTCAAAATGTCAGGCCAACTCTTCTTTTTGCATTTATGCCATCGGTCCTTTTGCTTGGTAAGTAGTTTGCAACAGCTAGTACTATTTTCTCAAAAATAATGTTCAGTTATTTGTTGTTATTTTTTTAAAGACAGCTCTTCTAATTATAAACCTTTCAGATGAATTTCAGACATTTTTCAAAGGTGTTTAATCCCTCAAGTACCTCATTCCTAGCTGTGCATTTCTTCCTCATCAAATCTGTACAAAAGATTCTTCTATAAATCATTTCCAAGGCTAGGCGAAAGTTCCTAATCTTTCTATTAATATATATTGAAATTGACACTTCAAGACTTAACCAGAGTGGGCAATCCCCCCCTTCACAAGTCGGCAGCAAGGTCTAAAAAGCCTGCACTGTTGCCTCATTAATCAAAGATGCTCCCCACGAGGTCGTGATGATCTGGTGTTAACAGATCCGATCTAGAAGGTGATGTTGTTGATGAGTGAGAGACGGAAGGACTGGACAAAGTGAGAGCTGCATCCGGAAGAGACAACATTTGTGATTGGGAGAGCGTGATGATGTGTCAGGAATTACTAATGCTCGTGCATAAAGAGCGTGCTGCGTAGGGGAAAATCTACACCAAGTAGTTCTTCAAAATACTTTCAGAACTCCCTCTATAATTTCTGTATAGAGAAACTTTACAAGCTCTTCCATCTTTGTCTTGTTCCTTGTGTGCAGTGAATACTATTTTACATCAAAATGAGCTCATACTATTATGACCATCCAGCCATGGTTTGGTAAGGCAGATCCGAATTGGCGGCTACAGCTACTGCTATGGCTTTTGCTAATTGTATTGTTAAGGACGCCTATACTTCAATGCATGATAATGCAGCATTCCAGCCATAGTCGTAGCTGTAGCCAAAGCCAAAGCCACCAATTCAGACATGGCTTCACATTGATCCCAAATTAATTCAACTCAACCTTTGTTTCTAAAGTTTACAACCAAATAATTTTACAGAAAGTCAATATGAACAGTGCATCATGGCGTTTCCACATTCATGGTTCTTGTAATCAGCTAAACTCTACGAAATATAAACAAAATTGCTAGAGAAAGTGTAAGAATGCACTTATTGTTATTTAATCTTCACTTCCTTGAATGGTTACGATCCAATAAAAGATTGGTGCCTTTTAAATTACAACATTTATTCATGTTCATTGATAATTGGTAGTCAAGATACTGCGCAGGTTTTGATTCCTAAATGTGTATTTAAATGAACAAACCGGAGTCAGTGAGATGATTTAATTTGATATTGAATACTCTTACAATATTGGCCTTTATGGATTGTTATCAAAAGAAAAATATACAAATAAAATATGTAAAGACAGTCAATGAATAACTGCTGGTATGAAACAGCAATGTCATATTCAATAAAACAATAAAAATGTCCCTGACCTTAAAGCATTTATAATCATCAACAACAAATAATAAAAGTGTCAAAATGAAGATTTACTTTACAACTTCAAACTAATCCAGCGACAAAATAAGGTTCATACAGTTTAGTAATTTTTTATTATTTTTTGTTTGTTTTTGACTGCTTTTTATCTGTATTTCATAGTATAACTTATTGATTTTTTTTATTTTACAGCACTTTGTGCTGTCTATGTGACATGGAAAGCGATTTTAAACTTATTCGTATGAAACAATTGTTTAGTAAAACTTTCTGTGTGGTGTGGCATACACGTGTACATGGTCTAAACAAATTGAAGGCCATAAACTTTTTTAACAGAATTTTATTGTGAAACTCTTGCTCTTTTCTTGTTATTTAAGCATGCGCCGGGTGTTCCTAAGATTCTTATCGGCAATCGATTACATCTTGCCTACAAGCGGCAGGTCAGCTCTGAGGAGGCTCAGATCTACGCCATCAAGAACGACATGGAGTATTTTGAAGTCAGCTCCTTGTGTGACTACAACGTGACAGAGTCGCTGACGGAGCTGTCCAGGGTGGTCCTCAACCGTAATGGGATGGAGAGACTGTGGAGGACAAATAAAGGTGAGGAGAGGGGGAATGCGTCTGAGGGGTGTCTGGGCATCTTTTCTGCACACAGTTTTCAATGTGGGCACTCAAGGGTTCTCCCTATGAATGCACAAGCTAGCGTATCGGGCAGATATTGCGCGCATATTGCGTGCCGATACGCACAAATTTTGGGCGATACGCACAATTTTTGGCCGATACGCACACAAATTAATAATAAATAAATATATTGATGTATAAATTATATAGTGGTTTTTTGTGTGTGTTTTTTAATTTCACAAAAAACATCCAGAGAAAACTCTCAGAAAAGCAAACTTAATCACTGTATCTAAGACCCACTGGGGACCAGACAAGGAAGGAAGTTTCAGTTTTAGAGTGTGTGGGAGGAAAACCCCAGAGAGTTATTCCAGGGAAAACCCACGCAATCAGGCAGGGACTGAAAACCCAATCCATATAGTGCCCCTGGCTTGATTGGAACCGGGGTCCTAGAGGTAGAAGGCGAGGAAAGATACCACGACGCCAACCCAACCATGCATTACATCATCCGTTGATCATTTTTAGTGAAATAAAGTGGGGGGGGGGGTCTCAAAATAAGCGCAGGTAAATTCTTTTTTTCTTCATTTAAAGGCAGGGTATACTTTTGGTAGTTGTCAAAGACCAGTGTCCTCACTTCGTGTATCCCAACGTGTGCATGAAATAACAAACCTGTGAAAATTTGGGCTCGATTGGTCATCGAAGTTGCAAGAAAATGATGAAAGAAAAAACATTTGTGGGGGGGGGATGATTATGTAGTTTAAACATCATACTGATAACTGTAGCAAAATTTGCCGAAGCGTAAGTGTATTTCACAGGTAGCAAGAAAATTAGGCAGCCAGCTTGCGCGTTCATTATAAATTCGCATTGTTACGTCATTCATTTTCATACAGTGTGGTATTGGTTAGCAGCGCTACGAAATGGAAACTCGCGTAGAAGGCACAAAATCAGCCGTTAAGCAGCTCTATGAAATTGGGCACTGGTTTAAGTGCAAAGTTGGAACATTATGCAGTGTAATATTCCCCCTGGAGCTAGATGATTGGACTTGGCTACGGTTCAACCATGATTTACCAAACGTCTCCATCACACTAACCTAAATGCATATCTCGACTGTCAAGCAACAATGGCAATTTGGCCGAAAATGTAAACGGATCCCTTGTAAACGGACTGCCACCTTAATTTGAGCATCACGTTTGAAGAGAGAAGAGGGATGAAGGATCTGATGGGTGCTGTCCTAATTCTGTCAGATTGGGACGGTTAGTTCTGCCCTTGAGGCACGTACACATGCACAAATGCATATGCATGCTGGTCTCCTTTTTCCCCCTTTTTTCCCCTTTTTTTTTCTTTTTTGAGGGGGTCAGTGTTTGATCACTCTATTGTATGGGTAAATCCATTGAACCAGTCTTAATTATAAAAATATGTAATGAAGACAAGTATCTGAATTTATTTGCCGTTGAAATGTGATACTATTATGCATTTGTTCCAAAAAAGGAAAACATAGGGTTGTACATATGTACATGTACACTATCAATTAATATTTAGGCATTTCTACTTGTGGGAGAGCTGTTTTGCTATCACCGCGACAGACATTTAACGAATTGTGGACAAGTCTACACTAACACAAGCTCACTGATATTGATTTTTTGCCGGTGACATCGTACATTCACCCTTCCATGACTGCGACACAGTCTTAAAATATCCTGTTCACTTAAATTCACTCTTAAAGGCACAGGACACGTTTGGTAATTGTCAAAGACCAGTATTCTCACTTGGTGTATCCCAACATATACATAAAATAACAAACCTGTGAAAATTTGTGCTCAATTGGTCATTGAAGTTGCAAGAAAATAATGAAAGAAAAAACACCCTTGTTGCACAAATTTGTGTGCTTTCAGATACCTGAAAAAGGCTTCAGGCCTGAAGTCTTTTTCAAATTCAAATATTTTAGTGAGAAATTACCTCTTTCTCAAAAACTACATTACTTCAGAGGGAGTTGTTTCTCAAAAAGTTGTATGCTATCAACATCTCTCCGTTGCTCGTTACCAAGTAAGTTTTTATGCTAATATATATTTTGAGTAATTACCAAACAGTCCAGTGCCTTTAACGCAGACTCACTTTTGAAGGAAAATATTTGAAAGCGTTGTACAAATACCCTCACTGTGCATCATCAGACGTGCCTCCTCCGTATTCGAAGTCACACACTAACTGTGTACTTTCTCACCACGGGTCATCTACAGCTTTCTTGATCTCTAGGTTGAGCTGTAGTGCACCAGCTAAGATCAATGGCAAACATCTCAAATGTCACCCCTGCTCTTCAGTTGTATAATCCAAGGGATTTTATTCAGAGAATTTGGTACTTTTTCAAAAAGAGATTTGTAACAAATCTTTCACTCTGGAATCTTTCACTCAGGTTGGATTCAAACCCACAACCATTGCATTGGTATAGCAGATGTCTTACCACTAGACCACCGAGCTAGCCCGTTGGCTAGAGGCAGTTCGAATCCTATGTTATAGCAGTGGATACTGCAACGATTTAATAGATGTTAATTTTTAATTTTGCATCCCGCTGATGCAAAATGAACATCTTTTAAATATTATACATTTATAAATATAGCTGTGTAAAAGGCACTTAAAAGTTACAAAAGTAACGTATACATTAGATCTTAGCTTTAAAAAAGTTAAATTAAAGTAAAAGTTGTTTCTTAAGATCTTGACTTGAATCCACCTTTCATGCTTTTGTTTATGCTGTCCTGTAAAGACTTGGGATTCTTTCTTTAATTGGTGTCCTACTTGTACTACATGTAGAATGCACTGTTTGTTTCTAGTGGGAGGGTCAAACTAAGTATCAAAGAGGAAAATGAGTCAGTGGCTTGAGTGTCATTGCTCACTCTAGAGGTTTAAAGGTGCAGTTGAATATTGTTTTGAAATCATCCAGGGTTTAAAGGAGCAGTTCATTGATACAATGTTTACATGTCTGCGCAGCCATGCATTAATGAAGTACGTAATGATGTGGTAATTTTATGACAGGAAGCCTCTTTTAGCTTATTAACTCAGTTCACTCGTATCTCAACAATTCTACATTTCTTTCTATTTCAGTGTTGAGCCTTCAAGACTACTGTTGTCGTGTTATCGTCAATTGCACATCAACGTATACAATAGACAAACTGCCTCTACCACCTCAGATGCGATCACGTCTCAAGTCATTCGCCGACGCCAATCACATGTACCGCTACATGCTGCCCCCACTGGACGTACGCTTAAAGAAACGGAGAACTATTTTAAATGCCACAGACCCGCCATACTCATCTAGAAAGAGCTGTATTATATCATGATATATATGGACAACAATTTCTTTGTGAAACCAAAACTGATTTCGCAATTATACAAAGTTTTATCTTAAGAAGAGACCTGTCTGGAAATAGTTTCAATGGATGGAGACATGTTAACATTTTCACCACCTGTTTTTATGACCCATGGAAAAATTAATTCATCATGGTTTTATGCGTTTTACAACTGAGTGGGAGACTTTTCGATCACAGTTCCCAAGGTTTGTATAACTTCAATACCCGGATAAGAAGATTGGACAGAAAAAGACCCTGAGAGAGACTGTTGTTGTTTGCAGCCGCACCATCTTAAGATGTCTTTGATAATCGGAAGCCCTTTTTCCACTCTCAGTTTTAAACTCGTCGACAATTGTTAAAGATTGAAGAGTTCTGCATCGCAGATTCTAAGATTCCTAGTCATGAAGCCCTACAAATCCTGAACATAAACAATTGTGATCAGTAAGGTGGGGTATCCAGGGTTTATTGCTGTGTGCACCTGTTCTCTACCTGACACTAAACTACCCTTAATCCTCACAAATACAACCACAAGCTACACCTGATTAGAATGGACTCATCAGAACTACATTTCCAAGCATTCCATGGTTAGAACATATCCATGTTCCTTGCTGTATGGTCAGAATTAGGTCAAGCATCAGCAATCTTATCACAGTGTACAAGTTTTTGTGTATAAGGACTGCTCAAGTCTCGTGCTTATTTAAACATTTGGACCTGTTTAAGATGGTGATTATGTTTCTTCACATTTTAAAGCAATATATGAGAACCCCCAGGTTTCTAATTATGTTTGAATACACACACAACGTGTACAGTCTATTTAAAGTGATAACATTCTGGGCCCAATTTCATAAAGCTGTTAAGCAGAAAATACTGCTTAGCAAATATCTATGCTAAGCAAAAAATGAGTGGGGGACCAGTCACAACAATGTAAACTTTATGGCATTTTGGCTGGTAACCAGTTTCTGCTAAGCAATATTTTTCTGTGCTTAGCAAATTTTTGTGCTTACATGCTTTATGAAATTGGGCCCAGATGGGTTCTTATAGCAGCCACCAAGCTGTATGTAAAGTCTCTAGGGAAGTTTTCAAGATTGTTTGCAGACCTTGAAGAAGCTAGAAAAGGAAATGCTGTTCATATCTTCCGACCAGCAGCCACCAACCCATAATTTCTCCAAGGCACTTGGTAAAGATTTGTTGAAGACCTTGAAGAATCTGGACAAGAAGTAGTAGTTCCTGTTCCCAGAGTCAGCCTGAATCACTAACTGTATGGAGTGCAGCTTTGCTTGAGTCACGTCAAAATCAATGTAGGTTTGGGGGACCTTGAACACTGCAAATTTTCACAGGAAGTTGGTCCCCTTGGGGCAGAAGTGAAACATTTTATTACTTTCGGTTGGCTGTTATAACACGAACTGTAAACTGAAATGTTAGGAAAAGGTAACTCAAACTGTGATCTTGGATCATTGTGTACACTATCCAGGGGTATGTTTGAAAAGAAATAAATGAGTAGGGGACAAGAGTTTGTTTGTTATCTATTTAATTTTCAGTTTTTGGGGCAGGCGTGGTGTTAACAATGCAAACCAAGTGGTACATATATGATGGATGCTTAAACTAAAGTAAAAGGGTTATTTCCAGTCGGAAACCAATAGTTGTTTTTGCTATTTATCATGAGCACTATCCACTAAGTGGTTACCAAAACAGTTAAAAGACATTTTTAGTGGTTTTGTAGATTATTTTTGGGGTCGTTGAGGTCATGTTGAGGTAGTTTGCTTCATGTCCAAGACACAGAAATGTGACTAGAGAGTTAAAAGGGAAAATTGTTTTACACATTTATTTCGATGAAAGCTCCTTGGGAAATATTTATGCAACGTTTATTTTTTAGAAGATTCAGGAACTACGACTTGAAATCTCTCGCATTGTAATCGGGGAATGGCAGAGAAGATGGTGAGAGTTATTTTGAATGACTGGTTTCTTTTCACAGCTTGAAATTATTTGATTAATTATCAAAAATCAACATATGCAAATTACAAGTGGTTTAACATTATATTGGTGCATACTGAGATAGTGTCATTGCTGAAAAACTGTAATGTCATCTCTAAAAGACCCCCCCCCCCCCATCCAACTTGCCCTTCGTCTGTTCATGTAGTCAACTTTTGAGAGCTACTAAGCAATGTTGCTTAGCAGACTCAGGGTACCAGCCACAATAACATGCAATGTGTATATATTATAGCTGGTTTCCTGCTTATCATTGCTCACCAAGCATTATTTCATGCTGAACAATTTGATGAATTTGAGGTGAGGTAACAATGAGATACCATAACCCATTGTTGTACATATTTATAACTTCTCATGTCATCCATCTTGTGTTTCGTTGTTCTGTTAGATTACAATTTTCGTAGCGATGTAAATAGACTTGTACAGATGCTCCCATTATTCACAAATGGTGCATAAATTTAACTGATATTCTGTGTACATAATTATAAAAGAATTGTGTATAGAACAACAACAATGTAAAATGTATTCAATATTGGCATGTGAAGCGATGGATAGTGATGGAGCAGCAATACAGTGAAATTGGAAGATGTTGGGCCAATCTTAAAGGTGCTGCTTACCACAGAATATTGTGCTTATGGGTCCTTGTGAGCGCTGAATTTGACTTGGCTTATGGCTGCCTGTAAGCACTGAATTCGAAATACGCTTATGGTTCCTGTAAGCACAGAATTCAATATGCGTTTATGGCTTCCTGTAAGCGCTGAATTCCATATGCGCCTATGGCTACCTGTAAGAGCTGAAATCGATATGCGCTTATGGTTCCTGTAAGCGCAGAATTCAATATGCGTTATGGCTCCCTAAGCGCTGAATTCGATATGTGCCTATGGCTACCTGTAAGCACTAACTTCGATATGCGCTTATGGCTCCCTCACTGTAAGTGCTGATTTCTACAGTGCCATGAAGATAAGCCCAAATTAGAAAGAAGCAAAGTCACAGACAAGTTATGCAAAACAAATAAAAAGAGAACTTCCAGCATGAAGAAGCAGCCACAAGACAAACCAAGACCCGATACCAGAAATTCTAAAAAACATTCCCAAGGTCAATCAATCAGTCTTAAATTGTTAAAGATTTACTCAACAAAATGTCTAACAATACCCTGGGCACCAGTCACAAAACAATACAATTGTTGTTTGATGTTTTAGTTGGTTAACTGTTTCTGCTTATACAAGGCCTCATGGAGAGTGTTTGGTTTAACATTGCTGCAAAACTTTACAAAGCTTTTTTAATGTTTGCATTTAAACTTCGTGTCAATTTGTGCTATCGGGTCTTGGTTATTGCTGGTGCATATTTTTTCAAAGTAAAGTGTCTATCTTTTCAGCAGACTGTGAACACATATTGTTTTAAAAAAAATCCCTAATTGGTTGCCATAACAGTAGCTGCTGTCTTTTTATAAGAATTTGAAATTTTGCATGGCAAAAAAAAAAAAAAGTTTTATAAAAGAGTATGGAAGTTTGCGGTAGATTTGGAAATGTCTCTTTGAACTGGTGTAAATGTTTCTTTCTTTTTTATATCTATGTGATTGTTGCCATCACACTGACCTAAAAGTAGGCCACATGGAGCGAGAATTAAACAAAGTTATACCATGGAGGAAGGACTCCATGGTTATACCAAAAGGAATCGCTCAAAGTAGAAAGAAAATACTTTTAAACTGAGGCAGGCTGGGTAGAAGGGAAGTGTGATACAAGTTGTTTTCATAACCAGCTTGTCCGTGAGAGATTGCTACCCCTAACCTAAGAATATTTGCCATTTCATATATTTTCAAGGGGCAAATACACTTCAAAATTACTGTGGGTTTTTTTTGCTGATGCATTATGGATTTTCCTACGAGCTGTAAAACATCAGTGTTTGCCTCTCAAAAGTTCTTCGTTCATTTGGGTCCTTGCTCTGTGTTCAGATTTAAGGGTTTCTGTTTGGTGTGAAACAAATGATGAATGATTAAGGCTGCCTTCAAATTAATAGCTTCCAGTCCTTTGCCTCTTTGACACATGTTTTAGATTTATTAGAGTCAGATGTGAAAGTGACAACTTTAAAGGGATGGTAGAGATATGACCTTGTTGTTCTGAACCAATCAGCCTCAGGTGTTAATACTATGTGAGATATGACCTCTATCAGGTTATGACCTTCAGAACAACTTGAGTGATGACCTTTTCACTCATATGTGACCAAAAATGCAGATTTCTAATGCCAATTCTGTACATTTATAAAAGGATACCTTTGACTTTTCTGAGAATGATCTTTTTGTTTTGACGGAATCAAACTGAACTGTTGCAACAACTTTGCTCATTTTACTTTTCACCAAAGACTATTTTATCCATAAGACTATTTTAACATCTACCTTATCTTAAAGAAAGTATGAACGTTTCCTTACAATAATTTGAGAGTCAAAGCTTTCATGTTTCCAGTTCATGTACTTTCCCCTAAACAGGGTTTTTATTTATAGTTATATGTAACAAGGCATCAAAGAGAAATGTTGTTGAATCTGATAAAGCGACAAATATCAGCAAAAGTCAGACAGATAATGCTTTTAAGGATACTTAATAAGAACTTGAAGCGTACAGAAAAAAACAAAAATGCGAACCTCTGTTGAGTAGTTAATCTCCATAACAAAATATAAACAACTTTAAATTGTGTTTCAATCGGCATCTAAACATCTTGGTTTCCAGAAAAATATGTAGATTGACAAAATCATGGGTTTGCTAAGAAGTTAGCCCAAACTATTATCTTGCATGCAGTTTTAAGGCATTTTGAAGATTTTTTTAAAGCCATAATTATCCATGCAATTAAATGATTGTGATCCCTTCCCATTCCTACCTCCCTTTCACCCCTTCTAGACTCAAGAGTGAGGGAAAGGGTAATTTTGTAAACAGATTCAGAAAGAGCTATGTTTAAAGTTATTTTCCAATTCTGTTGTATGTGTATTGATAAGTTAGGTGTCAAATAATAAACCACAAGGGGAACTGACTGGATAAACTTTAATGATTTTGGGTTGAACAAAGAAAAGTTAGGTGAATAAAAATTTGGTTCAAAAGCTTTTCTGTAGGTATCTTAGTGTATAATTTTAACCAACTCACATTGTTGTAAATGTTTTCCTTGACTTGATTTCCTTCAGAAGTGTTTGAATGGAATGTTGAGATTCATTTGGATTTAGAGTGTCCATTTCTTAGTGCTGCTTACTGCTTACTGTGGATTTTTTTTTGTGATCAACATTTTTAGCCTACAGGGGTAGATTATGATGTGGTGAGAATTCCCGCTTACTGAAGTTTCTCAAACAAGAGTTTTATTCTTGCTAACCCATGAAATATTTATGCAAGGGCAGATTTGTCTGTATAGTAAGCAGCATCAAGGGATTAGGTCTTACTCATTAGTTGCTGTTTTTGTTAAGATCGCTTTTTAGTTTGGTGCCCTTGTTACACAGGTGCATTCCAAATAGACAGGTGCTAATTAATTGATGATTCACTTCACAGTGATTGTCACCATGAATTCTAGGAACTAGATAGTTTTGACCTTTGATTAGATGGCATTATTTGTTTTGTAAGGAAAGGAAGTAAGGAACACCACTTGATGACAACCAGAGTTTTAAAGATTATTTAATTATTATTTAGAGTCTCGTCATGTATAGCGCCTTCTCACTGATGTGACGTCTTATTTTTGTGGCAATGCGGGAGGTCTGCCATGCTTGAGTTTTACGCACATGAACCATTTGTACGCATATGGCCATCCAGCTTAGCGTTTCATCACACGTGTTCCTGCAGTTCTAGTAACGTGTATGTGTGACATGGGTGTTTAATTACTCCAGCATGGCAAGTGATAAAATATTGGCGTCATCTGAGAAGGGTCTATGGGGTTGAGTTTTCACACCACTCAACTGCCTTCTTTGAGAATACAAGACAACGATCAAGGATCCCTCAGAATTATTCTTTAAGTTTCATTTTTCTGCCATTTTCTTGCCCCTTTTCTTGAAGTAAATCTCACCCATTTTCGTCCTGTGACTCATTGGTTTCACTACTTTTTCCCAGACTTTTGACTGTACATTTTTTCCCGCCTTTACTGCATTCTCTTTTGAGAAGTTAGAGAGTTTGTTAAAGGGGCTGTGTCATCATGGTCAAAGCATGGAGGTATATGAACTCCTCACCCAGTTACTGTATGCGTGCACATCTCCCTCGGTATCGTATCTATGGAGGGTGCACCATGAGCCTGCTGTAACTGCTTGAGAGTTAATAATTCCATGTACAGCCACATGCCTGCTTTGATCATGACGACACAGGATATTTAACAACATTTTCTGACATTTGTTTTGAAATGAAACTTAGGAAGTGTGTATTTTTGAGGAGGAAAACATTATTTTTGTTGTCAATCCCTGTGAAACTTTCAAAGGGTGTAAAAGCTTTGTGTGGTGTTCCTTCCTAAACCTAATTCTGTTGTGTGTTTATGTTCAGATATTTATGCAAATAGATGCAAATTGGTCTGCACTGTCATTTCAAATGGCACGTTGTGTATTTATAAGAAATATTGTGTTTTGTTTTGTTAAAAAATAACAGCTTTAATTTGATTTGATTTAATAAGAAATATTTGTAAAATTTTTAGAAACCAAAAGCAGTGATATGGGAGCTCCATTTACTATGCACATATTAATAACATGCAAGAATTGAAACTCCTCATAATTGTTGTTTTACCCAAAGATTTCTTCATTTAAAAAAAAAAAATCACTCCCTGAGCATTGATAAACATTTCTCTTTCCCTATATGTATAATTTCAATAGATGTCTAAATATCCAATCACATAAGCTGACAGATGAGAAGTCTGTGATACAATTTTCCTTTTCTATCTAACAGTTTATCTCATTGGAGGGAGATTAAATCAGTGCCAAAATGTTTCTATTTTTAACCATCTCAGTTTGAAACCAATTTCTGTCACATTAACACCACGGAGCCCATCTCATAAAGCTTTTCAGCAATTTTATTTGCTAAGCAAGGATTAAGTAAGGTACCAGTCATAAATGTGTGAAATAAGTGTCATTTTGGCTGGTAATCAGTTTTCGCTAAGCATTATTTTGCTGTTCTTAGCAAACATTTGTAGTGCTTTTTACAGGTTATAATTTGAGCCCAGCGCCCAATTCGTGGTAGAGCTGGTAAGCAACTAAGTTTGTTAAGCATCATATAATGGTTACCGTCTAAATTCCGTAGTAAACACTTAACTCGGCCTGGTTTTCTGCTGTTGTTAGCTTTTCCAATAAGTTTAGTAAGCAGTCATTTCTGCTGTGTGTCTCTTATAAGCAACTTCATGAAACTGTCTAGCAGAAATAATGCGCAGAAAAATGATTTGTTAAGCAAACATAAGTTAGCACAACACCAGTCACGTAGTAGGCCTACAATTGCATAAGCATTTTGGCTGGTAACCTTATGCTGCTTAGTAAGATTTGTTTTTGCCTAGCAATTTGTCCGAGCTCCATAGTTTGTAGCCTACCTGCCTTGGTCTGTGAGCCCATGCAGTCGGCCGATAGTTGAGCCAGCAGCTGCAATGGATTTAAAATCTTGACAGGACAATTTTCTTAATTAACCACAACCTTTACACTGGGGATGTGAGCACCCAGATACCAATCACAAGTTGTTCAGTAATTATTTATATACGTATATAAATTTTTTGTTTTATGTGATGCCATGTTTGTTACTACCGTGGTGCTCGTGCTTGATTTTAGAGTAATTCTTTTTAGGAAACGTGAATGGTTCTTATTTTGTCAATACAATTGTTTATTTGAATAAAAGCATTATTCAAGTTAAGATCAGTTGTGGTTTGTCGTCTTCATTTTTGTGGAGTTTCAGTACAGGTGTCTTCATTAGAAATAATAATTGTTTCTTAAATATTGACATCAAAGGTAAACGCTTTCCCCCCCAAAAAAAAATAGAAAAGAAAAATAAATAAATAAAATGAAACATTCTTTTTTATGTTGTAAACATCAGTCGATGTAGACAAGATTTGCAAATTTATATTTAAAGACAAAACAAAAGGTAGCGATTAATTAAAGTTAAATGTGAAGTTACTTGCATTTAGAAGCCGATAATTAAATTATTTTGGAATTCAAAGAAGGTACAGGATTCTTATATAGAACATATCAGGAGCTTAACCTAATGGTTCCATTAGATAAAGATTGTTTAATAACACACGATGTACTAATGGGTGATAATATTGCTAAACATGTGCAAAAAATGTTTCAGCTAATCTGAGCTGATTAAAGGCACTGAACATGTTTGGTAATTATCAAAGACCAGTATTGTCACTCGGTGTATCCCAACATATGCATAAAATAACAAACCTGTGAAAATTTGGGCTGAATCGGTCATCGAAGGTGCAAGAAAATACAAAGAAAGAAAAAACACCCTTGTTGCACAATTTTGTGTGCTTTCAGATGCTAATAAAAGGCTTCATGCATGAAGTCTATTATTATTTTAGTGAGAAGTTACCTCTTTCTCAAAAACTACGTTACTTCAGAGGGAGTGGTTTCTCCCAATGTTTTATACTATCAACAGCTCTCCGTTGCTGGTTACCAAGTAAGTTTTTATGCTAATATATATTTTGAGTAATAATTACCAAACGTGTTCATTGCCTTTAAGAATTGCTTTCTTAACCTTATTAAAAATAGCAAACTGAAAAAATTACTTGACCATTTCCTCATTTTATTAGCGATTACAAAGTCTGCAATGTCTGCATGAAAGAGAATTTGGAAACAAAAAGGCGAATTGGAACTGGAGAGAAGTAATTCACAAATGGTGAAGATTTGTTTCACTTCCTAACTTTTCCCAAAATTTGTGACCGTTGAGGGCGCTAGGACAACTTTCCGTCTGCCACAAAAGTAGTCTGGTAAATCAAACATTAATAACAAAGTACATATTGATTGAACAAAGGTACAAGACTAGTTCCTGACGGCTTATGTTTATAACCCTCTAAGTCACTCATAATTTAGAAATCTCAAGCAATTGGATGGTTCGTGCGTGCAGTTTTTGTTCCACAACATTGCATTTATTCAATAGTGTAGGGAGTCAATGATAAGGCAAATAGTGACTTTTGGCATGTGTAGAATGTTTAGAATGTCATAACTGAAGCAAGATGTCACTCCCACAAAAATAGCTCCAACAGAATAATCCAGAAGATGAAGTAGTGGAGCTTCTGTGTACTTACTTCATAAATCGCTTAGACCGTAATCGCTTAGTAAGAAGACAAAATGGAGGTTGGCAATGAAGTAAAATTGTTCGTGTATGACTTGACGAAGGGCCTTGCAGCCCAAATGTCACTGGCTCTGCTCGGTGAGTTTAAGAATTCATGAAACCAATTGATGAAGTTTGAAGGGATGAGTTAACCGAAATTTAATAAAATGAAGCTGAAGGTTTTGGAGGATGCTGTTTTAGCACACTAAAAGCATTGGCATGATGGGGTCAAAATCTGTTGGTAAATTTTTGTTGGAATTACTATCCTACATGTCCTAAAGCTCAAACAAAAGTCACACTCAGACTCATCACAAGCCTATTATACAGGCTACAGTCATGACATGACAGTCACGATTCAGTAGATCCTTTCCTTTTTAAGATTTAAAACTAAAAAAGTAAAAGCTAAGTCATCATCATCATCTTCCTATTTTAGAACATACATTTGCAGTTAAACCTCCTCCAGTCCAGAGTATACTCGCACATTGGTTGAGGTGCAAACAAAACTCAAATCAAGGCATAGAAAAGATCTGCATGTGCAACTGCAAGTAAAATCAGTTATTTATTTTAGCATAATACATAAGTGTGTTTTTTTAAGTCATAAACTCAGTTTTGAATTTGTGGTTCACTAAAAAATTAAAATAAACTATGACTGATTTTATAAAATAAAAACTTTCCTGTTAGTGTAAAAACATTGACATTCCTACAAAAACAGGGCTCGAATTTTACACTGGACCACAGGCCCGAGGCCAGTAATTTTAGTGTTGGGCCAGTAAACTTATGACCTAACAAGTCCGATGGTCTTGTGTTTTTAAATTGAATAACAAAAACAAATTATGTTCAAATGTTGACATTGGGTCTGATAAATTATCTTTCATTTCTAGGAGTAATCAAGTACACTTAATACCATTAAGACAAGAGATAAATCTTCTCTTACTTGTCTCAGTTCGGGTTCTTATAAAAGCAGTCAAATGCATGTTAAACTGTGTCGGCAATTTTTTATTTTCACATTTTGAATCTGGTCTTGTTAAAAAATGTCTGGTCCAGTAAAGATTTTGAGCTACAAGCTCTGTAGTCTTGTGGATTTTCTCCCCAAATTTGAGCCCTGAAAAAGTGTTTTTTAAAGCTTATAGATTAAATATTATCAAATTAAAAAGACTGCAGCAACGAGCCTGTCAAGTTTTTGTGTGTGTCACTGTCAGTTTAAATAGTAAAATAGTTTTAATATTGTCACATTGTTTTGTAAGAAAAGTTGTCAGCTACCTCTATGTTCAACTGCCACTTTTTCACTCCTGTCCAAAAATAGTATCTTATTTTATAGTTGCGATAATTGCAACCCTCTATCCTCCCAGCGGCGACTGTCAGGAGGATGGAGGGTTACCATTATTGCAATTACTTATTTTATATTAACGCAGCGCCAGATATATTTTGTTATCTATATTAATGAGTTAAAAAGTAGCATCAGTTTCAGCACTTTTCCAACCTTTTTGTTTTGATCATCATCAATTTTGATACAATTATTAATAAAAAAAAATTAAACCCACACTAAACTTTTTAACTAAAAATCAAAGAAACATTTTTGCAATTTTGAATAATATAGACTGATATAAGAATTTCTATATTTATTTGGTCCTTTGACAGGCACACAGCTGGATGGCATTTGGCATACCAGTATCGTCATCTTTGGAAGGGAGTATTTTTATGGAGCTGGAGGAATGGAGAGCTGTAAACCGGTAAGAAAAGAATCATGTACACGTGTCAAATGTGTCTCTTTAGAAATAAAAACAGAGGAACTGCTGATGCCTTTACTGATGGCACAAGTGTAAACAGTACGATCAAGTGATTTATGTTGGGATAAATACAACTGCGAAGGAGGCAAACGGATTAACCATAAGTTTTACATCTAGTGTTCGCCTCTTTCTTCAATCTCTGCAAATCTGTATTATCTAAATGTCCCGGCTCACCTTAACGGACTTTGAAACTTTTACAGACACAATATTTTCATTTTCATAAACATAAAACCAAGATGATTTTATACATTATTGTTACATCCCCAGTGTTCTCAAACTTTTTAAATTAAAGGTTTGGCATGGGGGGGTGGATGTCGGAAGGTGATTCTTGATAGCCACCTCCCCCTGATTTTTTGTTTAAACAAAGATTGTAAAGATTAACTTTGAAATGCATGAACTTGATGTTGTGGGGAGAAAAACATGGCAGAAGGATTTTAAAACCCTAGCGGCGTCTTCTTAAACGTGATGGGTGCCACAGAAAGCATGTTGGTGTGCCTAGCTTTGTTTACATGTTGGAGAACACTGATCTCAAGTTAACAAACCATTTCTTATTGCAAAATTACCCCCTATTACTTTATTTGATTTCTTGCTTGTTTTTAGCGTGGAACAATCTTGGGACAGCCAGACCAAGTTCATGATATGGGTTCAACTCAAGTAGACTATCAACTCTGGCTAGAGTACCTAGGTGGACTGGGAACTGATGAGTTCTGGTAAGGCATTGTAGGATAGCAACACTAAGACTAATAACAACAATGAAATCTCAAGGTGTCTATGAGAAGTTTTTGATTTTAATATTTAGCGGTATTTTGGGGCTCAAAATTTTGACTGGAACACTGGCCTGAGTCAAGGAACTTAAACATTTGATAAAGGAGCCTCCCAACCTAACGCATCCAGAACTTAAAAGTCTGGTAGTTTTCTCCAACAAGTACAACATTAATGTTTGCTAATTCATTAGTTAGGTTTTCAAGTCCAAATCTCATCCCCCCCAAAGTGTTCTAAATGTCCTATAAAGTTATTCCCAGTCCAGTTAGAGTTGTGAGATATAAGCCCTGTAGTCTACTGAAGATTTTAGAGTTTCTTGAGTCCAGTGTTTTGAGGGTTGGATAATGATTTCAGATTATTTACATCAAGGGAGCTTATCAAGTTAAGCATCAAATGATAAAGTGCCAATTTTGCAGAACTTTTTACCTTTATTCAACCTTTTTCAAAATGGAAGAGGAAAAACAAAATGTACCGGTATAAATTTTAAGTGATTTTCCGGACTTGATACAATTGTTAGCAAAAGCAAAACTCAACATAACAAGACGCAAAAATATCTACAAAACCTGACTTCTGATTCCTGTAGTCGTTATATCAAAAATATGCTCAAAATATGAGCAATCTATGCTCATCTCCATTGACCTTAAGGTCCACATTCTACTAGTATTTTCTTCTGAAACAATGTACATGTACCACCTAGAACTATAGTAGACTGTGCAAGTCTTGCGCGTATTTAAACATTGGGACCCAAAGTGCGCGTTTGTTTCCTTCACACGCTAAGCAATGTACATGGGACCAAAGTGATCCCCAGAATGTTTGAATACACGCGAGGCTCGCACAGCTTATTAGATTAGCCAATCAAGTCAATCAATTCACCAAGTTTAATTGTTTTGTTTGGTTCTTTGTCCCTCAGTGAGGAGCGTTACAATCTGTTTGAGCACAACTGCAACACCTTTAGCGATGAGGTGTGTCAATTCCTAACAGGAAACAGCATCCCAGCTTTCATCTTGACCTTACCACATGAGGTCATGAATACGTAAGTATCTTCCTTCTTCTTCAATCCTCTCTTCTCAGATGTCTCTTTCCAGAGCAAGATACTTTACCATGATTGCTTTCGAATGGGACATCAAGCCATAGGTCTTATGTACTAGGATCGGTAGTGCACATATAAGAACCCAGAACACTTATCATGGAAGAGTAGGGGTTAACCCTGGTGTTTCTGGTTCACATATCAAGCACCCTTGTATACTGGTTTCCTCAGGCTTGCAAGCTGCAGTGGTTTCATTTCCAGAAATAAATGATAATAATAATAATTTCTACATGTATTGATTTCCCTTTATCACCTTCTGCTAGACCAATTGGTGCAATGATGAAAGGTTTGATAGAATCCCTCTCGTCCAATCCTACTGGCCGTCAAGTCGGAGAAGGAGGAGGGGGCAACTCCCATCGTCCAGCCTACGATCCAGTCCCTCTTCCATCCTATAGCGATCCCCCAGCTGCACTAAAACCATCCACAGAGAATCCCTCTGCATCTACATCGACCACTACTAAACAAGAATCATCCAATCAGAAGGAAACATCCAAACCAGAAGCATCAGCCAACCAATCAGAATCAAAGGCATCAGCAGCTGCAGAGACTGAAGGGGCAGGTGCTAGACCAACCCAGTCATCTGCAGATGCTGATGCTGCACAGCCTAATCCAGACTATGATTCAGATGAAGAGTTCATCGAGAAGCTGCGGATGTCAACACCGATGGAACCTCTGAGGTTAAAGGTCTTTACCGATATCAATGTAAGCCGTCTCTCATTTTAGGTATTTTGATGGAGACTTCTGTCTAGTGTTGACATATGAGGACTCTATACCATGCCCGATATGGGGCAAAGGGTATCCCCCCGAAAAAGATGTTCCCATACTTAAACCCCCCAAGATTTCCTCTTGCACAGAAGTAAACCCCTCCCCCCTAAAATCCTCTAAAGAATTTATGAGATTCCAAGCACACAATGAAGACACTTTATGGGGAAACAATATGCATCAAAATCGAGCACTAAAAGGAGTACTCAGCACAATTAAAAGTTCATTGTTTGTGTCTGAGCCTATTGTGATATCTTTATAAGAATCACATGTTCCATATATTGCATTTATTGTAGGCTTGGGAAGTTTATACAATAAACTGCTTTTCCGTTTAACTGCCAAACAATGTTAAGATTCATTTTCCGAAAACACAGCTAGCAGTAAAAAGAACAAAAAGAAGAAGACAAAAAACAAAAACAAAAAAATCCCACAGTTAAAATTTTTTTAAATAGGGACCTTCCTTTTCTTGATTTTTATTTTTATTTTTTCAATTCGTCATATGTATTTTTCAGGTCTTGGAGTGTGTGGAGACCATCGAGAAGAAGATGCCAGAAGGTTTACTAACAAGAGAGGAGATGCAGTTAATTCTTGAATTGAAAGAGTGCGTCTGTTTGGAGTATCTTATGGAGGAGCCACCGTCTCCAGTCAAATCCGAATGTTTTCTTGTTATAGGTAGGAATGCAAATGAAATTAAAAACAAAGTGGAAGACTTGGGACACCAGGAGGAAACATTTCTCAACTCTGAGCATGCACAGGTTTTCAAGAAACTGCCAGTGTGTGTAGGTCTCGACCAATCTCGGTATCGAGACTGGTCCCGATACCTAATTGGTTGAGGTCTTGGCTTAGTGTTAACCTAAGTTTTATTAATCCTTACAAAGTAAAAGTGAGAGACTTTTAGATTTGTTCGATGATTAAAAAATGATGAGTCTAAACATGGAAATGAACATTTCTCAAAAGTCAGCAGTGGTTTTTAAGAACCTAAAAGTTTGATTTTTTTTCCTTGCCTCTGTCCTCTTCATTTCATGCAGGGAAGTTGTTGAATCTTGCCATGGGAGGTATCCCTCCTGAAGTTCTACACCCTCTGGTAGATTTACTACAGATGGCATTTCTCAGCCAGGATGTCATTCATACGTTGAGTAATAATGATGACCATACCATCATGAAGTTTGTTAGCAGCAGTGACTGTCAGCCAATCCAGATCCAGTTATCTGTTTTCAGATTGGTAAGGGAAGACCCCTCTCCTCACATAATCCTAACCCCAACCTCATTCCCAGTGGTGTCCAGTTATCTGTTTTCAGATTGGTAAGGGAAGACCCCGCTCCTCACATAATCCTAACCCCAACCTCATTCCCAGTGGTGTCCAGTTATCTGTTTTCAGATTGGTAAAGGAAGACCCCTCTCCTCACATAATCCTAACCCCAACCTCATTCCCAGTGGTGTACAGTTATCTGTTTTCAGATTGGTAATGGGAGATCCACTCTTCATACAACCCTAACCCCAGCCTCGTTCCCGGTTGTGTACGATCTGCCATTTTTTCCCAGAATGCCTTGCTTGATCATAACCCCTGAAAGTGTGACTTTGAAATATCTAAATATATTAGATATTATAATTAGTCCTGTGGTTGATCCATCCTCTGACTGACGTGAATGATACAACATTATCTGCCATATTAATAGCCTTCTTCAATGTCTTATCTTGTCCCTAGGATACACCATTGTATAATTTGACCATTTCTTATTAATGTCCTTCCCTAATACAGCTATGTAATATTTGCTCCAGCTACCAAGGTAAGCTGTGGTTGACACAAGTTAGACATTGGGCAACAGAAGATGGCAGCCAGCAAAGCAATCTGGAAAGTATCAATCGGCTGGTGGTGTCAGGCATCTTGAGTGGTTCAGATGAATTGTGCGGTGCCGCGTCTGCTCTTGTGTATAACTTGACACGTTATCAGGTAAATTCTAAAGGTCCATAGATATTAACAAGGCATGATTTTTCCAGCAGATTAGCCGATTCCCTGTTTACTCACAGAGTACATAACAATACTGGACACATTTCTGTTTGGCAGAAAGTTTCTTTTTTTCATGCATTAAATCCACATCCACATTTACAAGTAACAGTTTCTTATAAATATATTCATTGTAAATGTACACTTTGGCTTGATGTTGGCTGCCAGTGCAACCAATATTACGAGCATGATTGCCAGTACCTTATCCCTCTTTGTATGGGTGCGAAGCACAGTACGGTAGGGGGCATGCCTGTACATGATTGAATATTCGGGTGGATATTCGTGTCAGCCGCCCGGCTGCAAAAAAATCATTTGAGGGTGCTCCAAAGTTGCTCCGTTAAACCATCCGCCATAGGCCAGTCCAGAAAAATTTGGGGGAGATATATACAAGTTCGCCAATGTGAAGTGGTTTAAAGAATGACAAATGAGAATGTGCACATTCTTAACAACGCATCCAAAGGATGCTCAGCACCTAGACTTCTAGCTTTAGTGAGTGCTCTTTTGTGCGTCTTTTGAGTGTTTCTGTAGCTTGCATTATAAAAAGAAGAATATTTTGAACCCAGATAATTCATCTGTCGGGGAATAAATTTTTTATTGTTGACTTTTTATGTGATTTGGTGTAGGTGTCTGATGACAGTGCTGTTGAATTCTCAAGTGCCTTACTTCAGTCTTTGACATCAGAAGCCATCTCAGAAGAAACAGGTCAGTTCAATAATTAGTTTTATTTTCAAGCAAACTTGAGATTGATTCTTATTGGTAGATCCATAAGGAGTGTGATATAAACTTATATCGCACAGCCCATATCACTCACACCCAGCAGATAGGTTTAGGTCCCATCCATAATGATGGAGCAAATAAGGTTCAGTTTTGTGCTAAGGACACAAATGCCATGACCGGGCCTCAACACACACTCTGACAACATCAGGACTCGAGTCCAATGCATTACCGCTTGGCCACAACACTCTGTATTTCTTGATCAAAAGCCGTCCCCGCACTTCTTCACAATTTACAAGCCCCTTTTTCCAACTATCATGCAACATTTTGGGGGTTTTCTAATGGAAACGTTTGTTTTTATTTGGCAGCTTTCAAGGAATACACTTGACATGTTTTCATCTAACAAGAATAAAGTCACAAAACAATAGAGGCCAATATAGCACAGACTAAAACAACAGACTCTTTTTAGAGGCAGCAGAGATTATCATATGGTGTTACTGCAATCTTATTTACCCAGGCCAATGACCTTCCAAAGTCTAAACTTAATGCATAATGGAATTTAAATCTTACTTTTTCAAGAACTTTATTGCGTTATTTTGTTACTAATTTTGATCTCAGTAAAAACTTGTAAAGAAAAAAAAACAAATCATTAAAAAACATTAACTATTATTGACTTTCTTGTTATTACTGCAGCTTATTACAATCTCCTGGCACTCTATGGTCTGATGAAATGCGGTGAAGTCATGTGTTTAGCAACAGTGATGGGTCTGGATACCATACGATATGCCAAAGTGTCTGAACGTCTTCATAAACTGTGTTCAGATATAGATAGCGTAATTGGATAAAAAAACTCTTGTAGTTATTGTTTGGTTTTTAGGCTAGAGTTAATGTTAAACATATTTTTCAATTTTTAAACAAATAATGAGTGCTGGAATAATGATTCTTATAACCAAACTCCCTTCAGTGACTCTTTGTCAGCTTAAAAAATGGAAGAATTTTCTCTTCAACTTAGTGCTGAAAAAAGAGGGAATCTACAAATTGTAGTACGCCAAACCTATGATGGTTTGTAATAAAAGTATGCACTTGGCAAGTTCTATACTACTGCCCCCAAAAGTTTACAAATTTTATGTAAATATAATATTTATAAAGTTATTAATAATATTGCCCTGTCTGATCACATTTTTAACAAAGTAGGTCATTTGGTGGTTAGTAATCTCATTTTTTCATTGATTTTCACTTTTTCAAGTGATGTTTGTTTTGTCATTTTGGAATTTCACTTAACGCTTACATCTCCACCCTGTTCAATAATTTGATTTGGCTGTGGCTATGACTGGTTGGCTACAGCAGCAGCATTGAATAAATGGACTTAGTAAGCTAGCCATAGCCACTGACAAAGCAATCTGTGCAATTTCAATTTTATGAATGCAAGTCGAGTTAAAGGCTGGGTACACTTTTGGTCAATTGTCAAAGACCAGTATTCTCACTTGGTGTATCCCAACATATGCATAAAATGACAAACCTGTGAAAATGTTTGGCTCAATTGTTCATCGAAGTTGCAAGACTGAAAGTGAGAAAAACACCCTTGTTGCATTGAATTGTGTGCTTTCCGATGGTTCAGAAAGGCTTCATGACTGAAGCCTTTCTCAGATTCAAATTGTTGGGGTGAAAATTACCTCTTTCTCTAAAACTACATTACTTCAAAGGGAAGACTTGTTTATCACAATGTTTTATACTTACACTTCCAGCTCTTCAGTGCTCCTTACCACGTAAGTTTTCATGGCCTCCTTGTGGAGTCATTTACCTGTGGAGTAACTACCAAAAGTACACCCTGCCTTATCTTGAACTTTAAAAATATATTTATTTTAAATTTATATAACTATTTTATTTTCTTTATTTTGTGGTGTTTAAAAAAAAAAAAAAAAATTAATGAATTTTTTACTTAATTTCATCAATTTTATTTCTTTAATACATTTTGGGGATTTTGTTTTAAATGATAGTTCAAGTGAAGAAACTTGTAAATACACTTTAATTTGTAATCTTAATTGAATGTCCTCCTGAACAGTTTTTTTATATCAATATAAAACAAGGGTTTTATAAACTGGGTTTGGGATGATTATGGCATGAAGTTCATGATGTTATGTGCTGTTTATTGTAAAGTTTAAATATGAACTGTAAGCTAGAACTATTTTTTTTAATATTCGATCTAACCATTAAGTTTTTGTGAAAGGGGCCAGTTTTGCAAAGCTGCCAAGAATGACTCGATCTCATGTAATTGTAGCAGAAATCCAGTGACTTGTCTTAGTGAGCATAATCTGGACCCATATTTCAAGCTGTTTGCTGCAGAATTCTTCACTTACTGCCCACAGATAAAATTCTTTTTGTAGATCACTATAATATTTAAGCACAGAAATTCACAGTTAGCAGCGCCTTGTAATTGGATTCTGTCTCTCAGTCATCAAAATTGAAATTGAAATCATTGGGCTTCTACTGGGTTTTTGCATGTGGTGTTCTGTTTATGTATGGTCCTGCATTGTATGATTTTTTTTATTTCTAAATAATTATTTTAATAACTCATATGGTAATTTAACAATAAGAGAAAACAAACAAACTAATTGTTATAATTCCCAATTATGGAACCTTGTTATACACCTTTTCCATGCCATTAAAATTAATCAAGTGATATTTAATTGATAATTTCCATGTTTATATTACTATATAGTCCCTCAATAACTATGATTATGCTACAATAGATTTGTTTGTTCAAAGCCATAAATGCACTGGAACGAACACGATCGCCCCGGCCTTTTTCTTTCTTGGATTAATATTATGTGCACACAATACTCTGAGCCCCGCCCCCTCGAAACATCGTTTTGGTCGTACTAAACCGACAGAGGGCGTACGTTCTTTCCAAAATTAAGCGGCGTGTGTGTAAGTTTAGCTCTTTGCGATGTCTCTCGATGTTTTAACATATTTTGAGTCTAATTCCATTGTGTTTCCTTAGAATAATATTTCCTTGACATCGGGTAGAGTTTAGAAACGTTTAGAATTTTCAAAAAGTTGTAGTTGTGCAATCCAAATAGTGATATTTGTACGCTTTTGTGCAAACAATTTCATGAACAATCTTGCATTTACAGTACACACAGTAAACCACATGCATGATTTACGCAGGCATGATGTCCGATCATAGAGGGCGCCCTCACTTTTTATGTTTTGTTAATGGTAATAGTACATACTAAATACTAATTACTTATTTTTTGAAAATGCTATAAATAATGATGTTTCACAACTTGGTTCTTACAAATACAAGTAAATTAGATAAAGATTTAAATGTGGGAAACCCCCCCCCAAAAAAAATAAAAAATATTAATAATGATAATAATATTTATATGATAAATAAAATATAAAATAAACATAATTAGAAACAAATAAATAATTAATTAAAGAATAAATAAGACTAATATTAATTTTTAAGGAATATAATATGGATATAATTTTGTTTAACTGATTTTTTGTATAGGTTCCTGTGATTTATCAACATGCCGAGACCTGTGTGCAGCAAAACCAGCGTGACGCCAAGACGTCCTTTTGAGAAGGAACGTCTTGACCAAGAATTGAAGCTGATCGGCGAGTATGGGCTGCGTAATAAACGTGAGGTATGGCGAGTGAAGTACACCCTGGCCAAGATCAGGAAGGCTGCTCGAGATCTCCTGACACGTGAAGAGAAAGATCCCAAGAGGTTGTTTGAAGGTATGACAGTTAATAGTGCCCTACCCCCTTCTCCCCTAACCCCTACCCCCTCGCTTATCATGTCCACCTGAAAGTTGCTAACCCTCTGAACTTGTCAATTACTTATCCTGTCTATGATTCTGTCACTGTGTAGGTAATGCATTGCTGCGTCGTCTGGTCCGTATCGGAGTACTCGATGAGGGCAAAATGAAGCTTGATTACGTCCTGGGTCTGCGAGTGGAAGACTTTCTGGAACGCCGTCTGCAAACGCAGGTGTTTAAGTCTGGACTGGCCAAGAGCATTCATCATGCCCGTGTACTCATCCGACAGCGTCACATCCGGTTTGTATTTTTTTCATTTTTGCGTGAGTTTTCTACTTTCCTTTTAAATCAGAGAGCTTTTTTGAAAAAGTTTTTGACAATAAATCAAAATGAAGATGAAAAAAATGAATTGTTTAGATTTCAATTACTTATTTTTGTACACTTTTTTTCAATTCCTGGTTCTACTCAGCTCTCCGATTGATCGATGAATTTGACCTCCATTATTCAACAAGATCACTGCAGCAGGGTTAAACCCTTAGGTGTATATCTTGTCTGCTGTCAAATTGGTATGGGCTGATCCATTTGAAGAAGGCTCTTTATCAGTGTGTTGTGGTACTTGATGGAAGGCCCAACTTCTTGGCATACTCCTTGTGAAGTTGATGCAGTCCACACTTGTCACATCTGTTTCAGACAGTGACGATCAAATGTGAGGCCACTTGGGTTTCCAAAGCCCTACGTCTCACTCCCTACTTTGACTGATCCATATCTTGCATTCCCTCAAGGCCAATGAGGTAGGATCACAGATCCAATCCTTATGTCTTGTCTTGCTTTGTCCGTCTTCTTCAATGAAAAAAGGTATGGGATTTCAAAGCCAACACTCCTCCAAAAAGAATCTTACATATGGTTACTTTCTATTCACCTAAAAATATCAACAGATTTGCATGATTGAAGATCTAAACTTTTGTTTTTGGTAAAATAACAAAGGTAAATTGCCAAACAGTCTGCAAGACGATGATTTCATTTGTTAAAGTAAAACTTCAAACGTAGTTTTCTCCAGTCTTGAAAATTTGACTGCAGTGGCTCAATTGTCTCTTTGTGAAAACGGTCATGAATTTTTCCACTGTTGAAGTAGTTTTTACTTCAAATCCAAAATTGTTGTCAACTACAGTCAACCCTCGTTTTAGAAAGCACTGGAGAATATAAAGAGGTTTCTTGGAAAAATCTTTTAAATTGTGATTTGTATAGCCTGAAATTTCTATTAGAGACTACATCAGGTGTACATGTAGATGTAGGTGAGTCCTTGTACTCGATATAATATTCCTACCTTTTTCCAAGGACCAAATATCAGTACTTTTATAAAGAGTTCATTCTGAAGTCCCGATTGTCATTTCTGCTTTGTGTCGCTTTGTTTTGCTGTCCTCTTATAACAACGTTCCTGTTATAAAGGGGTATTTTGGTCAGTCCCAGTGATCTTGTTAAAATGAGATTCACAATAATTAGTGTACAGTTTAAAAAATTTTGAGCATGGAGTAATAGTGTTATTGGAAGTTAAACATTCCGAGGTATTTGTTATAAAAGGTCCAGTGATTGAGTATTCTTTGTTTCATTTTGGTCCGTCTTGCAGTGTCCGTAAGCAGGTCGTCAACATCCCTTCCTTCATTGTTCGTCTGGATTCCCAGAAGCACATTGACTTCTCTACACGTTCTCCTCTCGGTGGTGGACGTCCTGGCCGTGTGAAGCGTAGGAACATGCGTAGAGCTCAAAGTGGCGGTGGAGGAGAAGAGGAGGAGGAAGATGACGATTAGATGCAACGCTGATGGAAAGGAAGAACTCTCGGAGAAATGTCATCTTCTCTTGACTGTAGACCATCTTGGAGATGTTACCTTTAGCGTTATTACATGCGATTTGGATTGGCATTTTGGCAACCATAGACATCATTACTGAACTTTGGGGCACCATGAGGGTTTATTGACTTTGACCTATGTAGAGATTATTGCCCAACTTGGAACTAAGCCATACATCCATCTTAGGACTGTGACAATGACCCATCTTGAGATTGTTACTCATCTTATACATGTAAATCCAATCTACTTCATCAAACAAAAATGGCTGCATTGTCAGTTGTCCAAACTCGATCAAATTTCACAAAGCTTGAAAGCAGAACATACTGTTAAAACAAATAATTTCAAAGCAAAATATTAGTGAGTGTCGGTCGCATTTTATTGAACTTCATAATTCTTTGGCTGGTTACCTAGTTCTGCTATAAACAAGGTTTTTCTGTGCAATAGACCCCTTGCATATAACGTGAAAAGTTCAAAACAGCGCCCTCACTGAGGTAAATGGAGACCCATGATTGGCTGAGAGTTGTGCGCAGCGTGTACATGAGTGAACGTTTCCATTGTTTTGACCTCAGCAATGGCGGCCAATGCAAGGGTTCTATTGTTTGTGCTTCCCATGAAATTAAAGGCTTGTCATAATATATCATACTCCAGTAATTTACCAGTTCAGATATTTTGGTAACCACAGTCAGTCTTGTTCTTCCTTGTGTTTGTAGCAAATAAACAATTAACCTGACATTTTCAGGAAGATAAAAGTACGAAATATGTGTTGAAGTATTGCCTTTTATTTGACTGTGATATTTTTATTTATTTTTACTTTTGTAAATGGGTGAAGGTGAAAAATAAATAAAAGTGTCTTGTGTGGCCCTAGTTTGGTTTATAACCATTCCACGCTCATGAATTCTACAAGATGCCTGACCCCTTTGCTTTTCTAGTAATGTCCAAATGCCCATTGAAATATTTAAATTCTACTCATTCCCCATCAGTTGGATTATGCAATGATATTGGATATTTTAACAAAGGCATGATATTTGTTACCATACCCTTTGTCCCAAAGAACTCCGCCCACAACCCCATAAGTCACAAGTGGCTGGCTAAACCATCCCGAGGAAAGGCGCTATCCTGTTGCTCTGTTTGCGCCATGAGCGTTTTTTGCGGATTTGTGCGCGTTATAAATGTTCTATATTATTATTATTATGAATTTTATGAGCCCTCTCGACACTTATTGTCGCATCGTCAAGAGAGGTCGCTGCATATTGCATACCACACTTACTGCATGCACTACTTAGTATTAATAATTATCACAGATCAGTGTGACAACTCACACTTGCAAAGTTATCTTTCCTTTGGTCATGGTGTAGATTAGCGCATCGATCGGGGATCGGATTCGGAAGGCTGGGCAGATACAGATTCTTGACAAGAAGTAGTGAAGATGGCAATGTTAACGATTCCCCTCGTTCTTTCCAGTATTTTCCATCTTTTCACAGCATTTTCGTTGATATTCTGCCCTCTGTACGTAACATTTGGTTGGCTGGTTTCGGTTGAATATTGTTTCTATGCAGCCATTACTGTGCTAGCCGGGGCATTACTGGCTCTGCTGGTGTTCAGAATACGACGGACTGATAAACAACAGCTAGAAACCTTCAAAGGGTCGGGTTGGCCCAGTAGTAACATTGCTCACAGAGGTGGTGCGATCGAAGCACCGGAAAATACATTGGTTGCCTTCAAAGAGGTAAATATATCCACCGTTCTTGCCGAATCAGACCGTCATTTTATTTGTTACTCATTAACCCATTTGTCTATTTCCTACCTCCATGACCTCCATGATTATATTGACCATGTTGACTTGTGCCAGTATTTCGCGCAAGGGCCGGGGGGAATTATTTATTTAAAAAAAATATTAAAAAATAAGAAAAAAGTACATTGCAACAACAAAACAATCATTGTTATCTTTTTAATTTAGGGCATAAATTTGATCAAATTTTTACATTTGATTTGGTCATTTTATTTATTTATTTATTTTATTCAGTGAGCTAATTTATTGATATTAATGTTAAATGATGTTGTTAAATAAACTGGGCTATGTTGGTCAAATTACTGTTGAGCGCAAAATGAATTGTTATTGTAACCCTAAACTTGTATTGTAAAATGTTTTTATGCAATAATTCGGGTGCAATATTGGGTGCAATAATTCGGACTAGCCTTAAGCAAGGTTTGAACTAGCCCTGGTTAGGACGTCAGTGCCTGTTGCACTGCAATGGAGGAGTGCAACCTGAGTTAGGTTTGAACTTGCCTTTGCAAGCTTTAAACCTGCTCAAGTTTCAACTTTGTGCTTTTTTGCCACAATTGCAACCCTACATCCTCCCGATGACAGTTAAATGCAGGCATTGATGATTGATAAAATCTCTGGGAAGATAGCCTAAGTTACTGGGATTTCACACATTGCTTCTTTTTTAAAAGATAGCCCCTGGCAAATTAGTTGCGATAATCAGATCCCCTTGATCGATTGTCTCGACAGTTCGGAGGATTGAGATTTCAGATTACTGATTGGTCATGACCAAAAAGCAATAATATATGGTTCTATACTTTGAAGTGCGACTAACGAAAAAATCAAAGGAGAAACCTAACAATTGGTATTTTATCTATATTATTGTAATTGTACATTCTGAATGTTTTTTTTTTAGGCAAGCAAGAATGGGTCCAAATTTGTGGAGATGGATATTGAGATGACCAAGGATGGTATACCTGTCATTCTTCATGACGAAACGTTAGACAGGACGACTGATGGGACGGGACCTATCAAGAACTATACTCTAGCTGAGGTTGTTAAACTCAATGCAGCAGCCAAGCATCCTCTCAGGTATTCTATTGACCTCTTGCACAATGGGGAACGCACTCCGCACAATGCGCCTCTATCATTTCCACCATTTTGGGAGTCAATTACTTCGCATACATTTTGACTCCCAAAATGGTGGACAGGATAGGTGTGTTTAAGTGCACTGCGTTTTGCAAGGGATCAATTGTTCAATTGAGTAGATTGTTTAGAGACTGTTTTGGAACCTTGGATTTCATGTTCATTGCTTTCACAGGTGAAGGAAACAAACTTGAACTTGAACTTGAAAGCAAACTTGAACTCTGCAATTTTTGGTTTTATATTTAATGGTTGTGGGCATATCCTTTAACCTGTATAACACCAGTTAAATCTCCTGCTCAACTGGCTCTTTCCACAAAATTCCACAGGAGACTGTGGAGACTACTTCCACAGTACACAAGCCATGGGGTTTCCTGATAATACCAGCTGAACAAACAGAAGAAGCCCATGCACCCAACCCAATGCTATCCAGCCTAGAAGTCATGAGTGCAGGAGTGTTAATGGATCGGTGTGTTGGATTGATGGCTCACCATCACTACATACATAACACTTTCCACTCGATCTAATTTTAGTATGAATGTAAGTTTATTCACAATGGTTACATAATTTTTTTTCAAACAGGGACCAATTTCCTCATGCTACAATCCCGACACTAGAAGAAGCTACCACGGAGTGCCTTAGCCTTGGACTCAAGATCTTTTTTGATGTGAAAGATTCGTCAGATAAGGTGATTTGACAACAAAAAATTAGTTTTGTTTTGTAAATATACATGTATAGACTGCAAGTCTTGTGCATATTCAAACCTGACGTTTCGACTCTAGCAGAGTCTTTCTTGAAGGCTAAAAGACCAAACTGGTCCCCAAACAGTTTGAATGCGCGTGAGACTTACACGATCTTTAGTGACAGGTCGGAACGACTTGACTGTAAGCTCTGTTACTCTTGTGGCGGTTGTCAATAACTATTTTTCAAGTTTTTATGTAAAAAGTGTCTTAGAAATAATAACTTTCTTAGTTGGAACAGAACTTCATCCCAGCCATGGTTTACTCTGCACACAGTCTTGTTGCATCTCGGACTGGATTGCTCTCCGTGGCATTCTAAAATATAATAAATATTTTCCTTTTAATTTTGTCAGCACCTACACATATACTTTGTAAGTGTGTTAAGTTGGCACTGGTCCAATACATCTACACCCCAAACAAATTGCAGAGATATCCGATTGGACGCACTGTCAATTATCAATGTGGAAGTAGAAGTAGTTAAGTAGAATTAGGAATTCTAAAGCTTACCAGCTTGTTTACAAATTGCTTTCTTGTTATCTCTTTCAGATGGTGAATACTTTAGTTGATCTCTACAGAAGACATCCTGCCTTATATGAGCGAGCAATGGTCTGCTCTTTCTTCCCGCCAACAATATACAAGGTAATAGATGTTAAATTTGCATCAAGGATAAAGAATACTTTGGTTTTACCAATATTCTGATATTTTAGCAGCGGGTACTGCAACAAGGCCTATGGATTTATTTTCACAGTACTCGGAAAATGACTGAGCATAAAGTGCTTTACAAAAACCAGTGTGTGGGTAAAACAAAATAATAAAACATACAAGTTGTATTAACTCAGGACTACAAAATACAAATAATTTTTTTTTAAACTTAACGGAGACTAACGGTTTACAAAGATTGGTATTGTGTTTTTTCCCTTCAAATAATGTTTTTTTTTTTAAATGAATGACAATTTATGAATTGAAAGTTTACTTTGTTTGTGTAAACTTGATACAAGAGCTAGGAGACTTTCAATGAGGTGTGGTGGCAGCGGTCATACCATATGATTATATTCATTGAAATGAGTACAAAAACCTGGCATATGTGGTGCTTTCTAGTTCATTCCTACCCTAGCCCTAATCCAAGTCTGTGACCCTAGCCCTAGCCGGATCCCTTATCCTAGCCCTAATCCTAACCTATACTGAATCCAATCCTGTGCCCTAACCCTAGCTCTAAACCCAAGCCCTGACCCTAGCCCTAGCCGGATCCCTTATCCTAGCCCTAATCCTAACCTATACTGGAACTTTAACCCTAATCCAATCCTGTGCCCTAACCCAAGCCCGAACCCTGGCCCTAGCCCTAGCCGGATCACTTATCCTAGCCCTAATCCTAACCTATACTGGAACTTTAACCCTAATCCAATCCTGTGCCGTAACCCAAGCACGAACCTAGCCCTAGCCGGATCCCTAATCCTAGCCCTATCTCTAACCTAAACCATAATCCAAGCTTGTGCCCTAACCCAAACCTGAACCATGACCCCAGCCTTATCCCTAATCCTAGCCCTAACCCTAAATCTATGCCCAAACTTTTTCCCTAATCCTAACTCTAATCCAAGCATGAGCCGTAACCCGTACCCAAGCCTGAACCTTAACCCTAGTATCTGCCATTGTCTATCATTCCATCGGTCATACTTCAGTTTTTCTATTCATTTGTTAAACAGCTACGCCGGAGAGACAATGCAATCCTGACTGGTCTTACAAGCTCCCACAATGTGATAGAGAATCATTTAACGGAGGAAACGGATCCATTCTGGAAACACTGTTTGGCTGCCGCAGGGGATTTCGTTCTGATGTGGAGTCATGAAGCCTGGCTGTGGCTGCTGTGTGGTAATGCGGCTGCTCTGCTCAATAAAAGATCAGTGCACCAGTAAGTAGTTTTGTAGCACTTGCCCAAATAGACCTCTTGCATATGACAATTATGGCATCACTCTCTCAAACGGCGCCCTCACTGAGACAGCTCATTGGAAAATAATAGCTGTTCTGGGTGCATAAAAACATGCGTGCAACCTTGGCGTACCAGCAGCATTGCGTGTTATGCAAGGGGTCTATTGTCTTAGATTTATTTTTATTTTGTAATGGTCAGACAGTATTTCAATTAGAATTGGGCATTTATAAGAAAGACGTCTCCTCTAAAAAATGCCGCATCGTGAAGAAAACCAAACCTTTTTGCTCAAAATATAAATGGCTTGAAAAGAGTAATTAGGTGAAAATTAGCCTTGATGTTCATTGAAGGTATTATACAGGATTGGTAGAGCTGACAAAATAGTTGTAGACAGTGTTCATGTTTTGTGTGATCAACCATATACATAGAATAACAAACTTATGAAAATTTGGGCTTAATCCGTTGTGTGATTCAGGAGAAAATAGTGAAAAACCATGGACTACCTTCAGCATGTAAACACATTGTCCTTAATTTTGGTTGTAACGACCAAAAACAGATGTTGCATTTCTTTTAAGTTTTCAGATACAGTTTTTTTGAATATGACTTCATTTCAGAGGGAAATATTTCACAGAAGAAATGGTTGTAGTATGAACTTCATAATCAGTGAGCTTTCTTCTGACTAAAATTTAACAAAAATGATTTTTATCCTTACCAATGCTGTATGATACATTTTAAAGTAAATTAAGATAAGATGAAATAACCATGAAATTCTGGTGTGTTTTTTTTCTCCAACAGAGCTAAAGTGGATTATTGGAACCAACGAGGTATTCAGACCGTGGTGTGGACCGTTAATGAACCAGTAGAGAAGGAATACTTCCATAAATCTCTAGAATGTGGAGTCATTTCTGACAGTGTGCTGGCTACAAAAACTTAAAGAAAATGTCATCTAAATTATAAACTAAAAAATTAGTGATTCAGGTTTATGGTTTTTTAATGAAATAATTTCACCAACTGCCTCTGCAATGCAATAAAACAAAACGAAGTTAAATTTCTCTAACAAATAGCGAGGATTCTAATTGCATTTTATAATCCTAGTGCAGGAGATTAGTGTGTAACAATTTACAATAGTATTAATTTGTTTGTCCACACTTGTTCAAAACAAGCCCACCACCGCACTCATCACAACATAACAGCTTTGTTGGAAGCAAGGTAGTGTAACCATGTACTTTGAGAACATTGATGATATGTAAGGACCTTCTCAATTCAACAATTTAACCTTTGTTTCAGTATGCCTGATATTTTTCAAATGTGTGCTGACAACTATTTCAAAATAAAAAAAATCCATGCTGGTATTGTACATGTATTACAATGTAAGATATGATGAGTTATGCACCAATTTAGGTTTTCAGGCATAGCCTAGAACACCTCTTGTTTATAATAATAATTTAATAATACATTGCATTTATATAGCGCTCTAACCGAAGAGAGTAACACAGTGCTTAACACAAAATTGAACAAGCAATAAAGGAGTAAACAGATTAAGATAAACACATGAGTGATTAATAGTGGTGGATACTGTGGGGTAAATTGTTCCAGAGTTTTGGGGAAGCAGCATAGAAGATTATGTAATTATTTACTGAAATCACCAAACAAGATCGGTAATTGTCATAGACCAGTATGCACACTTTGTGAGACCCAACATATACATGAATTAACAAACCTTTGACTTTAACAAAACTTTTAGCTCAGCCTGTCATCGGAGTCACAAGAATAAAAAAATAAAAAATCATGTTGGATGGTTTTTTTTACTGTTTTCAAACTTCAAGTTTTGTACTTGTGTAATTGTTTTACTCGTTTCATAAAGTTTTACTCATTTCTCAAAATTGTCCTCCCACATCTAAAGCTGAACATTTTTTCTTGTTTCCTATTCATCCTGTTATTGCACTATTTGTGCTGTTGGATGTGTAATAAAATACAAATATATAAACAAATATATAAATTTTAATGACAATGCAAAAGCAATTTACTTCTAAATCTATAAAGTTATTCAAATGTGACAAAAAAAAATTCAAGTTCATTGAGCCTGAACACTCTTGTGTTTGTGATGACACAAACACTAACATTTTGATATTTGTTTAAAATGTGCCTTCTTTTTTTACCATTGGTGTTAACTGTTAAAACATATCAAATATAACTTAGGTTTAATGTCTGATTTTGATATATCTCTCTACATAAATTTACCAGATCTTTTTGAAGCATCCTTGGTTTCATTACCAGAATCTCAAGCTGCAATGAAAACAAGAGTTTAATTTTGCCCGAGTTCTTACCTTTGTATGGATTAATTATTTGCAATTTTATGAGCAAATTATTTGGAACTAGCCCTTGACCTCTACCTTAGAACTCTTCTAAAATCAGTCTAGGTCCTCAAACCAATCGACAGACAGAAAACAAAACTGTGTTTAGGATAATAAATATTTCTATTTTAGGAAATATCTTTTGCAATGCGTGACGACCAAATACTCTAGAATCCCATCTGGTACAGTGTGTTACAGCACAGGAGTTAAGCCTTAATTTGTAAAGTTAATATCAGGTAACACGTTCCTTATTGTTAATGTACCAGATGCTTTCACACAATGCCATTATTTTCCCAGTTTTATATTTTTTGAGTCTTCCAAACCAAAATTAACTTGTTAATCATGTGTGATCATTTGTAATAATTGAATAAACTGTTTTAACTGCAACCTTGGACAATGGCTATCTTTTATTAAAAAGGGTGTTTTCTTTATAAGAAGTGACGTTGCTAGGTTTTCGAGTCGCCCAGGGGCAAAAGTTAGAGAATGTTGACACTTCACTCACGTTGTCTTTGAAAATCTTAGCATTATTTTGAGATGTACAAGAAAGTTGTTCAGTTCAGTGCACCTCCATGGCAGCACCCAGGCAGCTACATCACACTGTGTATGACAGAGTCATATCAGACAGTCCTGTCCTACATGTTTATCCTAAAACCTGTGAGCATGTCAACATCATTGGATTTATGAAGGGTTTGTTTGAGAAAAAAGCTAATGATTCCGAGTGGTTTGTGCGTGTCACAATGGATTCAAACTGTTTCCATGCTGATATCACGGTAATAATAGTTTTCAGGATGATAAGTTTCAGTTTGCCCACAAAGATGCGACAAAGGAAAGACGCTTTGAGATTCAAAGAAACACAATTTTCCTTTGTTACTCCCAAAGCTCAATGTCTTGAATGGGCTGTTTGTATATCACTGGTAAGAACTCCATTTCAAAACCAACAGATAGCTCTTTGAAAGTTCACTTAATCACCTTGAAAAGTAGTATGCTGCGTCGCAAACGACGCCCCCTTCCACAAGGAATCTCCGCCCCGCATGGGTAGAGGCGCTAAACCTTACGCGCCAAAATGCTGCAATGCCTATGGCTACTCTAGGAGTCAGAACAAAATGGCGACGCACACGGCTGCGGATACAACAATTGTGCTGTAATTTACGTGACAAGTTTAACCCTGATCACCTGAGAATGGACCGTAATAAACAACTTGGAAAAAAATTACCGGGGAGAAGAAGTAAGTGTCTGGTTTTTGAATGTGAAAATTGTGTTGAATGGATTATCAACTTGACCAAGTTCTTCCTACCTCGCAAATCTTGATCCTCTGCTCTGCGTGAAGAGAGTCTGTACTGGAATGAAGGGGAGGAGCATAATGGTGGGGGGGGGGGGGGGGGGGGTCTCAGAATTAAAAGTTGGATAATGGTTGGATAGTGTTTGTAAGATAGAGAAATTTAAAACTTTGGAAATCTCTTTAAGTGCATTTTTACAGAATCAAATCGAATTAGTAAATTCTTTTCATTTTTGCAAGAAAAAAAATAAAACTGTTTCCTCAAACAAAATTTAATGTATTGTTAATGTTATTGTTACTAAACTAGTTAAGCCCGGTTCATACTTCTACCGATGTCACAAATTTGCAACGAACAATTCGCAAAAAACACTGTGTGTGAGTGTGACATCAAATTCGGTTCGCACAAAGCTTTCGCAGGAAGTATGAAACAGGCTTTGTCTTTTACTTAGTCAGTTGGTCAGGCTTTTCCGGTTTGTTTTTTTATATATTTTTTTTATGAGCATTATCTTTTTGATGCAAAGGCGAATGGCAGCTGCTGGTCACAATATTTAGAAATAAACCAAGCTTGCCTTTCCTGGCCTGCATACTGCTAGCTCAAAAGACAACAGATGGTTTTGTCAAGTTCAATGAGGTTTTTTCATAATTAAATAATAATGAGACATAATTTTTTTATTTTATTTTTTTAAAGCACAATAATATTCCATAAACTGTCTGATACATAAACAGAGCAGAGAATAGTTGAAATCATACATAAATCAGTTAAAATTAAGTTTTAGGTTTTTATTTAAAGCCCTCCCCCCCCCCATCCCAATATTTTCTTTTTTCTATTTCATATCTTCTCTGAAAGTGTATTTTTTCTCCAACAAATTTATTTTTCAGACAAATTTGTCACCAAATCCTCAGCTCAGACACAGTTGACTTGCAATTGGAGTTTTTTCATAGTTTTCATGTTTGTGTTATCTTCAAGGTTTCCATATATTGGACTTTTGACCACCCCCCCCCCCCTCTCAATTCACTGTCGAAGTGGAATTTATAATTTATCAAGTAGAAATTCCCCACTCAACTGATTTTATTCTAATCTGGGTGATAAACAAACTAAAAATCAATTTTACCTTGCCTATTGATTTTGGTTTTGTTAATGTATGTGTAACAGACTACAGAGTATTCTGCTTCAAGTCTCAAAATTTTACTTATACTTTTTTTCCGATACGCTTAATCAGCAGTTCTTCCTGCTGGAGAGATCATTGCTCTTGGTGCCAAGTCTCGATCTGGAGGTGGCCAAGATGCTTCCAGCTCCAGCTCCGATTGGAAACGAGAAGCCCCGATATCCTCAAGTGGTGGACCACCACACAAGATGGCCAAAGTCTCTGGTCAGACATTCACCCCGTTGGGTAGAGGAGCACCAGAGAGCAGCAAAGCTGGGTCTAGTGAGCACATCGTCAAGCCTGGCATCAAGACAATTGAAGGTCAGAATGCAACTTCTCTGTTTTTAAAAACAAGTGTATGAGAATGAAATTACCCCTCCAGAAGCTAAAACGATGGTATTTTTAAGAGGTATTCTTTATCCTTCTTTGTGTTTTCTGTACTCTGTTTCTTCAGTACCTGCCTCTGAGCTCGTTGATCAAGTCTTAGATGCAGATGCAGCAGAAGATGATGACCGCATCGATGGCTTGCTGTGTGGGGGTCTCAAGACACTGAAGAGCACCCGAGCCAAGCCAGCATCTCAGCTGTATCTCAGCCTGATGTACCTCGCTAAGATCAAACCCATGCTGTTTGAATCGGAAGATGTTGTAGATGTAAGAAAGATGAAGTAACAGCTCCATATCGTGACTTTGTCTAATATTTACTCGCTGCTTATCAAAGGATTTATAAAGAAAAGACGTTTCAACTCTAGCAGAGTCTTTCTCAAAGGCCTTCAAGAAAGACTCTGTTAGGGTCTAAACGTCAGGCCGTTAACTTTTTTTTTTACAATTATACCATAGGTTCTTTTGGTTGGTAAGCATTTTGCAAATAGCTTTTTCTATTTTCTGTTTTATAATGACTTTAGAGTCGAGAGTTTGTCTAGCAAAAATTTCAAAAGAATTGTTTCATTGTGAATCTCTGTTTTTCATTTCAGTATGTTTGCAGCCTCCTGAAGAGAGACATCAGTCTAAGTTTTAAGAGCAAAGGAAATCCTCTGGTATCAGTGCTAGCCTGTAACCTCCTCATGCATGCATATCTCTATGAAGACAACTGGCCAAATACATTTGTTAAGGTAAGACCCAGGCTAATATGTTAGACTCCGTGTTGCATATTGTAATGCTGGTCATAAACACCTTGTTTGATTTGATAATTTTGTTTTACTCAAGTTGTGTTACTTTTGAGTCAATATATGTATATATTTTAGTGGCAGAATCAATAAACCTAGTACTTTCCCGAGTTCTGTGAAAAAAATCCACAGGCAAATCACTCGGGTGGGATTCGAACCCACGACCTTTGCATTGCTAGAGCAGATGTCTTACCACTAGACCACCGAGCTAGCCCGATGGCTAGAGGCGGTTCGAATCATTGGCAGATATTTAATAGATATCAATTTAATAGATATTAATTTTTGCATCGGGGATAATGAATATAATTTTTTTTACCCTACACGATGTGTGTTAAGCACTGTATACTCAGTACTTTCCCGAGTTCTGTGAAAAAAATCCACAGGCAAATCACTCGGTGTGGGATTCGAACCCACGACCTTTGCATTGCTAGAGCAGATGTCTTACCACTAGACCTTTCATAACAATGTCAATAGATGATGAACTTTTCTCTACTCTAGAAGTTTCTGTCAATGATTCTCATAAATCTTACCTCCCCTGCTATCCTTCTGTCCTCGAATCCAACTTTCATTCTTCCTCCCATCATCCAACATCAACCTCTTTGTACCTTTTCTCCATCCCCCTCTACCCTTTATCTGCCTTAAAGGCACTGAACATGTTTGGTAATTATCAAAGACCAGTATTGTCACTCGGTGTATCCCAACATATGCATAAAATAACAAACCTGTGAAAATTTGGGCTGAATCGATCATCGAAGTTGCAAGAAAATAAAGAAAGAAAAAACACCCTTGTTACACAATTTTGTGTGCTTTCAGATGCTAATAAAAGGCTTCATGCATGAAGTCTTTTATTATTTTAGTGAGAAGTTACCTCTTTCTCAAAAACTACGTTACTTCAGAGGGAGTGGTTTCTCACAATGTTTTATACTATCAACAGCTCTCCGTTGCTGGTTACCAAGTAAGTTTTTATGCTAATATATATTTTGAGTAATTACCAAACGTGTTCAGTGCCTTTAATCTAACCTATTTCCCAATTCCTTCCAGGTGTACCTTGAAGATGCAATGGGGGAGCGGGTATGGGTGGATCACCCAAGTTGCCGTGAATTCTGTAATAACATCCAGACTGCGTTTGGCACAAAGCTACCCCCACGCCACCTCATGCAACCCATGGAGCAGCTACGACACACTGGCAACACCCCAGATCCAGCTAGTACATGTAGGTTCAAACTTATTTGTGTTTTTCAAGGGGCAGTCTCTTGTAAGGAAAAACCTGTTATTCCAGTCCCCTAGTTATCAATGAACAGGTTTCCTCAGGCTTCTTCATTTCTCAAAATATTTAACAAGCTTTTAAATCTCCAATAGTTGAGACTAAAATAATTTAACCTGTGTTGCACTCTTCCAAAGTTTATTTTCTGCACCTTTGATTCAGAAACTTCCCCTGCAACCTGTCTTATTTTTGGGGAGCAATCAAGAAGTTAGTTATTATTTTCCGGTCTTTACTCTTAAAATACCAGGTGGTAGTCCTCTTCGAGATGAAGGTGACCCTGGATCTGAGTCCAACTCCTCCCACCAGCCAGAAGAGATTGATCTGTCTGCAGATGTACAGGCTGAAGGAGTCACTCCGAGGTAGGTTTCATGAAGATAGAAAAACTGAGCTGCCGACTCTTCCTGGTTCTCCCTGGTTCTGCAAGAAAGTTCCCTGAAAATAAACAAATCTTTCCATGTTTTCATGTCATGAGCAAACAAATTTGAAAACAAATGGTGGAAAGTTTGTCCTTATTATGTTGAATGTGATTCTAAATATCTCCCTGATTGTTGTACAAAATCTCCCTAAATGCGAGATGCAAATGTTGGCAGCGCTGAGAGTTATGGACAAACAAATCTTGCTGAACTTATTATTTCCTTCATTTTGTACAAACAGATATAGTCTACTGAAGGACAGCATAGAGACTTACGTTGTAGACTTTGTGCGTGACCAGCTGACGCGTCGCCAAGGTATGGACACCCCTCGGAATCTACTACGGGTCTTGACTGCGGCTTGTGGCTTCCCTGAGGTCAGACTTCTGGCAGCCCTGAGGCTAGAGATGTGGCTACAAAACCCAAAGGTTAGTTTGAATACTGTCTGATACCCCGTCTTGCTTGGTCAGATTTAAACAGTCGTTTGTGAATCCATCAGTCTAAAAACAGTGCTGCTGTACCTGGGGCTTTTTCTAAACTTCGGCTCTGGCTCTGACTCTTGGCTCCCAGCTCCCGGCTACATCTGGTTTTCCAACCACCGCATACAAGATACACACTGCTCCAAAATGTATAACGTATCCCAGGCCGGAGCCTAAGCCGAACTTTGGAAAAGGTCCATGTAGTTCAGGGTAAGATTTTGCTTGGGTCTTGCAAGAATTTGTGGCAAAGCCTAGTAATCGTTTGAAACTTGACACAAGCATTTTCTGTCCCAGATATAGCTGCACAAACTTAGCTGTTTGGGCTGCTTAGGCAATGAGATGATTCCAGAAATGCTTTTGTACCTTTGAATAGTGATTGTAATGCCATATTTATTTATTTCAGTTCAACTTTCTTCCTATAGTAACTTATATTTGTAATTTAAAAAAATTCACTTTGATACAGCTGACAAGACCTGCACAGGAGCTTCTTATGGCAGTCTGTTTGAACTGTGACACCCATGACCAAGAGGATGTGGAGGTCATAAGTCATCTCATTAAGATTCGTCTCAAGACTAAGCCACTGATTAACCACTACATGCTCAGTATGAAGTAAGTAATTCCGCACCCTGTATCTTTTCCGAGAGATTTACAGTAAATTAAAGCTATTATACAGGATTGGTAGAATGATAAAAGACTTCATTACTTCATTCATTGATCACACAAAACATGAACACCGTCTGCGACTATTTTGTCAGCTCTACCAAGCCTGTATAATATCATTAAACTACGATTGCACAATGTTATCAATGAGACAAAACCGCAGTACTGTTTATTTATTTGTTGTTATTTTCGCTATTTGCAGAGAGCTGTTGAATCAACATCCTGAAAACCTATCAACTCTCCTCAAACATACAATCTATAACGAGTTGTCGAACTCTCGTAATCCTAACAACATGCCACTCCTTGCCACTATCTTCCAACATTCTCCCGAGGCATCCGCGAAGGTGAGTACCTCAGAGTATTTCAAGGAGTGGAAACTCATATTTCTGATTGTTTCCAAAAGAAGAATAAAGTTGAATATTTATTTTTTTCTTTTATTAAGAGATTAAAAGGGTTAACTTTTCTGATAGCTTTTGTTCATTTTTATGTGTGTGTGTGAGCGTGTCTATCCATTCAAACCGAGGACTTTAACAAAAGGGATCCGGGTGTTTGACAGAGCGAGGACGTCCTCGCTTCGTTTTCGTGTACAAACACCCAATGGGGACGTCGCTAAAAAAATGGGAGAACAAAGAGAAGTCCTCGGTAAGCGGGATTCACAAACGTGTGCGGGTGAGTAGGTAACCACATTCAAACCGGGGACCTATAACAAAAGAGGACAATAGGTCCACGGTTGCTATCACAAAGGAAAGCATAGTGTTCCACGGTTGCTATCACAAAGAGTTGAACAAAGGAGGGTCCACGATTGCAGGCTGTTACACACTTGGGTGTGTGTGTGTGTGTTTTAACCCTTCATATGAAGAAGAAAAGAGGTCCACATAATGTAGGGACTTGAAACACTATATGGACTTGCACGTGTCCACACAGTGTTATTTACAGTGTTGAAGAATTGGATTTTCCTGAAGTGTATAGAATGATGAGTGTGTGTGTTTGTGTAGGGAGATTTAATAAGGGAACAAATCAAATGAAAATTGCTGTTAAATTTCCACTGTATCTTTTAAATTGTTCGTGTAAATTACCAATGATTTTTGTCCTCATTTGCTCAGTACTTAGCCAATGTGTTTCAAGACCTACTCATGAACAGAGACGACTACCTTCGCGCTGTGAGGGCGCTATACAGAGAGATTGTAAAATCGTTACGTTATGAGATGGATTTCCCAGCCTTCTGTAGAGGGTTGATGAAGGAGCGGGCAGACAAACAGTTTACTGATATGGAAGCTCAGTTTAAGGTAATGTGTATGGGACACTTTTGCAACTAATGTTGTAGGTTTGGAAAAAAAAGTTGAAGACGATTCTTGGATTTTGTTGTTGATCATTGTACAAGTTAACCCTAACTAACATATCTAATCAAAGTAACTCGGTTTAGTTAACTTTATCTATGTTCTTATAAAGGCACAGTGAAGGTACAGTGAAGTAAGTGGAAAGTTTATAAAATATGAAATAGATTTGAATGAAAAAACTAACAAGCCACATATACCTTTGTCATGTTTGTGCAATAAATGAATAACTGAATATTTTGTTGTTGGTTTAGGAACGTATGTTAGTTTCTCTGACGGACTTGATTGTCTTAGCTGCTCTACTGAGTGTCAATCCATCAATTAAGGAAGCTGTAGCCGCTTACACCAGGGGTGATAGGAAAGGTAGGTCCCCTGTACCGGCACGTTAATCTGGAGGTTGTAGGTTCAAGTCCTGCTCCTACCAAATTTTTCTTTGTTCTACCAAAAGTGATTTTAAGTTTACCCAGTCAGTTTCTCTTGTGGTTTATTACTTGATATTTGACATAAAAAAGTTGCATCCCCTTTAGGTGATCCTTCTGCTGCTGCTTCCCAGGTTGCATGGTAAACTTGGGTGTGATCCCGGGCTACACGGCAGAACAGGTTGAATGGCTTCTGACTGGCACCCGGACAAAGATATTGACATAATAGGGAGACCAACAACATAGGGCTAGATTGCTCAGTTGGTAGTTTTTGTTTTTGTTGAGGTTGCTGGTTCAAGTCCCGCTCTAGTAATGTTTTCTTTGATCAACCTAAAATCAAGAGTTTACATAGTTTCCTCATTGTTATACTAAATCTGTGTTTGATATTATGGTCCATTCCTAACTTTACTCAATTTTGTTTTATAGATATGGATGTATTGAGAACTTTCCAGACCCAAGCCTCCGTCATGCAGAGAGATGCTGTATGGTGGCTTCATACTGTAGTACCAAAGATGTTCAAAGTCAACCAACAAGAATTCAATCAATAGTAAGTTCTCAAGAATATCTTTGCATTTTTTATTTGCCTCGTGCACATGATGTCACTGGAGAAGGGGGTCCTCATGTAAAGGTCAAATGAAAATTGCTCATTGGTCCGTTAAGTGAGCCACATGTTTTTCTTTTGTTTTTAACAAATTTTTATGAGAGATTGCCGAACATCAAAACGCCACGGACGGCCACTTTAAGGTGACGGTTACACTGATTTTGGCCAAATTTCATAGAGCTGCTTAAGCACAAAAAGATGCTAAGCACAACAAAAATACGCTTACCAGAATAAGGTTACCAGCCAAACTACCATGTCACATGTACAATTTGTGACTGGTATCCTGCATATTTTTGCTTTGCTGAAAATTGTAAGCATTATTTTCTGCTGGAGCAGCTCTATGAAATTGGGCCCTGGGCTATCAACCCAATTCATCAGGGACACATTGCCACCTACTCCTGGGACTAAAACAAGAGTTGCCCCCTTCACAGTCCGTAAGGATGTAGGCATGGGTATCATCCACTAAGAGCCTGGCTGGTAGAGCAGAATGCACTACCTTCCCAACTTGTTCAATTGTTTCATTATCATTGTACCTCAAAGATTGGGTGGGATGATGCATAAGGTCTATTGCAGTGTTTTAGATCAACTTGTTCTTGCCCCAATACAATAAAAGTCCTGACCTGTTGTTTTTTCAAAAACATTAAAAAGTGATCAAATATTATTTGGTTTTACTTGGGATTCAAACCCACAACCTTTGCCATTATAGAGCAGGTGTATGGGTAAAACTAAATAATATTCTTTACTTTTGATGGAAATTTAACATCTGTTTTAAAGTGATTAGGTATGTTTGTAAGGTGGGAAAAAACTTTGTCCATTGACTTGTGGGTTTTATTACAATCTGTGTTCATGTCACCTCCCAGTTTCAATTGCATTGGGTAATTAAATTAAGGCAAATTTTAGCAATCTACTTTTCTTTTCTTTTTTTCAGCTTGCAGAAAGTTGTGTTTCTGGAGCCAGCAGAGTCCTACTGCAGTAAAGACAACTGGCCCCCAGAGGCTGATAGATCGTAAGTGCTTTGCTAAGACTCTTTAAAGGGAACGTGTACCTTTGGTTTGTAGAACCGTTCGATTGTTTAAATCCTATATAAATGTAGATACACCCATTCAAATTAACCTGTGAAAATTTCATTTCAAAAGGTGGTAGCGTTTTTGAGATATCACCGAAATGACGGGGCAGGAAGAATAATCCAGAATTGGATTACACAATATGAGAAACGTATTTGACAGTAACGTTTCTCAAATTCAAATTTTTAGGGATAGTGAAAATTTCATTTCAAAAGGTGGTATCGTTTTTTGAGAAATTTCAGATTTTTTTCTGAATTCAGAATTTTATGTCTGCCTTCTGTAAAAAGAAGCTGTTATTTTTTCTTTGTATGAAGAAATCCTGCTTTATTTATCTAGTTTTCTAGTGCTGAGGATACTGTTTCCAAAACCTTTTTGGAGACCATAACTCCAGGGGTTACTAAAAAGGTGGAAATGTCATTATTTAAACATACCTCCTAACATTTGGAGCATGGTTTCAGACATTTTAGACGGTGACGACTCTCACCCCTGCGTTTTACATAATGTGATTGTCTTTGATTGAATCTTTGTTCCAACAGGTTATTGTTGTCGTTACTGTCTGAGGTACCAGTCCAGGAAGATACCCTGATGAGGGTCCTCGTTATGGGGCTCTCCAGGGAGCTATCCTTATCGGCCGGAGATGGTCTGGAGCTAGCGGACAAGCTGGTCAAGCGGGCAGCTGTACTTTATGCTGATGGTAAGTTAACACTTTCACTCAAGTGCACAAATTAGGGAAACACAAACAATCAAGTCACAAGAAGAGGTCACTAGCAAATATTCCATATCATGTGATTTGTTTGGGAGTGGTTCCCCCTTAAAGATTTGATTTGTCAGATAAATTTGTAGAGCAGAAGTTTAATGAAATTGAACGCAGGACTCTAGTTCTACACCACACACTCCTGTAGTAGGAATGACAGTACTGCATGCAGTTTTTGTAAATCTTGGTCTATCTCCTTAAGTCGAGCAGAGTATACTGTTCAAGACATCGAGGTCATACTGCTCTTTTTAGTTTTCAGAGCCAACACTCCTCCTAAAAGAGATTTGCACATGGTTGTACTCGTAAGTTTACTAGCACAGGCATAATATTCTTCCTACTTTAATATATATATATATATTTTTTTCTGCCCTCAGAAAAATCTGCAAAATCGTTGTTAAAAAAAGGTTAAAATGTCTATAATACAAGCCTATACCATGTAAACATGTAGCCCTTGTACTCAATGTAAGTTTCCTACTGTTTTTCCAAGGGCCAGGTGTCATGCCTGCTGATAATAGTTACTTCCCGTCTCTAAATGGTGTTCAATAAATTCATTTGTCTGTTGCAGATTTTCCTGTGTTGAAGGTTGAGAGAGTACAGTTGATAGATGCAGTTTTGAACCTATGCGCTTACCACCATCCTGAAAACATCCAGCTACCACAGGGGTAGGTTCAGCTGAAATAAAACAAAATGTTCAAGTAAAACTCCTTGTATTCGCAAAATAACAATTATTTACATTGCCGATTAGCTCACTGATTAAACTGTAAATCTCAAAGCATTGAAATACTGCCCTCATTTTGTAACATTTTTCTGTATTTATTTACTTATAAAAAAGCAACTATTTATTGATTTTAAACCCAGTCCCATCAGTGTTTTTAAGAACATTTCACATGTTGTTGAATTGCTACTTATAGGTTAAATGCAAAGTATTTCTCATATATTTTTGTTAACAAAATGATGGATTTTGTTGTCCCAACAGATACAATCCCCCAAACCTGGCTATTGCTAACCTGTATTGGAAAGCCTGGATACTACTCGTTGTCATCACAGCATTCAATCCAACCAATATTGGTAAGTTGAGTGGTTACTTCTGCTAAGCGAACTTCATCCATGCTTAGCCAGATATGATTTTAAGCAGATTTATGACCTGGGTTTCAGAGTACACTCAAAATATAATCTAATATTGCATCGTGTCTCAAAGGACAATGGTTCCATGGATTGTCCCTAGGCAGTCTTGCTCTGTCTTGCTCTGTACAATGTGTCAAGTAGAAAGTGCTGTTTGCAAAGACATCGTTTTCCCATCTGTTCCCTTTTTAACTTTATTCCCTTTTTACCGTTGTCACCAAGCAAGCTTTTCAATTGTTAATCTTTTTCTTCTTCTTTTAGGTTTGACTGCCTGGGAACAGTACCCAATGCTTCGTTGCTTCATGGAAATGGTCATGACAAAGTAAGTGAAAACTAAATCTTTATTTAGAACCCATTGCACTTATCGTAAAGAGAAGGGGTTTGCCCCGGTGTTCCTAGTCTGATCAACAGCATATTTTGCCACAGCACCTTGTAAACCAATGGTGCTATAAAGGAATGAGGTCTCATACTTCAAAACAAAGCTCCACATACCTTGCAGGGAAAAAAATACTGAGCGCTTTGATACGCCCTTAGGGGTGTGATAAAGCGCTATATAAGAACCCAGTATTATTATTTTAAAGCTATTGTTACAGACTAAAATGAAGGTCGTATCATCACATCACAGCAATGACATCTTGTACAGGATTCCATCTTACTACAGTCGCAGCTTAGTGTAATGTTGACCCTAACTATCCAAAACCTTTCAAAATCCAACTGCACATTTAGTGCAATTCTGTTAATCTGAGGTCTGTACTAGTAAACTGATATGGTGTTGGATTTTATTAGAGTGGGGAAGGATCTCAGGAAGTTACTCTAGATTGTTAGATTTAGAAGTATGCCATGTTTGTATAATCAAAGCAAATGGAATAGGGAGTTACTGCATTGAAGCAACATCATTTTGCCCAAGTTTTCCAAGTATGACAGTGTAATTGTGAGTTGCACCCATGTTACTCTGACTCGACGAAATTGTATTGTTTTAAAGTTGATTGCAAGAGTAGAACTAACGTCACCTTTTGACTCTGCTATTAAAAGCGTCATGCAAAAGATTTAGAAAAATTTACATGTCATCAATTTTTCTTAGCAATTTCAAGTACCCTCCACCAACAGCAGCTCCAGATGAGAGATCACAAGAAGAAACGAGGGCCAGAGAGCTTCAGGTAAAAAAAAAAACTCAAGTTGATTGCTTATAGAACCAGTTCATTTGGATATTCAAATTTCCCTGGTGTCCATTTGTAAATGCTGCGGCCAGAGATGCGGTTGGTACCCGCTGTCACCTCGCTAAACAGGGATGGATTTGACGTTTTTTATGAAAATTCTGTGACATTTTTTTTCTTTCTTCTGTTTTCTCAACAAGTAGACCTTGTATTCAGCTGAAACTTTCACAGGTGACTTCTATCGTATCTTTATCGATAATTTTGCCTGTAAATCAGCGTTTTGTCAAAAAAACCATTCTATGACCCTACCTTAAATTGAAATAAATTTGATTGTTCTTGTGTAGGTGGTTGCTCTCGAGAAGCAAGATATTCTTGAGTTTGAGAATCATTTAGCACGAGTTGCCATCACTGAAGCCAATAGTTTACTGCTGTCTCAAGTCATCCGCATGGATCCCAAGTAAGTCAAACTCTCTCCAAGAAACTTCTCACAAAACCTGCCACAGTGAACCCATCGCTTTGACGTCAAATAATAATAATAATAATAATAACTAGTTCTTATATAGTGCATTTTACAATAACGTATCAATGCGCTTTACATTAGTGCCCTGGTCATTGGGCCAATAACATTCCTTTAATCTTTCTCAGCTCCCTGGGGAGTATACAGCCCTGGGCTGCCGTGGCGCTCCGAAGGCTTTTTCAAACACAATATCAACCTCTATCCTTGCAGGTACCCTTTTATACCCCTGGGTGAGAAAGAAGCAATTATAGCAAAGTGTCTTGCTCAAGGACACAAGCATCATGACCGGGACTCGAACCCACACCCTGATGACTAAAATCACCAGAACTTGAATCCGATGCTTTTAACCACTTGGCCATGACACCCTTAGAAATTAACTTAGAAACTTAGAAATTAACCAATTATCACAAATCAGCAAAAAGTCACTGGATCTTGTGTATGCTTTTTAATTTCAAATACTGTGTACATAGCAAAGAGCTTGTTTTAATACTCAGTGAAAAGTTCTAGAACAAGAAACTGTTGGAAACTGGAAACACACAGGGTCAGGTACCCCTGTGCTACTTTTTGGTATAAGAGGTCTTGTGTATGTTTATTCTGTGTTTTGTAGAAACCCTTTTTATGAGCCCGATGTCCTACAGAAGTGACAAGTTATGTATTTCATTGTTTTTCCCAGTTCCAAAGCCCTCAGCGAGTTGAATGATTTTCTTAATCCTTGATATCCATATCTAAAGGGGGGATGTCAGTTCCCAGTTTGTTTTTGTTTTTTTATGGGCTGGGGAAAAAAAAAACATCCATACCCAGCGAACTAATTCTACTTCATGCCTTAGCATCAGGGTCAACACAGCCTACGCATATCCAACCCTTTGATAAAGTGGAGCCATTCCAACCATCTGTTTATTGACATCAGGCAATGGCTTGATGTCGGGCAAGCCTCTGAGCAGCTTTGCAGTTTCCAACACACCACCAATTAAAGATCTCTAAACCAGAGTAGACGTACAACAATGATGTGATTTTCGGTATACGGCACTATGTAAAGGGTTTTAAATGCAAAATTGTCCTCAGTCATGAAATGCGTAATAGAAGTAGTCGGGTGTTATTACTATATCTGATATTGTCTGTATTTCCACAGTGGTATAGCCAGACGTCCTCCAACCCATGTTCTGGAGCAACTTAAAGATTTCAACAAGGTTCTTAATCTTGGTCACATGTTGTGTCGCAGCCGGTCCCCTGACTTCTTACTGGATATAATACAGAGACAGGTAAAGGAACCATTGAAATGTTAAAAAGTCTCTCACTTTGGAAACTTTTTTTAATTTTATTTTATTTTAATGGTCAAACCAACTATGTAATTTGAATAATCTCATAAAGCTTCTGTAAAAAAAATTAAAAATTCCTAAGCTTGAAATTTAAACCACAAAATGACATTTTATTAAATTTGTAGGGGGCAAGTGCCAACCTTTTGACATGTGTTATGTGTATCTGGGAGACAGCCCTAGTTCTGTGTGTTAAGTTATTTTAAAGGTGACAGTGTTAATGACCGGTCCCAATTTCAAAGAGCTGCTTAAGCACAAAAACTACCTAAGCAAAACAAAACAATGCTTACTAGAAAAAGGTCACCAGCTAAAACACCATTTTCCATTTGATATCTGTGACTGGTTTCCTGCATATTGTTGCTTAGCAGAATTTCTTTAAGCAATATTTTCTGCTTAAGCATCTCTATCTGCTTAAGTACAAAAAGTAGCTAAGCAAATCAAAAATATGCTTATCAGCCAAAATACCACTTCACATGTACCATCTGTGACTGGTATCCTGCTTATTTTTGCTTAGCAAAAAACTATGAAGCAATATTTGTTTGCTTAAGCAGCTCTATGAAATTGGGCCCTGTTGACAAATAGTTGCATTTGACTGATGACGTTTCTTGTCTCTCCTCTTAGGGTACATCCCAGTCCATGCCATGGCTAGCTGAACTTGTTAACTCAGCTGAAGGATCTCTAGACGTCCTCCCAGTGCAGTGTCTGTGTGAGTTTCTTCTCAATGACAATCAAGACACTGAGTCGGAGAATGTCAAGGGTGATGCTAAGAGGAAACAGGTAGAGTGGACATCATTTTAAAAATCAAGACGAAAAGATGATGATGAGTAAATTAAAAGAAGCACACCCGAGTCCAGTCTAGACCCAGTCCAGTCACACACCTATGTGTTGCAGTCACTGCAACATTTTCTCAACACTGTGAATAACACTGTGTGGCTGTGTGTAAGTCCACATAGTGTTTTAAGTCCCTACATTATGTGGACCTCTTTTGTTCTCGGGTCCACACTTCGTATGTAGCGTTAAACCAAGACTGAAAGCATAAAAGGTTGCATAGCAGGACTAGGTTACCAGCAAAGAAAGCCATTAAGTAAAGGTTGTTTCAACCGGTATCCTTCTCATTTTTTGCTTGGAGCATTTACCCAGTGTTTTCTAAAGAAGTTATTTCTCAACATATCTTTATGCCCAACAAAGACAACCATTGAATCAGTCAGAAACATTTACTGATAATGGAATTCTGCCAGCAGCAATTTTTCCTGTTGCTAATGAATCTTCTCTGATATTCTGTGAGATTTTTTATTATTTTTTTTTCAAATCAAAGTGTTCTTTTTGAAAGTAGTGGATTTGGTTGCATCCAAGGTGCCTGGAAAGTTTGTCACTTGTATCAAGACCTATACACTGAATCATTCATATGTGTGTTTTGATGGAGGCTGGATGATCTTTTTGCACTGATGTGACAATATTGTTTATTCTTCTCAGCGAATCGACAAACAAGAGCAGCTGTTAGCGAGATTACAGAGCCTCGTGAGAGGGCCAGACTCACAGGCAACCACATGCTGTGAAGTCATGGACTACTTCCTGAGAAGGCTCAGCTCACAGCAACAGGCCAGCAGGACCTTGGCTGCTAAGGTAAGCATTAACACAACAACAGGCCAGCAGGACCTTGGCTGCTAAGGTAAGCATTAACACAACAACAGGCCAGCAGGACCTTGGTTGCTAAGGATTATTATATGAGACCATTTATATTTGTATAACATACATCCACCCGTCAACTATCAGTGGATATGTGGATATCTACTCAAAGCATAGAGCCTTATATTATATTACTTTACATTGTGGAAGAGACAATGTAGAAAGTAATGGTATTGGTTAGTTTTAGAACTAGTTTTTGTCTTGAAAAATAGACTAGACTACTCTTGGAAACCTATGATTATCAATAATCTATCAAGCTGTTCACAAAGGGGTTGCTGTTAACCTTCCACATTACGTGACTCCTTTAGACTGAAGACACAATGAGCAGTATTCTATTCTCAGATGCCGCACTCAAGCTTATCAGAAGAGCATCCTTCTAAGAACCATAACAGACTGGAACAGCCTCATCTCAGAAAAAGTCAATCAACCATCTCCCTTAAAAATTCAAACTAAGTCTAGAAAAATATATGCATCCAAAAGCCACAAGCTAGTCTGCATGGGGCGACACTCCTTACACAGAATAATGATGCCGATCGGCGATGTTCAGTTACACTTCTGAGATTCTGAGATTATACCTTTCTTCTTCTACCATTAGGGATTGATGATGGTTCTGTCTACCCCACAAGACCAATCCACAGCAGGGGAGGAAGAGATGGAAATGGAAGATCCTCCATGGGCTTGTCCAACACTGATAGCATCACATGAGTGGCTGTTGAAGAATATGCCCTCCCTCCCTCATTTTGATGCAGTCAGGGCATCGGCTACGGCTGCTCTTAGACAGGTCGGTAATTTAGTGGATGTTCGAATCCCTACCTAGCTCATTGCAGGCATAATATTTTTCCTATTTTAGTCTGATTTCCGACTTTGTTGTCCTTGGAAAAATCAGAAAATTGTGATTAAATAGCTTGAAAAGTCTATTAAAGCCTACCCTATGTGTACATGTAGGTCTGTCCTTGTACTCGAGAAAATGTTCAAACTTTTTTCCAAAAGACCAAAATAATATCATGCCTGTTATTGTGTCACTTGTTTCCATAACAGAAACAAATTGAATAATGGTTTTGTACTTGGATGGCATATTAAGCTATGGGCCTTTGCTTTTTATATTCTAAGTGAGTTGTAAATGTGTATATCTAAATTTTGTTGTATTCATTCTTGTATTGGCGCTTGCACTGTTTGATAACCCCCTCCCCCTCACCAAGAAAAGAAAAAAACATGCAAGAAATTGATTGCTCCTGTTTTACTCTGGCATTTCTGGCTGCCAGACTTGGCAATCCCCATGTGTGTGTTGTTGGCATGAAATCAAATATAGGAATATGCACAAAACGTTGGACACACTGTTTGCACATTTACCATGAAAATATTTGTGGAAAAGACAGAGGCTGACTACAGACCTACGGTGGGAAGGAGGTTGTATTGTTGATCCAAACCCGTCACCAACAAGATGAACAATACACTTCTGCACTTATTTTGTTTTGTGGATGTGGAAGCCTTATAATGTGTATGTTAGAATTTGTCCAGTGATAATTGGCATTGGAATGAATGTGAATGTTAAGCTAAGAAGAGTTAAGAAATGATGTTCTTAAAGCTTTATGATGATTTAAGAGTTGCTTGTTTTTACTTTTAATCCAGGCATGTCAGATTGAGACAGCTCCGTTGGCTTTGAGCGCCTATGTCGTCTTCCTCTCACAGTTTGCTCCAGCCAATGACCTCAATGATCTTGGAGTGGTGAGTTGTTTGTAGCCGTTCTGTTAGTCTTGACTTTAAGCACAACTTGATGTTTTTAGCTGTTCCATGAGTCTTGACTTTGATAAACAATTTCATAAGTTCACTTGAACAAACCGTTGTTCTCCCTTACAGAGTGTTAGCCAGAGGGACGTCTGGGTGTCTTTTTGACACCCTGCTTTAAATTTGGACACCCTGTTTTATCTGTCATTCATGTTAAAGTATTATAGGTGAACAATTTGGACACCCAGTTTTTTAAATTTCCAGCAAATGTTTGACACCCTTTTACCTCAGAGCGGCCTTCCACTGCTCATTGAGTGTTACATACAATGAGTGTCTAGATCTGTTCAACCTTGGAGAAGCCTTCTGCGTACTCATTGACTATTACATATTGTCTCTCAATAGGATCTTGCTCAGCTGATTGTGGAGCGTCCTACCATCGTCTCTTGTCTCTTACCGAGAGAGACTTATAATGAAGTAGCTGACGTCACCCTGGCAGCCATGATTAAGATCTTCAGTCGTCACCTCATCAAGGCAACCAAGCCGAATGAGGAAGGCTACAGCTGGGTATGGAACTCCTCTTCCTGTTTAATTTTTTATTTATTTTTCCCCGGTGTTTGTTGACTGCTTCTTATTCGCTCGTGTTTCCCCATCCTCAATCACTATATTTAGTTTGTTTAAATTTCAAAAAGATTATGATCGGTGTCGGTAGATTTCTCAGATTTTCCATGGAATATCTTTTCCTGCCATTGCTCAATGTTTGATATCTAGGATTATGTGATCCCTCACAGACAGACTGGGCAAATTGACTCAGTTTCCATCCGGCTTCCATCATATTCTCCCATTTGACTTCCATGTTTTTCCATGAGCTTTTCTTTAATATCCATAAAATGTTGTTTTTTTCTATTTAGTTTCCCTTATTTCCCTATTAGGTTTCCTTAATTCTTCAATTGGGTTTCCCTTATTTTTCTTTTGGGTTTCCTTTATTTTTCCATAGGTTTTCCCTTATTTATCTAAGTTTTTCCTATTTTTTTCTATGGAATATTTTCGTCTTACAGTCAGATAAATTTTTCCATCAGTTCCAATTGAGTTTCACTTAATGTTCCCCTTTTTTCTGTTGGGTTTCCCTCATTTTCCGTGAGGTATCCCTTTATTTTTCCATCAGTTTTTCCTAATTTTTCCTACGGAATATTTCCGTCTTACAGTCAGATACCCAGGATCAGGTGGTTCTATACTGGCAGACTGGGGAATCGGCCACTATGTACATCCTGATTGTACATGCCATGGTCATTCTCTTAACCTATGGGGAACCAAAAGGTAAGCCCAGCTCATATCAATTTTTATTTCTTGTCTTTATGTTCTGAGAAGAAGCTTAGGATTTTGTTTTGGTAAAGATGTGAGCCCCCAAATCCCCAATGAGCTCAGCCCAGCTAACTAAAAAACTGCATAAATATAGCCCATATGCGAAATGTTAATTCACAAAATCTTATTATTTGTTTTCTCTCATGGGTGTGTTACTTATATTCCAAACTTTAATGCATAGCACCCCAGTCAATTAGTCAGTCAATTAGTCCACTAATTAGCTTAGCACAACTAATTACACATCTGTAAAATGTTATCCCTCTTGCCAATTTTTCATTATTTTTATCTCATTGTAATTTGCATGATTTGTTCCCATATTTTTACAATCTTCAGTGGAAAGTGACTTCCAGTTACTTCTTCACTCCTGGTTCCCTGAGAATAGTTCTCCACCGTCTGCCTACCTCGTTGATACCTCAGAAGACGCTCTCCTCCTCCCTGATTGGCTCAAGCTTAGGATGATCCGATCCAACGTCCCTGAACTTGTCGTGGCAGGTCGGTAAATCATTAATGTCTAAAATTTACAGTATATAGTATGAGTGCATTGTTGCAGAATATAATCTGGACAATTCTAAACAATGTGAACGACTCCATATAGACACCAATCTTGTCTGCCCTGAAAAGACCTTGCCTTGTTTGGACAAACGGGCGGGAAACAATTACTTTGAAAATGACACTGTCAAGTGTTTGGAGTGTCCTTTAATAGACCAATCCATTAAGCCCCGCCTCCTTACGAGTTGACCAATCACAGCCACGAAACCTGATCACCTTTAGAGCAAAGATCACCAAACGGCTCAAATAGTGATCAGATTTCGCAGCTGTGATTGGTCAATGAGAAATGGGCGGGGCTTAATGGATCGGTGTATTCTCCATACAGGACTCCTATATTAAATTGTTTGAGTGTTGCAGCAGCAAAATAAAGGATGTCATGTGATGTGTTCCACCAATCAAATGACAAGAATCTTTGTGTGCAGAATATGTATTAATGCATCTTGGATAGATATCAAAATCAAATTTGCTTTAAAAAAAAGGGAAATTATTTTTTTCTGACAGAATATACAAACAACACTATTGGAAGTAAAATTTTGGAGATTGCCATCATTTCTCCTGGCTTCTTAATCGATAATGAAACTTTCAAACAGACTTAATCAAAAGTTGTATTGAATGATGTTGATTGTTGTTGATGAATGATTTACAGCCCTTCAGGATCTGGAGCCAGCTCAGCTTGTTCTTTTCATTCAATCATTTGGAATTCCCACTGCCAGTATGAGGTAGGTATCATTAATGTTCATCAATACATTAACGATGTTTAAGTCACAATGGGATTAAGTCGTTTATGAAGTCACAATGGGATTAAGTCAATGGGATTGAGTAAAATATGTGTTATTTTTTAGAGAGCTGGAGGTGCACAACAGTTTCTGATTTTATAGTTTTAACTTTTGAAACATTTGCTGAATAAATGATTATCTTATCTTATCTGATATTCCAGTAAGCTGCTAGCTCACCTTGATGCCGCCGTTAAGCAGGAACCACAAGCCATGGAGAATGCCGTAGTAGATAAAGCTTACATGGCTCAGCTAGTAGAGGTTCAACAAATGAGAGGAGCAACAGGGGGAGTGGAGTTTCATCAACTACTCACCAAAGACGTGGAGACGCCCCCTGAGAAGGAGAAAGGTGAAGCTCTTACATCTATAGTAGTTAACCCCTCTGTATCACCATCAGAATCTACGCACCAGAGCTGCCAACCTTTCCTGAATTTTAAAGATTTTTCAACCAATTGTTTTGCGAAACAAAAGTTGTTTACAAACTGCCTGCTGACAATAGTCCAATGGCTTCCCCGAAGTTTGGCATGACTTAAAATGTTTAACAACTGGAAAAGACTCATTTTATAATATTTTTTATTTATTTTTTGTTATTTATATATAAAGTTGATCACATCAAAGTTGAGGTCGAAGACAGTATGGATACCTCAGAGCAGGCTGTAAATCTTCCAGACGATGACCAAGAAGAATGGCAACGAAGACTTCTAAAAGTAAGTCCTCCTATGCTGTAGTTAGGAAACCATTGCAAACAGTGCTCAGGATTCTCAGAAACTGTTGGGAAAAACCTATTTTGAATCGGAATTTAAAGGGTCTGTATACGTTTGGTAATCACTCTTAAAATCAATGGCAATAAAAACCTATCGTTTAGAAGCCTACAGCAGCATCTGATAGTATAAAGCATTTTGAGAAACATTTCACTTTGAAGTTTTGTGGTTATGTAAAAAATATATCAGTTTTTATGCCCCCAAATTTGAATCTGAATAACGTTTCTGTCAGAAACGCTTCTCAGATTGTGTGTTCCTATAGAGATTATTCTTCCTGCGTGAACATATTCGCTCTGGATTTTCGGCTATATCTCAAAAACGCAACCACCTTTTGAAATTAAATTTTCACAGGTTAGTTTTATTGTATATATCAACAGTTATATAAGATTAAAACAGTCGAACGCGACATGCCATTACTAATCCTGAGGGTAATTTGATATCTTGACAATAACGAACAATCTTTGTAAAATAAACCCACATCCAGAATGAAAGGTTTTACAATTGTTAAAATGATGAACTTTTTGGTGATATTTTTAGTTGTTTGTGGATGATGAGCCATCAGCGGAAACTCAAGTGATGTTTACAGCATTACAAAAGGTAAGAACTATTCAAACCTTAAATATATACCAACTCTCCCCCCCCCCCTAAAAATGATGAAAGTATGTCTGCATAACACATTTTTGAGATAAAACAAAAGACATATTACATGCCGGTGACAGGTTCCTTTGTATGGAAGGGGCAAGAGGCTCTTCCTTCCCTCTCCTAACCCTTTGTACACAATGGCATTCCTAGTGCCCTACATTGTCACCATTTGTATCAAATTCATGTATTGACAGATTGTCTAGATGTGATATATGGGGAAAAAAATTACAACCATAATAAACAAACAGTTCCCATTCTTCTTCCCCTACCTCCTAGGAAAATGATTCTGCTGTATTCACTGTGGTTAGTCATTGGTTTCTTAAAGACGTTAGTACCTGGAAAATTTGAGAAGGATTTGTATATATATATATATATATATATATTTTTTTTTTTGCTTTTTAAAGATAAGGATTTGTTTTCTGAAAGCTTGATGGTTTCAGGCCTGGAATTTCATCTTTGAGAGGGCAAGGCCATCTCATTTTGCCTAGGGTACTTCTATTGAAAGTCTTAAAGTCTTTGGAAAACTTATGAAGGGGTACCAAGGCCAAGACCAGGGGCAACAGAAGCCATGACCTCTGTGGCTTTCCTGTACCAGGCCTATGGTTTGAATGTCTTTACTCTGCTAATAAAACTAATGCTTTCTCATCTTTGTCATCTTTCCCCAGAATCTTCTTGATGATATCCAATGTCTCAAATCGAACCCATTTCATAGAATCTCTGAGATTCTGACGCAAGGAATGTGGAACATCTTAAACGACAAGACTCTACCTCCCCAGTGTCTTGCCTCACGCCCAGATCTCAGCTGTCCTATGTTTAAACTACTACTCACTAGAGAGGTAAGTAGTAGTCATTGGGAGTCAAACTCGGACTGGTAACCATAAAAAAAAACATCGATGTTGAATTTTAGTCTGGAAGCTTATTACTGATTATGAAGTCCATACTAGAACTATTTTTTTCTGTGAAATATTCTTCTCTGAAATGAAGTCATATTCAAGATAACTACATCTGAAAACCTAGAAATAGCAACGGCTGATTTTGGTTGTTTCAGCCCAAATTAAGGACAATGTGTCTGCAAGCTTTTAAAAAAAAATTCACTATCCTCTGCTGACTCGTCACAACGGATTAAGCCCAAATTTTCACAGTTTGGTTATTTCATGTCTATGATTTAATAGATGTAAATTTTTGCATCGGGGATAAAGAAATGAATTTTGTTTTATGTTTTTTATACCCTTACACCGATGTGTGTTAAGCACTGTACACTCAGTACTTACCCAAGTTCTGTGAAAAAAATCCACAGGCGAATCACGGGTGGGATTCGAACCCACGACAAGTGGTAAGACATCTGCTTTAGCAATGCAAAGGTTACAAATAATTTGCAGTTTGTGCATGGCATTTGTACAAGTCTTTTGAATGCTTTTTCATTTCAAAACAGCATTATCAAGATTTCTTTTGGGGAAAACATTCAAAATTTGTACGTCTCTCAGCGGAAAATCAAACGATGAAATATTAATGAGAACCTGATGTTGTTATTTTACAGAATCAGTTAGAGAAGTATGGATCCTCGTCTAGATTTCCTGACGTGGTTCAATTACTCTCTGAGACGCTACCCATCAAGGAAGGTATGTTTGCTCATACCCTGTCTAGATGTCAGAAGAAACTCTTTGGGCAGCCTGTTGATATCGATGGTAAGTATAAAGCTCCGTCAGTCACAATCTCATCACCTAGGCATGATACTGTCGTGGGATTCCTTAAATGACTGTCAGCTTCGAGTCAGTGGACGATCCAACAGTGAACAGTTACTTTATTACCCAGAAAGTGAAACCTGTTAAAATAGTTGTTTTTCTTTCATTTTTGTTCCTCATTTTTTCTGGACAGTGCATGCTGCATATCTAATGCAAATTACTGACAATCAATACCTGATCAATCTGTAATCAATTTCTATTGAACTATGTTTTATTTCACACTAATACTTTGATGTTGTAAGGGGAGGCTGTTTTCCCTTAGAAAAGGCAAGCATATGTGAATTATCAGGAATTTTTCAGAACTCAGGATTTGTGTTTGGTTTTAACTTCAGATTTTCTTGAAAGAGGCAAACTTGCCATCTCAGAAATGAAATACCGGGCAATTGTTATGACCAAACTTTCAGATATCTATTATCAATGATGTAGAGAGCCTATAAACCTATACAATATTTGCAATTCTATTGGCTTGATCTCCACATAATACGCCTTCCGCTTACGCCCCGTTTGTATCTAGTAAGTATTATCAGGAGGTCTCTGGGAGGGTTTTAAAAAACCAGTACAATCAAAATTTGATGCCATTTTCATTTGATTAAATGCATGGCAGAATAACATTATTGTCTTTTAATAACTTAAGTATGCTAGATTAAAGCTATGGTCGTACGCATATTTCTATTGAAATTGAAATGCACTTGATTATGTTGGAGTTGGCTGACCCAAGTCAAAAGTTTACAATTTTGTTCTCCAATTTTGAGTTGTTCGAGTGTGCTTATAAGAATTTACAGTGGTACAATGTTGTGTTGTCTGATTACAGTGAAGCAGGAATTGATAAACATAGCAGACCCTAGCAACCAAGATACCAAAAAATCTATAAAGCAAGTCGTCACATCGCTGACTCATAAGGACTCCACAGCAGATGAGCAACTCATCGAGACAGGTAGCAAACAAAATCAGTGTTTCACTTTTACTATGTTTTAAGATCAAGAAGCATTATTATATATATATTTTTTTTAAATATTTTATTCTCACTCGCGTGCTTTCTTTCTCTGCACACGGGGAACGTTTCAGGAAATTGTTTCAAAATTTAGATTCAAAAGGTGGTGTATGTTCTGAGCCTATTATTTATTTATTCAGAAAATAAAACAAATTCAGGAAAATTTTATCAACGAAGGTCGTTTAGTTAAATTACAACTTTCCTTTAAAAGAAAGTTTAACATAATTGAGCAATCATGGCTTTGGTAAATCAAGTCACATTACCTCCCAATTCAGAAAAAAATGCACAATTTTACAAATAGTAAGTATGAAATGCAACCAAGTTTCCAAACAATCGATACTGTTAAAAATACTTACAGTTTTACAATTATCACTTATTGATGTAAACATTTGGCTTCTAAGTTTATAAATTTATTTTAATATTTATTTATTTTTGAAGCTTGTAAACAGTTACTGGATAGTGACCCTAGCCAACTGGAGAAAGTCTTAAAAACCTGCATGACACCAAGCCATGGGAGGAAAGCGCCCTCACAGTCTAGTGGGAAGGTAGAAATGTTGACTAGACTGCTCGTTCATCAACAGCAGAAGCAGGTGACTCAGTCTGGTACCCAGAGCTCTAGGTAAGCTGCAAAAGTGAATTGTGAACCCTTAACTACCGCTATTACTTTCCAAACGTTATTTATTTCATTGTTTCTATAAACTACAATGGCCTGGAGGAGTCTAAGTCCTTGATATCCTAGACTGGATCATTCCATATTATCTTAGGAGGAGTTTCAGTTCCAAGAGTTGTGTAGCTTTGTTTTGAGGGGCGGTAAAAGTAATTGCTCACATAGAATTGTGCACAAAAACTGCCATGTCATTGTACAGACATACAGACTTACCATGATCTAACCCCTCGGATAAGTGGAACTGTCTGTTCAGCTATCTGTTCTTGGTAGCAGCCTTCTGACATCTTGCTGACAGCCTGTACCAGGTTACACGGTTTCCAACACCTTTCCTACCAATCAAACTCTCCTTGGTTTGAAGGGGAAATAAACTGTCATTCATGTTTGTCTGAGGTGTAGAGAAAGATCTAGGCTCACTGAAGAGAGGGAAGCAAATGTTGTGTGTTGTCAGCTTGGTAGTAGAAAGATGTTATGGCAATAAATAAATTACTGGGTAGCTGGGAAGGACCCCTAGTAGAAAGTGAAAAATTGCAAGGGCACTCACTATAAGGCCTTTTCACACTATCGACATCCGATCCATGTCAAAATCTAGACGAGTCGATTTTGTGTTGCTCGGTAGAATTTTAACCTGGTTCAAATCTGCTCTGTTTTCACACTACAATCTCGGCCATATGTCATTGGGCCTCCGCCCCCCTGGCACCGTTCAATGTTGGCTCTCATTGTGTGGTCTGTGCTCCAGCTGGGGTTAACAACATTAAGTGGTGGAACGGGAGAGGGTATGTTTATTGTCACGTGGCCCAAGCATTTTGGCGGGGACTGCCTAAAACCAGTTTGGTGGTTGCATGTGTAATTTTCGACCGTGTATTTTGCGATCGTTTCACACTGCAAAGGTCCTACACGGATTCAAGCGGAAAACTCCCATAGTGTTCAGCCATAGCGTTGGTCAGCTGGTCAAATGCCAGTTGAAACGACGGCTGACATTTGAACAATAGTCTGGCCGAATGGTCCTGCTGGCCACTCAAACAAATCCGCACTGTATTACAGAACTCCAAGGTTTGTTGTTATTTATTTTTATCTGAAAAGGCTTCCCTTTAAAAAAAATGCAAAGTTGCAATAACCAAGTTTCGCCGCCCCAATTGTTGAAGCTTCCCGAATGGTTGAAGGCAGGCACACATTACAAGTACAGCAAAATCGGCCAAGGGGTAATTCGTTACACGCAATGTAGGAATTCAACAGCCATTAGAAACATTCGTTTTGTGATATGCAAATGAGACAGGCGATTCCGTGTCTGGTGTCCGCCTCCATCGATAGGTCACCCATTCGCGGTGTGGTATTTCTATGCGGACTTACGTGTATAGGAAAAGCATACTGGTTTGCAACCAGACTGCATGCTTGTTTGACTCACAAGTGTAGAGTTTTTGTTATGACTGAGCGATGTTAAGGTGGGGTTTTAAAATCAAACTGATGCCTCCCGTTTGCAAAGTAAGACAAAACTGTTGTCTTGAGATGTTACTGTTGATAACAACTGTAGTTTGTATTAAATCATTGTTTTTCTGCATGAAAATTGGAAAACTGCCAGAACTTCAGTCTCCTTTTTGTGAAGATACATCGAATATCCCATCACTACTAAAAATACAATTACAATGGACTTACACGGGTCGAAAGTGTTCACACGCTTTGGAATTTAACGTGGATCAAGAGTTTTCAACCCACCTCCCGAGCAGGATTAGGTTCGACACGGATCAAATGCTCTACACGGGTCAACACCGTGTTGAAATGTTGTAGTGTGAAAAGGTCAGTGCAGATTACACGGATCAAACTTGTGTCCAACACTGAGATTTTCAGTCGTGTGAAAAGGCCTTTAGAGTTGACCAGTGGTTGCCAACTAAATTTAGAACTATATAATCTGGCTTGGCTTGCATTGAAAAATACCTGTTCATTTTCCACCTTGGCCTCCACTAGCAAGCACGCTGATTCCGCTACAGCTCAACAGGCTATTGTGGATGGTGTAGGAGACAGCTCTGATAATGTACAATCAATTGCATCAGAAGAAAGTGAAGACGATCTAGAAAGTGAAACGACCGATGGTAGTGATGGTGATTATGGCAGTGACGAGGACATCGGCGCAGACGACAGCGATGACTCCTATGTTCCACCCGCTCAAGTCAGCCATAAAAGAACGGCGAATATCCGTATGAAGGGGCGGCTTTCAATGCATCCACAAGACCAGGAGCAGGGAACATCTGTGAGCAAGCCCCAGCTGCCCGCATTTTTTACGTCCCCATCTGGAGAGAGATGGATGCTCGACCCCCCACCCAGTACAGGAAAAAGACAGGCTAATGTTGTGAAAGCTGGTCCAAAACATCTGGATGGTGCTGCCAGCATGCTCAAGCTCTTCAAGCTGTTCATCACCACGCCGATGATGAACGCCATCCTCGCACACACCAATGAGGAGGGATTGAGACAGCGGGGAACTGCTTGGAATGATATGGCTATGATTGAGCTTCATTCTACGATCGGTCTACTTCTCTTCTTGGGACTGACCAAATCTCGCCGGGAGAACGTTCGGTCTCTTTGGCGAACAGGTCCTTTGGCTCGACCACTGTGCCTAGCCACCATGTCTGGCACTCGGTTTCAGGAAATTCTGACCATTCTTCGATTTGATGACAAAACCACCAGACATGCACGCCGTCAAAATGACAGGTTCGCCCCCATTCGCCAGATTTTTGATGACTTTGCCGCATCCTGCCGCCATCATTACAGTGCCAGCGATTGCGTCACAGTAGATGAACTGTTGATGCCCTTCAAAGGGAGATGTCCATTTCGACAGTGTACATGTATGCCTTCAAAGCCTGCCAAACACGGAATTAAATTTTGGCTGAATGTGGATGTGGACACGCACTACGTACTGAACATTATCCCATACCTTGGTAAGGGACAGGCAGGCAGGGCAACAAACGGTGGACCAGCTGTGGTGAAACAACTTGTTGAACCATTGTACGGCACCAGGAGAAATGTCACGACTGACAAGTATTTATCGAGTGCCTTAATACGCGATTTGCAAGAGCAGAAACTGACTGTGGTTGGGACAATCAAGGGGCAGCAGAGAGACATACCGAAAGAGGTTCTCCCCAAAAATGTGACGGAAAGGGCTGTCAAATCTTCCGTTTTTCTATTCAGTGGCGAGGTGACTCTGGTTTCCTTCATCCCAAAGGCAGGACAAAGTGTTTTGTTAGCATCATCGATGCACCATGACAACAAGATAAACAATGACAACCAGAAGCCAGACATCTTCAATTTCTTCAAAGAAACAAAAGGTGCCGTTGAAACAGTTGATCGAATGTGCAGTCTGTACTCATGTTCTCGTAGAACCACCCGCTGGCCCATGGCGGTGTTTTACAATATTATCGATCTTGCAGCTTTGAATGCCAATGTGCTGTACCGGAGCCTGAATCCTGGGTGGGCCGCACAGCATTCCCGCCGTGACTTTTACACCGACCTCATCATGGACCTCGTTAAACCACAGATAGAGATGCGGGTGGCCCGTCCCGTGGGACTGCGCGCTATAACGACAGCTTCTATGAGTATTCTAGGGTTCACCATTGATCGGAGACAGCAGATACAAGCACACAGAGGTAGACCTTGCGAGTCGGCCACTACGACGCAGTTTGCGGGCACTTGCCATGAATGCCCGCCTCGTAAACAAGGAGGGAGGAGAACTACCATCAAATGCACCACTTGCAAGGATTTCATCTGCAAACTGCATTGCACTGAACAAAAGATTATAACTTGCAACTGCTGCTTGAGGGAGAGTATTGAACTGAACTGACTGTTGAACTGTTTATTTATCACTTTTTAGCAACATAGGTGGCATAAGGGGCTAGTGCGCAAAGCGCTCGCCTCTCCCCAATGGGCCCTTTTCGATTCCCGTCTAAGGCCATATGTGAGTAGAGCTGTGCGTTGGTTCTCTCCCCTGCCACAAGGGTTTTTCTGCCGGCCCTCTGGTTTTCCTCCTGCTTGTAAAATCAAACACTTTCGATCTCTGGCTGTGCTCTGTGTTCATTATACTGGCTGCCCAAAGAACCCTCGCATGCCTGCTTCTTGAACATGTGTAGCCGAGTCCACAATTCAGGGTCTCAGTGGAGAAGCTGTCAGTAAGGATGATTAGCCTCCCAAATTACTATTTTATTATATTTATAACATATTTTTGACCTGCACTATTTTTAGGGGGAAGAGGGGAGGGGGAACAAATTCTTGAGCTGTTTTTTTAATTTATTATTTTTAGAATTTATTATTTATTTATTTTCATTTGTGAACCACCACTTTTGCAATAGTAGATTACACCATTGTAGTGACGACATCATAACATCATCAGGTGTTGATTCAATTCAAAGTTTATTATTTGGAAATCTCATATCCCCCGAAGTACCTCTGTTTGACAACTAGGCCTTCCAATTAAAAGAGCATTGCTGTTATCATCCTCAACAATGCCCTCTTGTGACAAGTTTTTGCGGGAAAATTGTTGCAACTCAGCGCATACTTTAATCTCATTATTTTAAAAATGTTTTTGTACATGGCCCTGAACAGAAGGGTCATATGGTAATGACCTTGAAAAAATGGTGTATTTTTTATGCAAAAGCTTGTTACAAAGAGGGTAATGGTGGTAAGCATCCTGCACAATTATTTGTCACAAGTTAACACCAAATTAATGAAAACCTAATGAAGTAACAAAAATTACAGAGAACGGTCGAATAACCCTTGACATCAGCTAGGCAGGTAAAGAAGTCACTTAGATGTAAAAAATAATTGGGTAATGCACAGAAAACACTTTGAATCCATCTAGGAGATGGTGCCTGTAAACTAGTGGTGGGGTCTTGTGTGAATGTAAATCCAGGTTGTATTGTCTCATTTGTGACTTAAAGGCCCTGTACACTATTGGTAAGATCGAAAAACAAAAATAATCACAGATTCACACATAACTTACATGATTTAAAGTAAGTAATGGTAGAAAGGGTTCCTTAAAATATTTCTGCCTAAAATGCTATCGTTTCTGAGAAATGAGTAAAACAATAGTTTTTATCGCGCGCGATAATAAACTCGATGTTTGAAAAACAGAAAACACATAAGGTCTCTTTTCACTATTTTCTCGTGACCTCGATGACCAATTGAGCTCAAATTTTCACAGGTTTGTTATTTCATGTATGTGGTTGATTACACAAAACATGAACACTGTTTGTGATTATTTTGTCAGCTCTACCAATCCTGTATAATACCTTTAAGTAATAATAATAATAATGGAAACTTTTAAAGCACCGGTATCTGCCGCAAGTGGTGCTTATGGCACTGCTCTGCAAAAACAACAAAAACAGTAAATGAGAGTAGCATCGCATAGACCTAAGTAGAAAATAGAGTCGGCAATGAGAGTAGCATCGCATAGACCTAAGTAGAAAATAGAGTCGGCAATGAGAGTAGCATCGCATAGACCTAAGTAGAAAATAGAGTCGGCAATGAGAGTAGCATCGCATAGACCTAAGTAGAAAATAGAGTCGGCAATGAGAGTAGCATCGCATAGACCTAAGTAGAAAATAGAGTCGGCAATGAGAGTAGCATCGCATAGACCTAAGTAGAAAATAGAGTCGGCAATGAGAGTAGCATCGCATAGACCTAAGTAGAAAATAGAGTCGGCAATGAGAGTAGCATCGCATAGACCTAAGTAGAAAATAGAGTCGGCAATGAGAGTAGCATCGCATAGACCTAAGTAGAAAATAGAGTCGGCAATGAGAGTAGCATCGCATAGACCTAAGTAGAAAATAGAGTCGGCAATGAGAGTAGCATCGCATAGACCTAAGTAGAAAATAGAGTCGGCAATGAGAGTAGCATCGCATAGACCTAAGTAGAAAATACAGTCGGCAAAATGCTTCTTTTTGCAGGTTGGATTTTAAACTGTTCTTGAATATGCCAAGTGAGTTGGAAAGCTTCACAGTTTCAGGTAGGGAGTTCCAAAGCCTTGGTGCAGCGATCTGAAAACTTCTCTCCCCCCCATTGATGATTCGCCATTTTTTTCCTGAAGGAGTTTTTGTTGTAAAGACCGTAAGCCCTGATGCCCCTGGAGATATAATTGCACAAGGTCACTTAAATATGCCGGGGCATCACCTTGTAAGATCTTGTAAATAATGAGGCACAGTTTGAACTCTTTGTTGGGCGGGTGTGATGTGGTCTGTTTTCTTTGTGTCTATGATCTTCCTTGCTGCAATATTTCGTAGCCGTTGAAGTACTGCTTGTTTTGGGGTTTTGTTTTTTTGTGGCCCTACTGAAGCGAACAACAGAAGCTAGTAGTAGTAAACTACTGGCATGTTTATAAGCATATTATGAATCCTAGATTTGAAAGGCTGGCCTGATAGGGCTACAACGACAGAAGGAGGCAGTGAGTGCCAAAGCCTGGCACAGGATGATATGAAGGATCACTGATGTTGAGAGATGCATGATTTGAGGATGATAACAGTACGTTGATGTGTGCATGACTGCCTAGTAGAGCGGCATGCTGTTTGTAGAGGTAGTTTGAGACTGTCAAGTGGATGGGGTAAAAGAGAGCACTGAATTTGTTTGAAAACAGTTAAGCCAGCAACTCATCTACAGTGGCTGAATACCAAGCTCAGCATAAAGGTTATGCTGAGTACAAGAAGATACCATGATCTAGCCGTAGCACTAGCCAAAGCCATTGTGCCTGACTTGAGTGACTGTGGCTGTGGTTGCGGTAAAGTAAGTTTCTTTGCTGTTCTTTGGTGATCAACTTTTTTATCATATTATTTCTGTTGTGATTCCCCAACCCCACCCCACCATTTCCAACCGGGAACACAGCGTAATGATATTCCAAAACACTTGTTCTCTTTTGATCACAGCCAACCCCAGCTACTAGCTTCCACTGCTGGCCTCCTGATAGACTGGCTTGCCCTTCTAGATCCAGAGGTGTGCCAAGCATGCCCTGATCTACAGCAGCAAGCCATGTTTGCTCAAATCACCCCCAGGAATGAAAAGAGCCAGCAAAAAGAAGAAGGGGAGGGACTGGGAGGAGAGAGAAAGATGGTCGGAAGTGCATATCTCTTGGCCCTGATGACACACCAGGCAAACTGGAGAACTCTTCACCGATGCATTAATAAGTTATTGAGTGGTGATAACACACACAGGTAAAACATATCCATTCATTTCTATGAGATGTTAAATTTGCATCGTGAATGAAGAGTACTATTTGGCTTTACCCATACACCAATGTGTGTAAAGCACTGTATAGACCCATTGCATATGACGTCATCATCTACACACGCGTAATTTTTGGGGGTCAAAACGTGCACAAAAGAATGGTACACGCGCATTGTGCGTAAACACGTGTACCATCCTTTTGTGCACGTTTTGACCCCCAAAATTACGCGCATGTATGCGCGCTGTGCGTTGTGCAATGGGTCTATACTCGGTACTTTCCCCCGAGGCCTGTGGAAAAAATTCCACAGGCGAATTACTCGGGTGAAATACGAACCCACAACCTTTTTGCATGAATGCACCCACTCTCCCATAAGCATCTACATAGGGTAATCGCTACAAGCCTTGTGGGTTTCTAGATGACTCTCCCATAAGCATCTACATAGGGTAATCGCTACAAGCCTTGTGGGTTTCTAGATAACTCTCCCATAAGCATCTACATAGGGTAATCGCTACAAGCCTTGTGGGTTTCTAGATGACTCTCCCATAAGCATCTACATAGGGTAATCGCTACAAGCCTTGTGGGTTTCTAGATGACTCTCCCATAAGCATCTACATAGGGTAATCGCTACAAGCCTTGTGGGTTTCTAGATAACTCTCCCATAAGCATCTACATAGGGTAATCGCTACAAGCCTTGTGGGTTTCTAGATGACTCTCCCATAAGCATCTACATAGGGTAATCGCTACAAGCCTTGTGGGTTTCTAGATGACTCTCCCATAAGCATCTACATAGGGTAATCGCTACAAGCCTTGTGGGTTTCTAGATGACTCTCCCATCAGCATCTACATAGGGTAATCGCTACAAGCCTTGTGGGTTTCTAGATAACTCTCCCATCTACATAGGGTAATCGCTACAAGCCTTGTGGGTTTCTAGATAACTCTCCCATAAGCATCTACATAGGGTAATCGCTACAAGCCTTGTGGGTTTCTAGATGACTCTCCCATAAGCATCTACATAGGGTAATCGCTACAAGCCTTGTGGGTTTCTAGATAACTCTCCCATAAGCATCTACATAGGGTAATCGCTACAAGCCTTGTGGGTTTCTAGATGACTCTCCCATCAGCATCTACATAGGGTAATCGCTACAAGCCTTGTGGGTTTCTAGATGACTCTCCCATAAGCATCTACATAGGGTAATCGCTACAAGCCTTGTGGGTTTCTAGATGACTCTCCCATAAGCATCTACATAGGGTAATCGCTACAAGCCTTGTGGGTTTCTAGATAACTCTCCCATAAGCATCTACATAGGGTAATCGCTACAAGCCTTGTGGGTTTCTAGATGACTCTCCCATAAGCATCTACATAGGGTAATCGCTACAAGCCTTGTGGGTTTCTAGATAACTCTCCCATAAGCATCTACATAGGGTAATCACTACAAGCCTTGTGGGTTTCTAGATGACTCTCCCATCAGCATCTACATAGGGTAATCGCTACAAGCCTTGTGGGTTTCTAGATAACTCTCCCATCAGCATCTACATAGGGTAATCGCTACAAGCCTTGTGGGTTTCTAGATAACTCTCCCATAAGCATCTACATAGGGTAATCGCTACAAGCCTTGTGGGTTTCTAGATGACTCTCCCATCAGCATCTACATAGGGTAATCGCTACAAGCCTTGTGGGTTTCTAGATGACTCTCCCATAAGCATCTACATAGGGTAATCGCTACAAGCCTTGTGGGTTTCTAGATAACTCTCCCATAAGCATCTACATAGGGTAATCGCTACAAGCCTTGTGGGTTTCTAGATGACTCTCCCATAAGCATCTACATAGGGTAATCGCTACAAGCCTTGTGGGTTTCTAGATGACTCTCCCATCAGCATCTACATAGGGTAATCGCTACAAGCCTTGTGGGTTTCTAGATAACTCTCCCATAAGCATCTACATAGGGTAATCGCTACAAGCCTTGTGGGTTTCTAGATGACTCTCCCATCAGCATCTACATAGGGTAATCGCTACAAGCCTTGTGGGTTTCTAGATGACTCTCCCATAAGCATCTACATAGGGTAATCGCTACAAGCCTTGTGGGTTTCTAGATAACTCTCCCATAAGCATCTACATAGGGTAATCGCTACAAGCCTTGTGGGTTTCTAGATGACTCTCCCATAAGCATCTACATAGGGTAATCGCTACAAGCCTTGTGGGTTTCTAGATGACTCTCCCATCAGCATCTACATAGGGTAATCGCTACAAGCCTTGTGGGTTTCTAGATAACTCTCCCATAAGCATCTACATAGGGTAATCGCTACAAGCCTTGTGGGTTTCTAGATGACTCTCCCATAAGCATCTACATAGGGTAATCGCTACAAGCCTTGTGGGTTTCTAGATGACTCTCCCATAAGCATCTACATAGGGTAATCGCTACAAGCCTTGTGGGTTTCTAGATAACTCTCCCATAAGCATCTACATAGGGTAATCGCTACAAGCCTTGTGGGTTTCTAGATGACTCTCCCATAAGCATCTACATAGGGTAATCGCTACAAGCCTTGTGGGTTTCTAGATAACTCTCCCATAAGCATCTACATAGGGTAATCACTACAAGCCTTGTGGGTTTCTAGATGACTCTCCCATCAGCATCTACATAGGGTAATCGCTACAAGCCTTGTGGGTTTCTAGATAACTCTCCCATCAGCATCTACATAGGGTAATCGCTACAAGCCTTGTGGGTTTCTAGATGACTCTCCCATCAGCATCTACATAGGGTAATCGCTACAAGCCTTGTGGGTTTCTAGATGACTCTCCCATAAGCATCTACATAGGGTAATCGCTACAAGCCTTGTGGGTTTCTAGATAACTCTCCCATAAGCATCTACATAGGGTAATCGCTACAAGCCTTGTGGGTTTCTAGATGACTCTCCCATAAGCATCTACATAGGGTAATCGCTACAAGCCTTGTGGGTTTCTAGATGACTCTCCCATCAGCATCTACATAGGGTAATCGCTACAAGCCTTGTGGGTTTCTAGATAACTCTCCCATAAGCATCTACATACATGTAGGGTAATCGCTACAAGCCTTGTGGGTTTCTAGATGACTCTCCCATCAGCATCTACATAGGGTAATCGCTACAAGCCTTGTGGGTTTCTAGATGACTCTCCCATCAGCATCTACATAGGGTAATCGCTACAAGCCTTGTGGGTTTCTAGATAACTCTCCCATAAGCATCTACATAGGGTAATCGCTACAAGCCTTGTGGGTTTCTAGATGACTCTCCCATAAGCATCTACATAGGGTAATCGCTACAAGCCTTGTGGGTTTCTAGATGACTCTCCCATCAGCATCTACATAGGGTAATCGCTACAAGCCTTGTGGGTTTCTAGATAACTCTCCCATAAGCATCTACATAGGGTAATCGCTACAAGCCTTGTGGGTTTCTAGATAACTCTCACATAAGCATCTACATAGGGTAATCGCTACAAGCCTTGTGGGTTTCTAGATGACTCTCCCATAAGCATATACATAGGGTAATCGCTACAAGCCTTGTGGGTTTCTAGATGACTCTCCCATAAGCATCTACATAGGGTAATCGCTACAAGCCTTGTGGGTTTCTAGATGACTCTCCCATCAGCATCTACATAGGGTAATCGCTACAAGCCTTGTGGGTTTCTAGATAACTCTCCCATAAGCATCTACATAGGGTAATCGCTACAAGCCTTGTGGGTTTCTAGATGACTCTCCCATCAGCATCTACATAGGGTAATCGCTACAAGCCTTGTGGGTTTCTAGATGACTCTCCCATAAGCATCTACATAGGGTAATCGCTACAAGCCTTGTGGGTTTCTAGATAACTCTCCCATCAGCATCTACATAGGGTAATCGCTACAAGCCTTGTGGGTTTCTAGATGACTCTCCCATAAGCATCTACATAGGGTAATCGCTACAAGCCTTGTGGGTTTCTAGATAACTCTCCCATAAGCATCTACATAGGGTAATCGCTACAAGCCTTGTGGGTTTCTAGATGACTCTCCCATAAGCATCTACATAGGGTAATCGCTACAAGCCTTGTGGGTTTCTAGATGACTCTCCCATCAGCATCTACATGTGTGTTACTTTCTTCAAAGCCATTGTTTTATGATTGGCTATGTACTGTGGGGTGTCGTGGCCGAGCGGTCTAGTTCATCGAACCCAAGCTCTGGTGTTGTCAGCAGCAGAGTGTGGGTTCGAATCCCGGTCATGACAATTGTGCCCTTGAGCAAGGCGCTTAACCATGAGTGCTTCGTAAAAAGTTGGGAAGGTAGTGCATCCTGCTCTACCAGCCAGGCTCCTAGTGGATGATACCCATGCCTACATCCTTACGGACTGTGAAGGGGGTAACCCTGTTTCAGCCCAAGGAGTAGGTGGCAACATGCCCCTGGTAGCAGTTGATTTGGGTCAATAGCCCAAATCGGTTAAATGTAGGTGCACCTGGAAGTGGCTGTCTTTGGGGATACGAGGCGATCTCTCATAAGAAAAAAAAATACAAAAATTTAAAAACTTGAATGGAAAATAAATCAGCCAACCAACCAAATAATGAAGTACAGAAGTTATCAACACATAATTCCTGAAGCATAATTTGATGTCTTTAATGAATTGTTTTGGTGTTGTTTTTTTGTTGATATTTAATTATTTGTTGTCTTTATCCCCAGTTTGAGTGCACCATCGGTTCTTGACTTCTTATGGGCTTGCATTCACATGCCTAAGATATGGCAAGGAAGAGATATAAGAGCATCTAAGGTAAGATTAATGGGAAGGTATACTCATTTGTTTGAATCTTTATTTGTGTAACTTGCTTTTTAAAATTATATTCTTTTCTATGTTTTTGTTTTTGTGTTGCGCATAGAGGCTTCTGCATTATGCGCTATATAAATTTCTCGTATTATTATACGTTTGGGAATCACTCTTTAAATTAGAAACATAAGTTGGTTAGAAGCCTACAGCAGCATCTGATAGTATAAAGCATTTTGAGAAACATTTCACTTTGAAGTAATGTGGTTATGTAAAAAGATATCAGTTTTTGTGCAAGTTTGCTTGAAGATAATGCTTCATGCATAAGTATAGTGTAGTAGCTATTGGTGTTCATGTGTTTGGATGCTAACTGTTTTCTATATTGAATGCAATCGGACAAAAGCTCCCATTGTTGTCACTAGTTTTCTTTTGATATCCATCTTATGATTTTGCCTCTGAGTTGGAAATGATGCAAGAAGAAGCAAGAGATAAAACTTTCTGCTCCAAAGTTTTGAATTATTTTATACCTTTTCTGCTTCAATCATCAGCGCCACTCGGAGGAGAACGTTCTGTGCCTGGGACCAGACCAAACCTGCGTCTTGGCCGACTACATCATCCAAGAGGCTGAAGATTCTTCCAGGAGACACGGGGCCTCATCAAACTCTGACAGTATCAGCGACGTTGCCACCTCATCCATTAAAGCAAGGCTCCCTCTACTGCTGAACGGTTTCCATGGCAATAAGGGGGTTGTGGATCATCTGATCCGATATCTCGGAGAAAGCAGTCGAGAGACTAGGTTTGTTCTGACTTTCGGAGGTTTTGCATTGTAAATAAGAGGGCACCGGACCTGTGCATATTTAAAAAATGTTGCCTTTCCCCTGGATATTTTGGTCATAACTTGTTAGCATAAAAAACCTTTCACAGATGTCTTTGGTCTTACAACCTGCTGGAAGTGTTCGAGCACTTGTATGGCACTTGAAGGGTGGTATGTGTGTGTCATATTGCAAGTGTTTTGACGTGATTCCATTTCCGAAGTGATTCATGTTTTTTGCACGATCACCCTAACCTGAAGACATTTAGATATGTCACAAGATCAAAGAAGAATGAGAGGGTTGCACTTTGATGTTGCTCTTGATGCATTTTGATATATATGAGCCCTTGTAGAGAAGATCAACTACAAGCCTTATTAAAATATAAAATATATTAGCACTTTTAAATTAACCAATACCATAGGTTATGATGGAGCAAGGCATGTTGGGGGGGGAAAATGGCATTGGGAATGAGGTTGTATTTACCCCTCTCTGATCCCTTTATGTAGTTATTTGCCTGTTGTTTGGACCCAAGCAGAGTCTTTCTGAAAGACTAAATCAAAAGCTGAAAGACTCTGCTAGGGTCAAAACGTCAGGCCATTAACTATATTTTGCATTTATACCATAGGTTTTTGGGGTTTGGAAAGCAGTTTGCAACAAGCTAATTTTCTCATCCCTTTGTATATTTAGATTTTATTCATGCTTCAGTTACCATTGTAATCTCCTGTCCTTTCCACAGCCCATCATCTGCCCTCTACCAGCAGCTGATCCTAGAGCTTTACCTTCAGGTACCAGAGACTATACAGAGCCTGTCCTTCATCAGCACCAAGCTACAATCGCAAGATACTAGTCATATACCGACACCTGTTGATTGTCTCACTCACAGGTAACTACCACAATACACCGATCCATTAAGCCACGCCCATTTCTCATTGACCAATCACAACCGCGAAATCTGATCACCATTTGAGCCGTTTGGTGATCTTTGCACTAATGGTGATCGGGTTTCGCGGCTGTGATTGGTCAACTCGTAAGGAGGCGGGGCTTAATGGATCGATCTATTACAATCAAAAGAAGAAGCAATTGTAACTAGTAAACTTGAGGGTACGACCTGGGCTCGAATCATTAGTGTTTGGGAATATTATTTTGGTTTGCCCTCGGCATACATTGGTGTAAGACTAAACCCACATAATGTGTCCTATTTTCTTGTAGGTTATTGAGCGTTTTAGCAGACAGTAAGCCGGGGGATATAAGCAAGCAGAGAGCCGACGATGCCAACGTAGCGTGCCGTAAGCTTGCCGCTGAACACCCTGTACTCATACTAAGGTAAGATCCTAATGAGTTGTGGTTGCAGAGTAAAGCCTGATTCATACTTCCTGCGATTGCGATGCAAATTTTGACGTCACAAATTTGCAACAAGCAAATCGATGTAGTGTGCTCAACTCTTGCGAAACATTCGCAGCGAAAACAGAGCTGTGACGTCAAATTTGCTTTGTTTGAAGCATTCGCAGGAAATATATATGGACTGGGCTTATAAGAGTTTGGGTTGGAAGCATTTTAAACTAAATCTACACAATACTATGTTTTGGACTCATTCGGTACCAAATTTTACTTATTACTTTTAAACCTCAGATTGGCTTAGCCCCACCTTATACCGCGAGTCTTCTTGTACCCTACATCCCTTCGTCCATGCATCGTACTTCTATTGAGTCCCTCTTATCTGTCCCAAGGACATCATTAACATTTGGCGATCGTGCCTTTTCCATCTGTGCTCCTAATCTTTGGAACGCATTATCTGTGACTATGAGAAGCTGCAGTTCTTTTAACCAATTCAAAAACTTGCTTAAGACTCATTTGTTTAACTCAGCATGTTAATGCTTATGTTATTATTATAATTATGTGTAGTTCTCGCATCATCGTTATTGTTATTGATAACCTTATGATATTGTTTCATTTTTCTTCTTGTAGGCAGTTGCCAATGATTGCCGTGCTCCTTCAGGGTCGTACTCATCTCAACCTTCGAGAGTTCCGAACTAGAGGTCATCTTCTCTTCTTCAATCATATCTTAGGAATCTTGCAGCTTCTTAAGCCACAACTCTTCGATCAAGACCCTAAGGTTCTGCAAAACATCATGGAGGCCTACTTCCCCATCCTCCCTGTGAGTTAGCTTCTTCTTTTTAAAATGTTTGTTTTTATTATGAGAGATTGCCTTACATCACAAGGCCACGGACGGCCACTTCAAGGTGACGGCTACACCTAACTATAGGCCACGGACCCAAATCAACTGCCACCTACTCCTGGGGCTAAAACAGGGTTACCTTCTTCACAGTCCGTAAGGATGTAGGCATGGGTATCATCCATTAGGAGCTGGTTGAGCATAATGCACTACCTTCCCAACTTTTTACGAAGCAATTATGGTTAAGTGCCTTGCTCAAGGGCACAAGTGTCATGAACGGGTATCGAACCCACACTCTGCTGCTGATAACACCAGCACTTGGGTCCGGTGAACTAGACCACTCGGCCACGACACGCCAAATCTCATCATTCTTAAAATTCTCAGAGATGAACAACAAGAGACTGATTAATAGGAGCATTTGGTGCTTGACATGGGGGCATGGTATACCAAATACCGGTGTACCACCCCCCTACTATGTCTTCATTGTGTGCTTGGAATCTCAGCAATTCTTTGGAGGATGTTAGGGGGGGGGTACTTACAAATTAGGCCGTGTCTGAATCAAGCCACTTACATGTTACCTCAAAGTGCAAAACATATACACTGCCATTGCCTACAAATTGCATTGAGATAGTGTCTTCAGTAGACTTTGTAGAGATAGTGTTTTCAGTAGACTTTGTAGAGATGGTGTCTTCAGTAGACTTTGTAGAGATGGTGTCTTCAGTAGACTTTGTAGAGATAGTGTCTTCAGTAGACTTTGTAGAGATAGTGTCTTGAGTAGACTTTGTAGTGGATAATATTCTATTTGTTTTTATGTACAGCATTGTGTGAGTGCTAAGAAGGCCCTGGAGTCTCTTATCACCAAGGTCATCCTACTTCTCTATCAATACTCAAGCCATAGTCCAGCCAAAGCACAGCCGCTGTTACAGAAACACTCTGTGTCACTCAAGTAAGTACTACAGCCTAGGTATGTGTGGGTTTGTTGGATGTGAGCCATAGCCAAACATAGCCGCTGTTACAGAAACACTCTGTGTCACTCAAGTAAGTACAGTGTACTACAGCCTAGGTATGTGTGGGTTTGTTGGATGTGAGCCATAGCCAAACATAGCCGCTGTTACAGAAACACTCTGTGTCACTCAAGTAAGTACAGTGTACTACAGCCTAGGTATGTGTGGGTTTGTTGGATGTGAGCCATAGCCAAAGCACAGCCGCTGTTACAGAAACACTCTGTGTCACTCTTGTAAGTACTACAGTCTAGGTATGCCTTGGTTTTGGGGGGGTTTGAGCCATAGCCAAACATAGCCGCTGTTAGAAAAACACTCTGTAATAAACCACAAGGGAAACTGACTGGGAATTGTTTTTAATAATTTGGGGTTGAACAAAGAAAGACTGACTGGAGCAATGTTTTAACCAATGACCCCAGTTTAACATGAAGCTATGTTAGATGGCAATGGTCTTTGTATTAGTCTTTTTTGTTGACAGCCTCTTTCAAGATAGCAGCATTGAATCTTAGTTTGTGTTTAACAATTGGTCTTTGTTTCACTGCAGCAACTTGTCTCAGATCTACCCAGACATCCAGCAGCTCAAGTCTCTATTGGCCAGCATCACACTCACTAGTTCCTCCAAGGACCAATCAGGGCCAGGTGTGGTGACCAACCCAATGGAGTCTACCATGGATGAGATTCCAGGGGTAGGTGGCCGTGAGGAGACGTACTCTCCCTCACTGAGTGCCATGATGGGGGTGGATGCATCCTGGGATGTAGACGATGTGAAATCATTCTCCGAGAAGCTGGCACAGGAGGAAGATTCTGAAGGTACGTTTGCACTTTTGGTTTGAAGAGGTTTCAAGAATCAAAGTTTCATCTCGAAAACAATGAATGTAAAGAGGATCAATTCAATAAAGGTTACCTTTCACAATGCCAAGTGAAATTAAAAATTCCTGTATCATTTCATGTCGTTTATGGAAGTTCAAACGTCAAGTGTTTCTGAAAAGTAATATTATTTTTTTGTAAAGCGCTCAAATCCGTCACTGCTCATGGTGCGCCAATATTATTACCCCTGGTCACTGGGCCATTTATTTCATTCCAACCATCTCAGCTCCCTTGGGAGCAAACAGCCTTTGCTGCCAAATATGTTGCGCACCAAGCTAAATCAATCACAAGAATCATCTCTGCCCTCACAGGTACCTATTTACCCCTGGGTGAAGAGAATCAATTATATTTAACTCTCTCAATGCCAAGGTTGTACAATGTATTTTATGTATTCCGTAAGCGCCGTTACCGTACATGTACCATCTTTTTTATGTACTAAAAAAGTGTCAGCAATCAGACATGGATTAGGGAAAATCTTCTTAAGAAGATTTTTAGTTGGCCCTTTGCTTCTTCTTGAGCTTTCATTGTCATATTGAACGGTCTGTTCGATCCCATTTTATAAAAAGTTATTTTTGTGTGGTTCTTTGATTGACTAGGCATGGCAGAAGCCCTAAATGAACTTGAAGAGAAGTCCAGTAGCGCTGTTGGAATTCTGCAACATTTTGTGGTGAGTGGCTGATAGTATTTCACATACTAGTCTTTAAACTGGAGGGATAGTGTAATTGTTAACAACTTCAAATAAAACTTTATATGCACGATGTCACTATTCAATTCAATTCAATTCAAAAAACTGTATTAATCCTTGATAAGGCAATTACAAAAGATCGGGCAGCTCCATAATAAAAACAGTTTTAAAAATACCAACTAGAGCAACAACACCACAATAAAAAGAAGTATACCAAAAAGCATATATACATATTTACATATAAAACATCAAGACTAGAACGCAGTCACAACTCTATTGTTTCATTGTGGTTTCACCTCATTGACTGCAGTGCAATAGGTCAATCAAGTAATATCCATGTTGTGAACTTTGACCCTTTAAGACCATATCCGTGGATAACCATTTATAGACCTTTCTATTGCAACGTCACAGCCCAATTTTTTGCCAACCGAGGTTGCAAAAGTATGGAAAGCCATAACTGCAAATCAAAAACAGATAGCCATAGATTGTAGCAATGTTACACATATATTCAAAAATAGTGTTGAATTCGTTGGAAACAAATCAACCAATCATGGAAGGTATTTAAGTTAATGAATCTTTACAGAAAATATCGAATTCGGTCACAATTTTGTTAAACATGATTGAATTGCAAACATTCGGCCGGCCATGCCAACCGGTGCACTTTGTTTATCAACAATGGAAAGGTCTATAGGTCAATCAGAATATATCCATGTTGTGAACTTTGACCCTTTAAGATCATATCCATGGATAACCATCTATAGCTTTACTGTGATTCTGGGTAAGTCGATCAATGACTTTGGTTTTATTCGTCTTTGTTCATACAGGTTGAATTATCAAGCCAGATGACTTCTTATAACAAAGACTGCAGGCAATTAGGGTTCACGTTGGTCATCCGCTACATTAGACATGACCCAAGGTTAGTATTTATAGTAGAATGAGTGTGATTTTAGTTATCTCCATGTAATTCCTTTTCCAAACAGTGGACCCTAGTTTTATAATTGGATCAAGAACAAACCAGTAGTACTGCTGACTGACTGCCCAGGCAGATTGACTACCCCAGGCAGATTAACTGCTCATCCATTAAGTTTAATGACCCAAGTAATGACAATGTAAACACACTCACTCACTGAAAAGGATGTATAGTTTCTTAGTTTTGGTGGCCAAAAGTTGGAAATTCTTTAATGGAGCTTTCCTGAAATGCCTGGCCCAATTTCATAAAGCATGTAAGCACAAAAACTTGCTCAGCACAGAAAAGTATTGCTTAGCAGAAACAGGTCACCAGCCAAAATTACATAGCGTTTGCATTCATGTAACTGGTGCCCCGCTCAAATTTTGCTAGACAGTAAATAGATCCATCTCCTGAACTATGTTTTGTTTTTCTTTTGCTGTATTTTAGCGTTGCTAATAAGTTCCTTCCAGCCTACATGGAGTGTCTGAGTAGCGTAGACCAAGAGGTGGTGCAGACAGCTCTTAAAAATCTACCAGAGTTTACTCTTCTCTGCCAAGGTATGCAGCTTTTTATACCTCATTACTGCTCAAATCAACATTTAGCTGATTCAATTCTCTACCAGCGCTCCGCACTAATGATGTCACTTTTGCTCAAAATGTCTGGGCCCAATTCCATGGCTCTGCTTACCGCCAAATTCTGCGCTTGCGATCACCATTCTTCGCTTACTGTGCAAGCGACGACTTTCTGCGCTAGCTGTGTAAGCAAAAAATGCCTAGTAACGTGGACTACGCATGCGCACAAGCAAACATTCCCTGCTACCCCGGTGAAATACTCTTGACATAAGCACAGAATTCCCTGCTTCCGTAAGCGCCTTTTTTTTTGCTTACAGTAAGCAGAGCCATGAAATTGGGCCCCTTATGTCAGGCAAACTTTCAACCATACGCTTGACATGATCATTGTATTACTGCAGAGTTCTAATCGGTTCCAATCAAGTCTTCATGGATGAGAAATTTATTACAAATTGATTACATTTTTTAATGTGTCCAGTTCAATCTAACTTTGTAAGGACATGTTTACCTGGACACAGAATCCAAACAGTAAACCCCACAATTGTGAAGAGATTTCAAAACTTGTCTTGAAATTAACTAATTCATACAAAGCCCCCTGTCCAGTTTCATTGGCGTGTCATGGCCAAGCAGTCTAGTTCACCGGACCCAAGCTCTGGTGTTGTCAGTAGCAGAGTGTTGGTTCGAATCCTGGTCATGACACTTGTGCCCTTAAGCAAGGATAAGCAAGGAACTTAACATAATTGCTTCGTAAAAAGTTGGGAAGGTAGTGCACCCTGCTCTACCAGCCAGGCTCCTAGTGGATGATACCCATGCCTACATCCTTACAGACTTTGAAGAGGGTAGCCCTGTTTCAGCCCCAGGAGTAAGTGGTAATGTCCCTGGTGGCAGTTGATTTGAGTCGATAGCCCAAATCAGTTAAGTGTAGCCCGCACTTCAAGGTGGCCGTCCGTGGCCTTGTGATGTTACGCGATCTCTCATACAAATTTTGTTTTTATAAACCACCTTGCGTATGTACAAGATGAATTCAAACTCTATGCCATGGTTTTACTATTGAACAGAAAATGCTGAAGTGGTTCTGCAGAAAGCTTTCACTGTTGGAATCATCAGTAAACTGAGTACAGTGCCATTGATTGCTGAGACCCTAAAGCTTCTTAGCATGGACAGTGCCTCAACTTCAACTGCTACAGCACCACAGAGCTGATAAGTAGTCTGGTGCTATACGTGTCATCATCCTCTGATTGCAGAGACCTTTAAGCTTCTTAGCATGGATAGTGCCTCGACTTCAACTGCTACAACACCACAGAGCTGATGAGTAGTCTGGTGCTTTACATGAGCTGTCAATCCTCATCAGTTGCCCAATATCGTAATTACAACAGGACTCTGCATTTAAAGCGCACTTTGTAACGCAGGATTTTGTGGGACATAAAAGCAGACTTTCATTATAATCAACACAGTGAACTGTGGCCCTGTTTTCTCATAGTTTGCTGCAAGGTTCAGTTGTAGTTGACTAATGGCTGACAAATAGTTGCTGTGAAAGTTTTTTTGTGGATACATCAGCGTTCTCCCTTAACAGTGGTTCGCTGGCCAAGTGCCAGTTAAAACACAAGAGGATCAGTCACAATTCACTTCAACTGGTCCGGCTGGCTACTTCAGTGTTGAAAAGCATCCCTATTTCATTTGAAATATTGACTAGTGAAACAGCGGGTGGACTATGGGAGGGATAAGCTAACTGGGCCTGCTGGCTAGGTTGTGGACATCGGTTCAAAGCGTCATTATTGGCTTGGATGAAGTTGCAGTTTGTGCTCAAAACCAATCATGGTGAACAGCGTTGTAAAATAATGTGTAACAAATTGGGGTTTTTCTAGGTTTGTAAATAAGGAGACCTGTGTGTACACCTTGCATTGCTTTTGGTTTCAAATAATGCAGAGCTGTCTTCTAAAACATCCATTTGAAGTTGATATTTTTAAGACTGGAGTGAACCTTCTTGGCTGATCAGCTGATTTTCACTTTTTATTATTTGTGACTAAAAGTTTCAAGTATACTCTGTAGAAACTGGCATTATTGTTGTCGATCTTAATTTTAAGCTGAATTTATAAAGGTACCAAAGGCATCATCTTTTAGCATCAGTATCGCCTTGTAATGTATCAGCAAGTGTTGTTTGTTGAAACTGATTTTCTCAAACCTTGAGCGGTAGTTCGAATTAATTTAATTTCAAAAATTAATCCTTAAAGCCTGGTTTATACTTCAAGCAAAAGCGAAACAAATTTTCTTGCGTCACAAAAGGAAAAACAGTGAGTACCGAATATTGTATCACCAAAATTTGCTTTGCATTGGCCTGAAGTATGTACCGGGCCCATCACATTACACTCAGACATTGTTAAATTTGTATAAATAATATGAAACATATTTTGTTTTATTTAAAGAATGTTTATACCATGTTGTCATGGAAAACATTGGAAAGTGTTAGATTCAGGGCATGACCTTTACTTTGACCTTTGAGTATAGAAGTACATGTAGGTGAAATCTTGGGCATTTTGGTTTAAGCAGCTCACAGCCACTGTCCTCTCTATTAACAGAATAAACAGGTTAAAGTAATTATACAGGATTGGTAGAGCTGACAAAAAGGACAATGACAGTGTTCTTGTTTGGTGTGATCAACCATATACATGAAATAACAAGTCTGTGGAAATTTGTGTTTAATCCGTTTTGTGGTCCAATAGAAAATAGTGAAAACCATGCACAATTTTTTAAATGTTTTTTATTTGGCATAACCTAGGTTTTTCATTTGATTATTGAAATCCTTACATTGGTTGTTGTAAATCCATATATTTTTCTGTCACAAATTATTTGATTCAGATAACCTAATGTTTTGGTGCGGAGTTTCAAGGACGATATCATTCAATAAATATTTTGAAGTCGCATCTGACTCATCTTACTCACGTGTGATGCTAACATCTCTGATTCCCAGCCAGCCACAGCTAACCCTAACGCTAGACACAAACCCAAACCCTAGTAATCCCAACTTCAAACCTTACTTCCATACCCTAGCATGCATATTGAGTACCCAATAGTACACCAAATCGAAGAACAAGTGTGCATGTTTAATACAGGGATGAGAGTCATTGCTGGCAAAAAAGTCTGAAACTACATGTTGGATCCAAACTTTAGGACGTAGGGCCTACATGTACATGTATGTTGAAATGATGGCGTTTCTACCTTTTGGTAACCCCTAGGGAGGGTTTGGAATTCAAAGGGCTTTTAGGAACAGTGTCCTAAGCACTAGTGAAGTAGATCAAAGGGCTGTCTTTCTTTTATGTGGAAAAATGAAAGGCTTTTTTCATCACCAGGTTGACATAAAAAGTCTGAACTCAGACACAAGTCTGAACAATCTCATCCCTGGTTTAGTACTGTCTATATTAACATTGAAGGGAAAAGCACAATTTTTTTCACTAACAAAATATTTGCATACTGTGCATAATCTTCTACTCCAGATTGTATAAACTGTAAAATTGTCACAATCACTGCTGACAATTTGCACTGAAAAGAATTAACTACAAAACCACACCAAAAATTAAACAGCCATATAAACATTCCTTCAATTGTCAAAAAACTTGTGATTATTCATCACATTTATTAACGTGGCTCTTATAGGTCTACGTCTCTCTGTAAAACATGAATAATGGCAGAAATTGTTGCTTGAGTTTCTTGATGTAAATTGCATAAGTGTAACGCCTACTGCATAACTACTTGATTGAAACAGCACAATACAACATTAGACTGTATTGCACGCACTGACCAATGAGTTCATAACACAGTGAAAACATGCCACTAGTACAATCAATTAACAACAATGTTCTGCTTTTATGCAAAGTAGTTTATGAACCTTGACCTATCTATTTTAAATGGGGCATGGAGGAGGGGGTGCTATAAACAGTTCACTTAATAGTTGAACAAAGAATGAAGCATTGGCTCGTTAAATACACAATTTTTGTTTGCCATTGTGTAGGAAACAAATATTGACTGCTTTGAGTGTTATGGTTAAAACTACGACTTCCACAGTGATCCTCGGCATGTCCTACAATAGACCACTCCAGGGATCACCAAGGGAGTCATAGTTTTAACCATAGCATGAGTAAAAGCAGCAGTATTTGTTATAAAATATCCCTTACATATGTTGTCCCTGGACGTCTATAGGTACCAAGAAGCTGCTGTTGCTACGGGTATAGTGCACTGGTTGCAATGAGTTGGTTACCATAGGTATAGTTGTTTACTGCAATAGCACGTCAAGTTTGCATGGCTTTTTAGTCAAAATAAGACATAGATGTGCACTTAACCAATCAAAAGGCAGAATCTTTGTAAGGGATGTTAAGACAACAGCTATGCAAGTACCTGAATACGCAAGTGCTCCATGGGATACATCAAAAAAGGAAAAGTCAGTTCATAGAATTTATAATGATAAATAGGAGCCTAAACAGACTCCTAGGACTCTTAGAGCATACTTAAGTTGTGGACAAGTTGTTTAATCTCTGTCGCAGTGATAGCAAAATGGATTTTCTGCGCAAGACTACTGCCTCACATCTTCTGATCAATAGTCGTGAGAGCAGTAGTCTCACGCAGATCAGCAGTCTTGCGAGGTAGTTGAGAGAGAGCCGTTTCGCTATCGCTGCGACAGAGATTTAACGACCTGTCAATAAGTCTAAGAGCATACTGATGAATAGTTCTTCAACAAAGATTCTAACAAGTATTTAAAATGGATATTTGAAAGTGTGTGCATAACTCACCATCTTTTGGGTGTATTAACATATGGCAATGGAGCTTCTGGTCTTATTAAGGAAAAGATTTCATTACCAAAACAGATCCCTTGGGCCCAGTCCATGTACACATGTCAGAAATTATACTGTGTTTCTATGAATTGACTTTTTTCCAAAAGTGAAGCTTCTTTGTGCTCTTAGAGAATAAACCTTACCCAGGCATGCAACTGCTCATGCTTGTCAAATACCCCCCCCCCCCAAAAAAAGGGGGGAACACACAGTTGAGAAACCAACAATAAGGAAATAAGCTGATCAGCTGCAAGCCTGTTTACAATGTCAATGGCACTGCAATAGTTTTTTAACCCTTACACCAATGTATACTCAGTACTGTCCACAGGCAAATCACTCGGGTGGGATTCAAACACACGAGTAAATTGCCTGTATATATTTTATTTTTGTACTCAGGAAAATACTGTTTACAGTGCTTAATACACATGGGTGTGCGGGTAAAAAATTAACATCTATTAGGGCACTACAATACATCATGGTGCATGACACAGACCCTTCAAAGTCAACCTATTCTGATAAAATGCCTAATAAAAGTAATGCAGCTTTTATATGATGCACCTACATTAAGATCAGGTTTATTGCACAGTATTAAACCAAAGAAAGTCGATCAAAAAAAGTTACATCCCCATGAAAGTGTAGGGAAAGTTATAAGTCTCTAACGTCACGCTAAAATGGTTTACAACATTGTTTTATTTTGAAACTTTTTCAGAGTGAAATTTTAAACATGGTGTCATCAGAAAATGGGTCTGTTAATCCCAAAGGGGAATATGAGTGCCAGTCATTAGCTTAAATTCAATGCCTTTTTGACTGAATTTCATGATAATGAACTGAAAACTCTCCCTACAAAACTGCACAGCCATACTTGAAATGTGACTTCATCGAACGTTTTTCGATTTTGACAAAAATGCACTTCATTTTCGTTTCATTTACTAGTTCTGGTTGTAAAGCCCAACTCTCTGAAAAGCGAATGTAATCTAGCCAAGTACCCCCATGGAGAGAAGACAATGAAGGAGGTTTCAGTTCTAGATGCGGGAGGAAAACCCTCAGAGAATTAAACCAGTGCAATCAGTTGAAGGGTATGGAACACAGCGGCATTTTACACCATTGAGTTTAGAGACTTCTAAAATTTTCCCCATTTTCATAAGGATCTATTTGTTGGGAAATGAGTCACCTCTGTAGGATCACTTTTAGTTTCTTGAGATTTGTTCAATCGCTTTTCACTGTTCATATCATAAGAGGGCGCTGTAGCCAATCAAAAAATTGAGAGTCCGGTCAAGGAACTATTTCCCGCAAACTACACGTGAGCGAAGTCTTGACGCGCGTCTTGTTCACAGTGGTGCAAATGTACGGGGGAGCCTTATACTTATAGTTTCTAGAAGTATCGCCTGTATTGAACCCCGGGACCTTATTTCAGCCAATCAGGATGGAAAACCAGCAAGAGGAGTGTTACAAACTTCATTATTTTCAGAGTAAAATAAAGTTTCTCTAAAGATGTCAATATTTCAATATTTGAATCCTCCAATTTGATGAACTCTAAACATTTTACAATTCCAAGGAAAGAAATTAACAAACCTAACCAAGATGGAACCCATTTTTATTTAAACGGTAAATTAATTGACATTAATTATCTAATTACTTGAGACAGATGCACCTTAACCAATTTGCACACTATTTAGATGGGAGAAGAAGAACAAACTCCCAACAAGATCATGAAAAACAGACCTCAAAGTTTAAGGAGAACAATCCTCTGATATTTGAAGCACACTGATTTTGTTCAAACTAAAAAAGAAAAATACTGAATACTAAATTGCCCCAAAACTATATAACATAACAAAATTAGTGTTCAATAAAACAGGATAAGCACACATGCAGTAAATATTATAAAAACACCTCAAGTATTTACATCAAAATCTGTACAAATTAAAAAAAGGAACACAAAGTCCCAATCCTTAGCAATAGTTTTGCTAGAGGAGTTAAACTGAAGCAAAGGTATTGGCAAGTAACAATATTTCATTCGATATGAAGACATTTCATTTTGAATATTTGTTTTCAACAGGAATGCTATTTAAACTTGTTCATAATGTGTTTGTTTACCATTTAAATGTAACTAATATGTTTTTAAACTTCTGAATTTTTCGTAATTATCGATACAGAAATTAGGCCCCAACCTCAGGGTTTTGAAAAACTAGAAACTCTTCTGCTGTTGGTGGCGTGCGTCAAAATGACAAAACTTTGAGGTCATGTGTGCTTTGTTATACCTCTATGCTGCAACAAAGCAGCTGTACAAAACAGAGTTCCCACACATGACCTAGCATGAGTGATATGATGACGCAACGGGGCTTTTCGCAAATCTTTCTGGAAAGCACCGGATAAGGTATCCAAAATGATTGTTTTTTTTACACAATTAAAATTTGTTTAATCTCATGTTAACCCAATTTCCTAATTGATTGAACAAATTTTGAATGAATTTCAGCAAAGATCACTTGTTGCCGTTTTCGCTCAAGTAGGTCTTTAAGACGATATTGACTTTATTAAATACAAACCACATGTGATTGGAAGACAACCCCCAAAATTAGTACTAGGTCAAAGAAATACACCAAATACAACATTTTGAAGTGACTAAGAAGTTCACAATTTCAGAAAAAACGACACCAAGTGTACAATTCTGTTTTTAATAAACGACACCAAGTGTACAATTCTGTTTTTAATTTAATGAAGTACTTTAGATATAGGCCTATATAATTTTTTGCTATCCTCGTACAGTACTGTGACAAAATAATTAATAGTAATAAACCACAAGGAAAACTGACTGGGTACATTTTTTATAATTTTGGGTTGAACAAAGACAAATTGACTAGAGTGGGACTTTAACCTGTGACCTCCGGATTAAAGTGCCGAGGCTCAACTAAATAGCTATCTAGCCCTACTGATGGCAGTCTCCCTATTTCGTCAATATCTTTGGCACCCCCAAACATAGCTCAGTTGGTAGAGCACCGGCACGTTAATCTGGAGGTTGCAGGTTCAAGCCCAACTCTAGTCAATTTTCCTTTGTTCAATCCAAAATTAGAATAAATAAATGTGTAAAGATTGAATACTCTGGCCTATATTCTTCAGCTGATCAAGTAGACCTTATGCACATGACGTCATTTGAGTACGGCGCCCTCGCTCGGGTCAAAAGAAGGTTGCTAATTGGCCCATACTGTGTCCCACGCGTACAAATCTGCGCGTTTTCATATGTTTCATCGTGACCCCTAAGATGCAGAGCCGCCAACATTTGCATCTTGTAATTGGGGAGAATTTATACAACAATCAGCAGAAATATTTGGAGTTACATTCAACATAACCAGGAAAGTTTCCATAACCGCAAAGATTTTTTAATTCGTTCATCAGAACATGGTCAAATTGGTTTATTTTCAGGGAACGTTCTATAGAATCAGGGAGAGTTGGCAGCTCTGGATATGAAGGCAGGATGACGTCAATGCATAAGGTCTATACTAAAAGCTATTGAGCAAAGACAAAGAAGAGAAAAGGTTTATTCCTTGGTGTGACAGCAGGACACCTAGATGAAATGAGACAGCCTGAGATTGCCTCCTTACTTCCTTGGTGTGACAGCAGGACACCTAGATGAAATGAGACAGCCTGAGATTGCCTCCTTACTTCCTTGGTATGGCAGCACGAGACCTAGATGAAATGAGACAGCCTGAGATTGCCTCCTTACTTCCTTGGTGTGACAGCACGAGACCTAGATGAAATGAGACAGCCTGAGATTGCCTCCTTACTTCCTTGGTGTGACAGCAGGACACCTAGATGAAATGAGACAGCCTGAGATTGCCTCCTTACTTCCTTGGTATGGCAGCACGAGACCTAGATGAAATGAGACAGCCTGAGATTGCCTCCTTACTTCCTTGGTGTGACAGCAGGACACCTAGATGAAATGAGACAGCCTGAGATTGCCTCCTTACTTCCTTGGTATGGCAGCACGACACCTAGATGAAATGAGACAGCCTGAGATTGCCTCCTTACTTCCTTGGTATGGCAGCACGAGACCTAGATGAAATGAGACAGCCTGAGATTGCCTCCTTACTTCCTTGGTGTGACAGCAGGACACCTAGATGAAATGAGACAGCCTGAGATTGCCTCCTTACTTCCTTGGTATGGCAGCACGACACCTAGATGAAATGAGACAGCCTGAGATTGCCTCCTTACTTCCTTGGTATGGCAGCACGAGACCTAGATGAAATGAGACAGCCTGAGATTGCCTCCTTACTTCCTTGGTATGGCAGCACGACACCTAGATGAAATGAGACAGCCTGAGATTGCCTCCTTACTTCCTTGGTATGGCAGCACGACACCTAGATGAAATGAGACAGCCTGAGATTGCCTCCTTACTTCCTTGGTATGGCAGCACGAGACCTAGATGAAATGAGACAGCCTGAGATTGCCTCCTTACTTCCTTGGTATGGCAGCACGACACCTAGATGAAATGAGACAGCCTGAGATTGCCTCCTTACTTCCTTGGTATGGCAGCACGAGACCTAGATGAAATGAGACAGCCTGAGATTGCCTCCTTACTTCCTTGGTATGGCAGCACGACACCTAGATGAAATGAGACAGCCTGAGATTGCCTCCTTACTTCCTTGGTATGGCAGCACGAGACCTAGATGAAATGAGACAGCCTGAGATTGCCTCCTTACTTCCTTGGTATGGCAGCACGAGACCTAGATGAAATGAGACAGCCTGAGATTGCCTCCTTACTTCCTTGGTATGGCAGCAGGACACCTAGATGAAATGAGACAGCCTGAGATTGCCTCCTTACTTCCTTGGTGTGACAGCAGGACACCTAGATGAAATGAGACAGCCTGAGATTGCCTCCTTACTTCCTTGGTATGGCAGCACGAGACCTAGACGAGATGAGATAGCCTGTGATTGCCTCCCTATTTCCTTGGGTGTTACAACCAGAGACCTAGATAAGACGAGATAGCCTGAGATTGCCTCTTTATTTCCTTGGTGTTACAGCCGGAGACCTAGATGATACGAGATAGCCCGAGATTGCCGCTTGCAGCATTCCTGCTCTCTGTGCTTCCTCTTCTTGTATCCTACTATACTCCATCTCTTGAGATCTCATTCTGTCCCTTGTGCTGACCAGTTCATTATCACGATCCATTAGCTCTGCACGATGTCTCCTCATTTGCTCTAAGGATATACAAATATTCATTCTTTGGTGTAAAGTTTATTAGAGTTACAATAGCACTTCAGACTCATGCTAAAAATTGAAGCCAAGTACCTGATATAGATAGCCACAGTTTTTAACAAAGTTACACAAATATTCAAAAATAGTGTTGCAAACAATCATGGGATGACATTTTTTTAATTGAAAGTTGCAGAAATGTTGAATTTGGTTACAACTTCTGTTAACACGTGCACGATTGAATGTTTTGCTAACATTCAGTCGTCCATGCCAACCAGCATGGTTTATTTATCAACAATAGAAAGATCTATAGAAAGGACAGCATTTAATAATTTGAAATTAAATATGAAGCAAGTCCATGACCTTCAAAGACCTTTTATTCTCCAAGCCACAAAACAAAACGGCAGCGTAGCCTACCTGTAAGCTGTAACTCCAGTGCTGAACATCGCTCTCTCAGTGATTCCACGTCTTGTACCTGGACTTCCATTTTACTTAGTTGTTTACTGTGGTTTAACTTGACTCTATTTACCTCTGCTTGGAGCTCATTGTTCTTGCCGGCTACTTCCTGTTATAAATGTAAAACCTTTATGAAGCTGACAAAATGTAATTTTTTTCAAATTTTTATTTTAAGTATCCTGACTATTCAATCTGAAACAATGAGTTTTAATAATTATGCATGGGAAATAAGCTGTATCCAATATGCGGCTATGGCTTTGGCTGAGACTATTGTTAAGGATGTCACTTAGGGCATCCTATACTTCAATACACTATGACGTGGCAATCTAGCCGTAGCCGTAGCCACCTATTCAGGTACAGCCTCAATCTGAAAATGAAAATAATGAAATTATTGTAGCTAAACATTAATTTTTATTTTGCGTAAATTTTACCTGATTGAGTTCCTCTAGTGTGCGCTTCAGTGATTCCACCTCTAGTGCAAAGTTACTGTTCTTGGATTGTAACTCAGCTATGGTCTGCATTTGTTGTGAGTGGTGTTGCTGAAGATCATCTTTAGCGTTAGATAAGAGGCGGATTTTATCTTCAAGATGCTTCATGCGCTGATGCTGCAACAAAGAAAAGCAATCAGATTTTAGCAAAATCTCAACCAATTCTCAAGTACCAATGGTCAAGTCTAATGGTCAACTCCTTAGTCCTTCATACCTCTTCCTCCTTGACCCTCTGTCTAGTGTTGAGTATCTGCTCTTCTAACCCAAGTCTCTCCGTAAGATGCTGGTTCTTGAGTTTGCTCATCTCCTCCTCGATGTGCCTCCTGTGCTCCTCCAGCTTACTGATGCGATCCTTGTACGCTCTCTCACTCTCCTCCGATGACTCCCGGAGATGATGAATCTCTGAGATGTGGCGCTGCTCCAGATCACGCTGCTGATCCCGTAATCTCTGCCTCTCATTTTGGAGTCGCTCTGAAGCAAATAGAGATGTTTTCAAATGAAAGGTCTTCAACCCCACCCCCCCTTCTTCATTGTTTATCCCTTGCTTTTTCTGTGTGCTTTTTGCTTTTCTTTCTTTTTTTTCATTTCTTTGTGCTTGCTTTTCAATTAACTTCTTCTGTTGCACTTGTTAATGTATGTTTTGTTATCATTTAGCCTTTAAGAAAGACTCTGCTGGGGTCGAAACATAAGGCCATTAATTATTTTTTGCATTTATACCAGCAGGTCCTTTTGGTTGGTTAGCAGTTTGCAACAGACAATTCTTTTTTCAAATTACAATAGGATGGACAAAATTTCACATTGTGTCCTTAAATACACTTTTTAAAATTGTTTATCTTTCCCGTGAAGAATTTAGAACTATGATCAAAGGTAACTGAAGGCAGGATTGGAGCCAAAGGTTGGTCCCCCCCCAAAAAAAAAAAAATTGGATTAGCTGAGTTACCAATAATTGTCAGTATCAGTCTCAGCTAGCAACAAAATGGCTTGATCTGCATGCAGCAGGAAACAAGCTCATATTCAAACCCATCTTTACCCAATTTATGAAATTAATCCTAATTCGTCTCAATGTTCCAGAGTGCAGGGCCCAGTTTCATAAAGCTGTTCAGCAGAAAATACTGCTTGGAAAATTTCTTTGCTTAGCAAAGAATGAGTGGGGCACCAGTCGCAATAATGTTATTTTTATGGAATGTTGGCAGGTAACCTGTTTCTATTCAGCAAAGTTTTTCTGTGCTTAGCAAGTTTTTTGTGCTTACAGGCTTTATGAAATTAGGCCCAGACCTTACCTTCTGCCTGTGTAGCCTGTAGTTTAGTCTGGGCGTGGCTGGACGCTAACTCCTCCTTTAACTCATAGATCTGATCTTGCTGATTCTGACAGCGTCTGTCAAGCTCATCTGCTTTAGCCTCAAGATGGATGCTGCGATCCTTCAAAGATGATGTTTCTTGTAACAGTTTGCTCTCGGTAGTAGCTTTCTCCTGTAAGTAATCATGACAATATAGATCGACACAGAAAATATAACACAGACTATAAAAACCGCAAACCAATGTTACTATATGAAGATGATAACAAATTAAATGGAAGAAAATAAGAAAGAAATGTTTGTTGCTGCATTTGTAATCAAGGGAGTGATTGTAAAAAACAACAAACATCCTGAAACATTTAAAAGCAGACTGCTCTTAAAGAAATGGGTGAACAGGCTCTCTACATCACCACAAATGGGAAAACTAGATGATTGGACACATATCAACATACTCAAGAAAGTTTTAAGACAAAAGAAGATCTATGAAAACAATCTTGATAACATTTGTGTTGTTTAACCATCACTGTTCTCCTTAATACATAGTCTCACAAAGTCTATAAACACTTCAGCTACACACAGATTTGAACAATTCAAAAGAACCGTGTCTTGTCTGAAGTACAATAAAAATACCCATAATATTAGAGCATGCCCAAAAGAAGGACATATAGACAAATTTACTGGAAAAGGGGTTTCAACAATTAATGTGCAAAACTGTGTTTGAGTGTGAAAGGTTAATTGAGTTTCTGTCATCCATCAACATTATACGAAGGTTAGATTCTGCATGGGAATGGAAAAAAACATGTCCATGGGGTAATTCTAAAATGAAACAGTAATGCAATTTTGTTGTCAGGAGCCATTTGATTGCTAACAGCTTTCTGTTATTGAGACAAAAATACTTTGAGTGTCTGAAAGAAGGACATAGAGCCTTACGCCTTTCTTCCAGGCACACAATGATATGAACTATTTGAAAGCCCTTTATTTAGTGCATTTACCCCGAGTTGTGTCTGTAATTCCTTATGATGCATCATGACAAGGGCTTCATTCTCCTTCCTGGATGTCTCTAACACCTCACTCAAGTCACGTGACCTCTGACTGACCATTAGCAACTCGGCTTCAGTCTTTGATAACCTGCGAGAAAAAGTTGTCAGGAAAATTAATCATTATTAGTAGTACTCTCTCTCTAGTAGATGTAGGCTTATTTGCCCGTGGTCTCCTCAAACTGTACCCCGCTTGAATCACTGGTACCCTCCCACTGCAGCCCGTCTTTCCAGTGCTGCTGCTTTGAATTGGATGGTAGTACTTTTTATATTATTATCCCCATAGTACCTAGCACTGTAGGCCTAAAGAAACCTACGAGGACAAGATGTTGATAAACACAGTTCTAAATTTTGCAGGAAAACTCCACCTGGCGAAAACCCATGCAGTCAGGTAGACTAAAAATGTGGCAAACCCCTTCTCTTAGCAATAAGTGTAACTGGGTTCTTTTATGTGCATTATACAACACACAGGACCAACAGCTTTACATCCCATCCGAAGGACGAAACAATAATGGTTAAGTGAAGGACACAAGCGTTATGACCAGGACTCGAACCCTCAGCTGATCAGAAACACCAGCGCTTGAGTCGGGCCACGACCACCATTATACATCTTGAGTCATTGTAACATCTTTGTTTAGTGTGTGTAAATGGAGAATGCTTACAAAGCTGTCAAATTATAACAGGTGTTTTATTCAAATAATGAAACTGACTGGGTAAATTTTAAATGATTTTGGGTTGAACAAAGACAAATTTACTAGAGCGGGACTTGAACCAATGACCTCCGGATTAACGTGCCGGTGTTTTATTCCTCTGAAAAGTGACGATTCTTACTTGGCAGTGAGGGCGTTGAATGCAGATTTTCTCTCTGCGAGTGCTTCTTGGAGCTGATAGATCTTGTGGGTAGTGTCCCTCTGGGTTTTACCATGGAAGTCATTCTGTTGATCAATTCTGTGCAGTAGATCTGATGACTGATGTGAACAAGAACAAGAAATCATATTATTTGAGAAACAGTCCACAGCTTTGGTGAAGATTTGAAAAACAAATTTGTAATCTTCCTTTTATAAGCTTGCAAAAAATAGTTAGTGGCCTGATGTTTCAACCCTAGCAAAGTCTTTATGAAAGGCTAAATGACAACACAACAAACACATATAAGCAGGTATACTGGTGTAATAGAAGCAGCCAACTCTATTTACCCTTTTATAAACTTGATAAAAGTACCAACACTTAACAGGCCAAACACATTCATCCAAGTTGTGATTTTGTTCTTTAGATGGTCACATCTTTTTATTGGATCAAATATCTGTTTTGGGTTCAAGAAGGAAATCTTCAATAAATTTTAAAGAAAGTTTGCAGAGAGTGATTGTTGAAGTTTTGCAGATTTTTGTTCACCGTAAGTTTCTGGTAATAACACCGTAAGTTTCTGGTGTCGACACACCCCTTTTAAACTCATTTCTAATTTTGATGAAGCTAAACGGCAAAGCACAAATTGCTATCCATATTTTCTAAGATAGAAAAGTATATCAACCCTGTCTGAATATTCACATACCTGTTGTTTCTTTTCTGTTCTGAGTTGTTTGATTTCTCTCGTCATGATGCTCTGTCTCGTCTGATGCTCATTAGACAAGTTTGCTCTGTCCAGATTATGCTGCATAGCAATATCTAAAGGTGACAGAAATGTTAGAATACAAGCTGATCAAAACACTATGCACATTTATAATAAAAACACGCTTGATTTGTTTTCCATTGAAAAGTAGTCAAATCTTATTGAGTTAATTAATTTACCAACATATGGTAAAGGATTTGATAGGTTTTTTTTAGGCCAAGTAATTAATAACTATCTGAAAACTTGTTTACGACAAAGTGGAATCAAATATCAAATTTAATGTTTTCTTCCGTTGAGTCAAATCATGCCTGCTGGAAGTCCAAACTCTGTGGCTCTTTTGTAAACATGTGATGTCACAGATCACATGGTCTCTACATTGGAAAACATGATTACTGGTTTGTACAACGCACACAAAAAAGGAGTCCTCACATCATTTCCAGCCTGAGTTTGATAATACTGTTCTGATTTGAATAAGCACTACCGAATCCATCTAGTGAAACCAAAAAGAATCTGCAAGTTTTTAATGCTTTTCATAAAAACTTTCTCACCAATTGCTTTCACGATGTCTTGAGTAATGTTATTTCCTGACAGTTCTAGGTCTGTCAGTGTCTTGTTGTACTGTAGCATTGCTAAAGCTGAACGCCCTCCAACAATGCCGATGTTGTTCCAGCGTAAATCTGAAGATTTGATAAAAAAATAACAATTGTCATTTAAATAATAATATAAAGACTTTAGAGCCCATATCTACCAATGAACAAACAGAAACATTTTAAGACAGGTTAAAAAACAATTAAAACTACATTGGTTTGCAAGGTGCTGCGGCACATTCAGCAGCCACTGCCAGAAACACCGCGGCAAATTTAAACCCCCTTTTAAAGCACTTACTGTAACTGGGTTCAGACCACTAACTAATTTTTGCATTTTTACCAAAGGGTCCTTTTATTTGGTGCAACAGCTAATTGTATTTTCTCATTACAAAACACACTACGGCTTTACGTCCCATTTGAAGCACAAAGCAATTATAGTTAAGTGTCTCGCTTACAGACACAAGTGTCAAGACCGGGACTCGAACCCATACTCCGCTGATCAGAAACAACAGAGCTTGAGTTTGGTGCTCTTAACTGCACATCATTTCAAGAATAAGTGAGTGCATAAAGTATCTATTGAGAAACATTTCACATAAAGACCTGTCTTATCTTACCTACTGACTGTAGAACACAGTTCCTCTGTAGTGATTTCATGAGCTCCGATGCACTGTCATGACTGATCTGATTATTGCGTAGATCTAACTTCTCCAGACTGTTATTAGCTGCTATCCCTTCAGCGAGTAGAGTGAAGCGATCACTGTCTATGCCCAGTGAGTTCCACTCCAAGCAAACCCTAAAATGATATAAAACTTTTGTTATAGACCATGTGACCCGTGACATAAGTTTACAAAGAAACTACAGAGGCCTGGAATTCCTGCAGGCACAGTTTGTACGTAGCTCAATGGAAGAATACAATAAATCATATGTTTTATGGAGATTGCACTGTCTGATTTTTCTCAACTTTTAATATGAAGAAAGGGGGGACATCTCAAAAGCTGTACACCTGTTTCTTTTGTAACTCTTGAATTTATGTGAAAATTATGACGCAAAATTTGAATTTTCCCCTTATGGCTTGTTTAGTTTCTTGCTCGTCAGAAAATGCATTAGAATGTACTAGGTCACTGTTGCTGTATAGGCAACGATCTCCTGTTGTAATTCAATCGTCTTTTCTACTGAAGACGATCAGAATAAACTGATCGAAACTTTGAGCTGCTACACCACCAGGGTCCAATTTCATAAGGCTCTTTAATCACAAAAAGTAGCTAAGCACAAAAAATACTGCTTACCGGATTAAGGTTACCATCCAGCATATGGTATCTTGTGTGCAGTCTGTGACTGGTATCCTGCTTATTTTTGCTTAGCAGAAAATTGTTAAGCAATATTTCATGGCTCTGCTTACCAAGGTATTCTGTACTTACAGCTGAGCCCGTAGAATCAAGCACTTTACAGGGCATTGTTAGCACAGAATTCTGTGGTAAGCAGGGCCATAAAAATGGGTCCAGTTCTTTCCAGAACCACAACTCACAGCAGGGAGAATATTTTCATGAATTTTTTTAACTTTCATTCGGTGAAAATCTTACCAGATCTTTTCAGATCTTTTCCTACTCAATAAAAAAATAGATACTAATCAATCTTATTTTAAAAGGCTGCCTTGACTAAAACTACAAGAAGCAGGTTACATAATGAATAATATTCAACCTTTTTTAAAGGCAGAAATACCTGTGAACAATAACTAGTAACTTTCATCAGAGCAGGTTACAATAAAACAAAAAGTTATGAAATTGTTACTGCACTTTGGAAATCAATTCATGTTTCATCTGTCCCCAATAAAAGGGAATTATTCTGGATGCAAAAAACAGGCTTACAAGAAAATAGAAGTACTTTACCTTCTCAGCGAATGATTTTGGCGGAAGACTTTTCCGAGGGCTTCTGCCGACGCCCCCCTTAAGTTGTTTCCCTTCAGATCCAAACTCCTGAGGGCGACATTGGTGCACAGCCCAGGCGCTAAAAGCTTCATTCCTGATACCATAAAAAGACAACAAAAAGATGAACAGCTTAATTTCTCCATTATTTAATGAAAGTAATTCCTAACTCAGATCTATGAAATGATAGTTTAATACAAGATCATTTTTTTTCACAGTTAACCATAACAATAACTGTTATTTGATATTTTATCAAAAATATGACCACCCAATCTGATGGATTTTTTAAGTTGGCTGTATTTTAATTTTTATTTTACAAAATCTAAAGAGGATTGGACAGTCTCTTCTTAACACCAATGATGTATATTGCCTAAACACCAATCCATATCATCTTAACATTGATTTCTATATTGCAAAATGTACAAACGAGTACTGTTATTACAGAGAGGGTTAATTAATCAAAGATGTTTAAAGAACTACAAGAATAATATATTTATAACACAAAAATGAAGCAGACGCAAATATGGAGGCATATTCAAAAGACCAAGTCTTGTAAAGAAATGTTTTTTTGAAACAAGAAACTGGACAGACAGAACTTCAATTTGGATCACTCACCATCATCACCAATCATACAATCAGACAACTTCAGCTCCCCAAACAAACAATCTTTAGCCAAGGTTTCACCGAGAATGGCACAAGTCTGTGCAGTCAGCGACGTGGTTGATAGGTCCAACGTCACTCCAACACTCCCCGTGTCAACCTTGGCAGATGAGCTGAGTACAGAAGATGTGAATGTCGTGCCCCTGGGTGTCTTACTTAGTGTACTACTACTATGTCTGACTTGCTTTAGTTGGTTAAGCACACTCTCCTGGGGATTCAGATTATTTTCTTTGCAGAGACGGAGGTAGCTGTTCCGGAAGTCCTCCATGGCTGCATAGTTGTGGAGTTCACTGGAGGGGCTTCAGGAAGTCATCTACAAAACCTGGAGAAAAAAAATTGAAACACCAATTATGGGAGATGATAGGTTTGTTTTTGTTTGTTTGTTTGATTGTTTGTTTTAAGGTTTAAGGTGGGGTTGTTTTTTTTGGGGGGGTGGGGCACTTGCAAGTTTTTTGTTTAAATTATCAATGTCTATTATTCCATCGTAATTGTTGTTGTGTTAATGTTTTATTAGTCTGGACATGGAGGTAGAATTGTCTGGATAAATTTACACTGATAATATTCCTCACTGGTGATGTGGGGGGGGGGAGGTTAGTGGGGGAGAGTGGGGGGGGGGGGGGGGTGGGGGCACTTGCTAGTTTTTTGTTTAAATTATCAATGTCTATTGTGCCATATTGTAATTGTTGTTGTGTTAATGATTATACTAATAATACTAACTATTTTAGTTAGTCTGGATAAATTATACCGATATAAAATATTCCTCGCTGTCTTAGTGTCTATCCTCCCCTGTCCGGTTTTCGATGTAGTATGCCTTTTTCTTTGAATTGAAAAAAAATAAAAATATTCCATAATCAACTGATGCCCTAATTACCTTCCTTTGTTTATAAGAAATATGCAAACATATATTAAAACGTGATGGACATTGAAACTTTCACACCACGCACCGATCTTCGATGACTTCAATAGCGTCCCATTTGTTTTGAGTTAGACCTGTTTTCGATGCAAACAAGAAAGTATGGTGTCCGGGTGAAGCCTTACGTTGAAGAAACATCTGCAGTGACTACAAGTGTTCTGTGAGACTTAGTGTATGACTCTATAGCCAGCAGTTTTCTTCATTTTATTCAACATATTTTTTATTTAGTTTTAAAAATAACCATGGTATAATTTAAATTATATTTTTTTTAATGTAAATAATTCTTGGCTTTCAAATCTTACTTTTATTTAGTTTTGTGTCTTTTTATGTTTCTTAACATTTATAATAAAGCATATAAATAAACAGTGATAATCGAATCACAAAGCTGATGTTTAAATTTTAATATTAATAACAAAAATGATAGAATGTTACCAAAAAAAATTATCCAGACTATTAGAAAATGATATAAGGCACGTGGCTTCTTTAAGCCTCTGTATTTTTTTCCCCAGAATGCTCAGCAGAATATTCAGTCACATGATTTGATCATCGTGAATTGTGAATTGAAAAAGTGTTTGATGAAACTTTTTCGGTGGGGAAATTTTTTTTTATGGCCCCGACAGTATGACATATTTTTGTACCTTGCAGAAATGCCTAAAATGCCACAACTTTTTGCATTTACAAGTGCAACTAACCAGTGGAGCCTTACATGTTTCTAAGTTTTGGTCAAATGAGAGGAGACTCTTTGCTTGGCAAGTCAAACCACAAAAATTGTATCTAGGGACTGTTAACATCGCGCGCAGAGAGGTAAAAGATTTGCCTCGATTTCAGGGACGCCCTGAATACAGGGCGTCCTACGATATACTACAAAATAGTACAATCGTTCATCAATAACAAATAATGAATACAATCAACCATTCATACCATTGAGGTTAGTAATAGTAATACAATATAATTACAAACAAAACAGACAAACCATTCAAATTTTCAAGCATGGAGGCAAGTGCTCAAAACATGTCAAACTAGTTTGTTATTGGCGTTATTTATTAATATTACATTTTAAAAAAATAACTTAACCAAAGCTTACTGTTTTCGATATTTAATTGTATTATTTTGCAGTCAAACTTCGCAAAATTTCACCAGCTACATTACAGGTAAAACATTTGTTTATCTCAAATCACATACCACTTTACATTCAAAGACAACTAGTCGTTTGTTTCCACCGAACAACCTGAGAAAGTTAGCAATGTTTCTGACAGTGACACTCTAAAGGAGGCGCTCAAGTGTCAACGATTGTTTGTTTGGTTTTGGTTTTGTCCTCTCACACCCAGCTTTTACAAATGTAAGGACTGTAATACCATGGGGCAAGATTATTTTGCAAACGAGGTTGACAATGGTGCCCAGTTAGTCAGTGATCCACCAGTACTTTCTGTCTCAATTGCTTACCTTTGAACAGCATTTATTTCTTTTGACGGTTGGGTTACATACAGGCCGTTATGTTGATACAGTAGGCCACCGGCTTATTTTGTTCACAAAAAAAGGATGACGATTGACTGTTAGCTGGCTGCATGGGGGGGTGCAGCATGTGCAGTGTTGGGTTGGGTTGGGTTGGGTTGGGTTGGGTTGGGTTGGGTTGGGTTGGGTTGGGTTGGGTTGGGTTGGGTTGGGTTGGGTTGGGTTGGGTTGGGTTGGGTTGGGTTGGGTTGGGTTGGGTTGGGTTGGGTTGGGTTGGGTTGGGTTGGGTTGGGTTGGGTTGGGTTGGGTTGGGTTGGGTTGGGTTGGGTTGGGTTGGGTTGGGTTGGGTTGGGTTGGGTTGGGTTGGGTTGGGGGAGAGGGGGGGGGGGGGGGATCCGGGGGTGTTTTCAGCTCTTTCCCCAGATGTCAAGTTTTGAGTGTCATGTTGAAACATAGCTCTTACATGATCCCTATCTTCTTGTTCATCCCCAAATTATTTGTAAAAAGAGCATGGAGGTAGTAGAGCAAGGACACGATGAAATCCTAGAGCAAGGACCATGACAAAAGTGACCATATTATGGGTGATGGAGGAATTAAAACAAAAAATCATACATTTGTTTGTATAAAATTAAAAACTAACTTTTGACATGGTTGCACAATCAGATTGTCGTTGGACCCCAACCACTGATCATGCGATAAAAGATTAATACCCTCCGCCCTCCCCCCCCCCCCCCCCCCCCCCCCCTCCAGAATATCGAACTTTTTTTTTTTAAATTCCCGAGTACCGAGTACCAGTAGAATTAGGTGGTTTTTTTTTTTTCTTGGTGGCGCCATTTACTTTTATCGTGATTCGTATTCATACACACCTACCGCCGGCCGGTCAATGACATTTTGTTGTGAAATTTCCCCTCGCTGACGAAACATCGACCAGCCAGTTTATTTAGGTTTCGCTAGATACGGTGTCAGTCAACCATCACTCATCAACATCTAAAATCTTTAATACAATTTGGTTCTATTTATTAATAGTAACAAGGAACTGTCGAGACCAACTAATAACTGGATCCAAAATGTCGAAAACTACGGACAGTATTTCTTCCACATGTGTTCTGTGTTGCAGTGGTATCAAATACTACGCAGTGGGGCAATGTAACCATCACATCTGCTTGAAATGTTCGACCAGAATGAGGGTTCTGTGTGAACAGAAGTATTGTGCTGTGTGCCGAGCAGATATGCCCAAGGTAAAGAATATTTTGGAACCCAATACTTTTTTAAATTAGGTGAATGTGAATGTCATTATAGAGGTTAAGGTTTTGTTTTTTTGTTAGATTTTTTTGTTAGTGTTTTTAGAAAATTTCTTTTTTTTTAGTCGTGTTCTGAAGTTAACAATATCTGATATTTGTTTAGAATAGAAATTATAAGATCGTTGAAATTTATATCCGTAACCATCATCAGAAAATGTTGAAAATGATTGTGAAACAAGTTGAATTTGTATTTGTTATTTTAATTCAAGGTGTATCTAGTTTCTATGTTTTTGTGGTGATGATCTACAGAGGTATCACGCACAATTTTCACAATTTAAATATTTAACTCAAATTAAAATGTAAGTCTTTATAATACTATTACCAGACTGACTATTACGACACTCAAACTCCAAGTCAAACTGAAAGTACTTGGCATTATATAGAAAGGCATGTTGCTTTTAGTTTTTTGCTTTTTATTATTTTAAATTTAATCTTGTTATACATTTTTGATTATGTGTTTATTTGTAATGTAGTGGGACTGTAAGACTGCCTTAAACACACTTTTAATAAAAAATAATTTAAATAGTGGTTTTATTATATTAAAGTAGAAATCCTTCTTGCCTTCTGTGCACCTTTACAATGTCACAGTTTTTATAACGTTTCTTCGGCATTGACTGTCATTTTGATATTGAATTCCCAGGTTATTGCAACACTCAAATTGCACCCCTTTCACGGAATCATCTCCCATAAGTATCCGGTAAATCGCAGAGCAGGCATAGCGTTTGCCACGGCAGAGATTCAAAACGATTTCCGAAGGTTGTTATGGGACATCTGCACCATCTGTCGCTTCAGAAGTCCGGAGAAAACCTTCAAGGAACTTCAAGATCATATGAGGAAGGAGCATGAGTTATTCTACTGTGATCTTTGCATCAAACATGTGAAGGTAGAGATAACTGATTTAGATGCACACTGAATAAATTAATTATAGTAACTTTGTGGTGTGTCATGGCCGAGAGAATAAGAGCACTGGACTCAACCGCTAGTTTTTTTTGTTCAGCAGAATGTGGGTTAGACTAGAGTCCCGGTCGTGACACTTGTGTGGTGTCCTTAAGCAAGACTCTTAACCATTATTGCTGCGCCCTTGGGATGGGATGTTAAGCCATTGGTGCACTTATCGAAAAGAGAAGGGGTTCGCCCCAGTGTTCCTGGTTTTATTGGCTGCATATTGCGCCACAGCACCTTGTAAACCATTATATGGTGCATTGTAAAGGAATTGGTCTCATACTTCAAAATTGCTCTGCATACCGTGCAGGAAATACTGACTGTCGAAGCCTTGAGGGTCACTGAGTGACTGATGTGAGCTCTATATTATAAGAAGCCACTTCTATTATTATGTAACTCTTGAATTCTGTCGATCGAAAACGATGAAGAAATAACAAGTTGGTAGATGTGGGAGGAAAACCACAGGGAAAAATGCTAGGTAGATTGAGAGCATTCCAATCAAAATGTCTTACTTCAGTTTGAATTTGGAATCAATCAAGTCCACAGAAATGAAAGACAAGGAAGGAAAACACCTTGCCATCTTTTTCCAATGTTTATAATCAATGCAAACATAAAAATGGCAACAAACACATAATTTTATCTAGCTTTCCAGTCACTTTTCCAGTCACAAAAACAACAACAAAACCTTTATCAATATGTTGAAATGAGAAAGATAATATTTCATTGATTTCACACAGGTATTTTCCTTTGAGCGTAAGAGCTATACACGGAAAAACCTAGCAATACATCGGCGTAAAGGCGACGGGAAGGACACATCGTACCGTGGACACCCACTGTGCGAGTTTTGTGATGATCGGTATTTTGATAACGACGAGCTCCTGAGGCATCTTCGTCAGCAACATTACTTCTGTCACTTTTGTGAGACCGATGGTGTGAGCAATCAGTATTACAAGTGAGACTTCAACTTTCCTCTCGTCCATAAGTTTCTGAATATAGACCTGAACCCTCTATAGGCCTTTCACAGACACAGTTGTTTAGAATGACACACAATGAAGAAAGAGTCCAGCTTGAGTTGCGGCTGATAAATAGATCAGTCAGCTGCCGCAGATTGTTCTGTTATTCAAAAATGAGGTTAAACAAATCCAGTTTATTTGGACATAGTTGGTTTTTGAATACATTGAGCATCATTTGTTAGGATTGAACAGATAGCTTTTTCCTATGCCATCAGGAAAAAAGTTCACATGCATAAACAGACCATTCAAAACAAAACTCTGAAGTACATGTGTACAATTTTGGGAATGAATAGATATCCAAACAAAATGTGTGAAGCTAAACCACAGTTCACAACCATGCACAGTTGACTATATGGCGGTTGTCACAATACATTCTCTATCAAGCCTCACAACCCATGCGCAGTTGGATCTGTGGTTGTAACACTACAAACTGTATCAAGCCACAACCATGAAGGGGTCAGGAAGGATCGGGGGGAGGGGGGTGGTGTAAGGGTAGGGGATGGTTGTGAGGGTCAGTAGGGATAGGTTCCTGGGTAGGGCTAGGGGTTGGTTGCAAGGGTAGGGCTGGGCGTGATGGTAGGAGATGGCTGTGAGAGTAGGGAGTGATAGGTGAGGTTGGGTTTGATGTGGGAGTAGGGATTGGATTTTAGGGTACAGTTGATGTCAGAGTTTGGAATGGGTGTGTTAGGGTGCAGTATGACTGCAAAGGGACTGTAAGACTCTGCACATGCACAACTCAATCACAACTATCGTTGTTTACTTGCATACTTCTGGTTGCATTTATGCCCCAATTGATGTGTACTGCTTGAATCAGTCTCTTCTTATATAGTTGTTTCTTTGTTTTCTAGTGATTACGATGATCTGAAAGAGCATTTCCGATTGCAACATTTTCTGTGCGAGGATGACCGATGTTCCCAGGAGCAGTTCACCCACGCTTTCCGCTCAGAAATCGATCTCAAGGCACACCGATCCACCGCTCATAGCAACCTCATGTCAAAGTCCCAAGTGCGCCAGATGAGACAGATTGATATGCAAATTAATTTCCCTCCAAGACCAACTCAACGAGGTGAGCATGTCACAAATTTGCCTGTTTGACCTGTTTGACCCCGTTGCCGAGTTCTTCTTAGTCAAATGCTGTGATCTCGAAGTTTGTGCCTTGCAGTTTTATGAAATTTTGTGAAAGATATGGCATGCTGTTTTCAGAATTTTAAATTTGAATTTGAATTTGTTTCAGATGGAAGAGGCAGACGTTTCCATGGAAACAGGTGAGTGTAACCCCAAAAATATGATTAAACACTTTTTGAAATGATTAAGTATTGACCAGTTACAGCTCAGGATGTTTTCATTTTTTTCCATTCCAGTATTCCTTGCCAGAATTATTTTTCTTTGAGAGTACTGCTGGCACAAAGAAATAATTACCAAACATTGACTTAACAAAGCCTAGATAGCAAAGTGTTGGAAGCACCGAGATTTGTTGTTTCCCTTTCGAGAAAATACCATATTCATGCATCGTGAACAGCAAGATCTTGACCATGAGACATGGCCACAAATTGGGCCCATGAGAAAATTCAAGGCTGAAATCTCAGTCTACTCTGACTTAAAAATTCAAATCAACATTTATTTCCACATTGAAAAAAATAAAAAATAAATAAAGAATAATAAACCAATTTAGAACAATGATTTAAATCATAGACAATCCATGAGAAAAAGTAATTAATGAAAACAAAAGTAAGTGAAGAAATGAAAATAATATAATCTTCATTGAGCTGAAATACAATGAAATACAAGAGTAGAAACCTCTCAACGCCACGTACTCCTCTTCTTACAATAAAAGGACAAATGCCTGGAATTGAAGATGACACAATAACCCCACCAGCACAAAGACAGAATTGTACCTTTTTTTCTACTCCCAACTGCCCTCTTTGTGTGGGTGAAACGAAATATTGCACGGGGAGAACATGCTTTGATCATGCTCTGCAATGTAAAGTACAGGCAGCCTTTGTGCCCCGTCATCTGGTGTGAAACAAAAATAAGAATGCACGTCAACCGAATTATAGCAGGGGTGTCAACACAACATCCTAGGGTCAAGTAGTTAAGTAAGTGGATAAAATAAAAACGAATTCTTGGGTCAGTGGAGTCTATGCTTGATCACAAAATCTTTGTTATAATTTACGCCACTTTCTTTTGTTGATAGAGATGATGATCTTTCTACTGCCCTCCAAGCCTCGATGGATTCAAACAAACATGAAACAGCAGCAGAGAGGTCAGATGGAAGGAGACTAGGACATGAGGAACGAGAGAAGAAAAAGAACAAGCTGAAAAAACCTTCAGACCCAGATGATGTCAGAGGTGAAGCTACAGATGACAAGACTAAGAAGGCAGACACTCAAGATGAGATTGAGGGGGCAGTTGATAAACATGAAACGGGGGTCTCGGAGCAGAGGAGGATGAAGAAAAACGGTGGTAGGATATCTCCTCGATCTGAGGACGAGTCACAGATGAGAAATGGAGCAACTAAAACATTGTCAAATAATAAAGAGACTGCAAGTTCAAAGCAAAACTCTGTTATCAGTGTACCTGAAAAAGTAGAAGTTGTTCAAGAAACTGGGAAAAAGAAGAAGAAAAAGAAGGGTATTAAGGGAACAGCGAATACCAATGACAATGATAGTCAAGTTTTGGAAAGTGATTCACTGCAAAGTGGTAAACCTAATGTATCTGTAAATAATCCGGTGGAATTGGTTGCTTCTACATTGTGTAATTATATGGAAACGCTGAAAGAGGCAACGATGTCTGAGAGAGACAAAGTTGAGTTGACTGCCAAGTCTGCCAAGTTATCATGGACAACCCCTGTTCTTAATCCTGCAGAAGACTTCCCCTCTCTGGGAAAGTCAACGAGTGGGAATGTTGGGGGCAGCTCAGGTGTAGGCTTTAGTTTTTACAATGCCCTCCAGAAAATGGACACCAAACCCAAACTTGAGGCGCCACCACCGATGCCAGCACGGAGGACATTTCAAAACAAAGAGGATGATTTCCCTACGTTGAGCTCCATCGCAGGAATACTTGGTGTTGAACCAATGCCCAGCAAAACTAATCGAACAAATAAGTCAAATAGCCAATCTGCTTGGAATGCCCCTAGAGAAAAAGCAAACCCACAGCCTGCCGCACCAAAGCAAGACACAGTCAAGCAGAAAAAGAAGGGCAAGAAAGCGGCGAAAGAGAACCGGCAAGTTGTAAACCAAGGGTTGAGTCAAACACAGCAGCAGGCTGTGGATACTCCGAAGAAAACTACTCCACCTCAAGAGAATCAATCAACGATACCTAAGCGACCACCTCCAGGGCTGCCTCCTGGACTTGCCCCAAAGGAATCCCCCAGCACTTCACCTTCATCAAGATCAGCATCCCAGCCAGTGATAACACCCCAGTCACAAGTTTCCCCCCCACCAGGCTTTGCTGCTGGTATGTCCTTTTCAAGCGGCGCGTTACCCCCTGGTTTCAATGTTTACGTTCCACCGTATGACTTTCAAAAGCGTAATCTTCAGTTAGCAACAAAGATCAAAGAGCTCCTTGGCTATCAGGAGGACAAGTTCAACATGTTTCGATCCATTTCTAGCATGTTCCGAGATGGTTCCATGTCAGCTGCCGATTATTTCATGGAGTGCAGGGAGCTGCTCGGAGACAACCTCGCCAAGATCTTCAACGAGCTTGTGAGCTTGCTGCCGGATGTGGTCAAGCAACAGGAGTTGATGTCTGCTGAGAGTGACTTTAGAGTCCAACAGCAGCGTCAGAAAGATGATGGGGTCCTGAAGATTGGTAATACGGGTATGAAGAGCAAAGGACGAGGGATGAGTGCTTGGAAAACACAAGCATCAAATGAGACATGCTCTTGTCCTCAATGTGGACAGGTCATTCAACGCTCTCAACTGGACGAACATCTCAACACTCGTCATCAGGATTTCCCAACGTTGAACACTGGTACTCGGCAGCCAATACATGCAGCAGCACCGTCATGGCCGCGCAATAAGTAAGCATTTCTGAAACACTGAAAGACATGATTTTTGCCATTATAATCATAGCTATTTTTTTCAGATGCTTGTTGTATTACATAATACACTCAGTTTGTTTATCTTTATGGGAATTGCACAGGTGGCTTCACAATGACGTACATTATCAGGCTTTGCACTAAAAGCTTTTTATAAAGTATCCCACAGGGTTAGCAAACTGCATTTTACTTGCCCAAAGGAAGTTTTAGTAGTGCAGATTTTAAACATAAGTTTTCGTAAATGTATCTTTCTGTTGTATTTATGGTAGCGATCACAACCAGTTTAACCCTCTTGCTGTCTGACCATTCAATACCATTCACTGTGGTTTTGAATGATAGATAAGCTATGCCAGCCTTGCAATATGATACCATGAGGGAATGCATGTACACAGTACACAGTTAGTTCTGTGCACAGTTGTGCCACCATACACAACTTTGGCAGTTGAATGGTTTCAAATGGTTGGTCAACTCACTTGAAAATGTTGCGAACAGTAGGAGGGTTAATGGTCAAATGAAGTTACATTCACAAACTCAAAAATAATTTAACACACTTACAAAATGTCTGAAAAGGATGAAATACAAGCATTTCAAACAAGTAGGCTGTACAGTTTTGAGTAGCCCACAGGGCAAGTTGAGAAGTGGTGTTTACTAGCCCATAGCAGTTTTACTAGACATTGTATGCCGGGCTAGTGTTATTGGTGTGCCCTGCATACTTGCCAGACATAACACTATGGAGAGCACATCAATTTAGAAGGGGTTTGTCTTTTTCAGCTGTTTATACACTACACATAAACCAGACTGACATAAACCCATGGGGCCTTGTCACATGCTGCAGTTTACATCTTGGCAACCAATTCTAGGCAATCTAAGAAGAAAAGGCATTCACGTTTGAATTTTCACATATTTGTCTCGGGGATTGTAACATGTTTTGGATAAAATTACTCGTGTGCTATAAAAGTGTTCCTTTTGCAAACAGTGATGTTAATGGTTGCCTCCAAGTTTCAAAAAATAAAATTGCATGATTTTACATGGTCTCAAAAAAAGGATGTTATTAACTTCTGTAAATTTATTTGTTGCTGTGTATTAAACGAATCCCAGTGAGCATTTGAAGAAGCATGTGCTAAGACGAGCTGTAGAGTTAATAATGTAGTATACATTTGACCACAAAATGTATGATACACGGGACCCAGTCGGCCCGGCCACTTGGTGGGGAACGGAGCTCTGCTGAGCCTCATCAGAGTGCGCCTGCGACTGCCCTCAAACACCATACTTGGCCACCTCCCAGGCAAGGGTCCTTGGGCTTGGGACCCATGTAGCTGCATGACTTCACAGTTAAACATAAACTTTACAGTGCTCAGCAAGTTTTTCAAATTTATTTAAGAAGTTGTCAATGGAATTTACTATGATTGTATTTTTAATGTTGCACCCTGGAAATAATAATGTTATATATTGGAAGTTAGATACACTGTAATTGAAGAAATGTATGCCCACAAGAGTTGTGTGTTTCGGTTTTAAGGTAGCTCGGTTAAAACAGATAATTTGTAAATAAGAAAATGTTTTGTACTAATCATAATAATGTGAACTTGAAAAGAACAACAAAACAAGATTTTAAAAACTACAAGAAGGAAAGAAGGGCGAATTTAATTTTGGCATAAATGGTTTATGCCCATGCTGCACTGGTTGTAATGTGACCTGGGCCCAATTTTATAGAGCTGCTTAACAGTTTCCTGCTAAGCTGAAATGAGCAGGATACCAGTCTCAGATGGTGTGACATGACCTTTTGGGTAGTAACCTTAATCTGGTAAGCAACATTTTGTTGTGCTTGGCCTACTTTTTGTGCTTAAGCAGCTCTATGAAATTGGACCCTTCTCGTTTATGATAATGAACAAACAATTTAATTGCACAATATCATGTCATGCTAAACTGATATGATTTAATAGATAAAAACTAGAGTTAATAAGTAGTTTTTTATATCATCTATTGTAGGTTATCTTGTGATGGTAAGGTACATGGGGGGGGGGGGGGTGTAAAAAAGATGAATTGTTTGATTGTGAAGAAGGATATTCATTGCTCAAGAGAAGGCATCCAACATCTAAACACTTTAGAATATTTTTCTTGTGAAAATTGTAGAAGCAGTCTATTTTTTTTCTTCTCTTTTTAGTGTTGAGTTTTTTTTTTTGTATATTTTATTTTTTTTTTTAAATCAAAGATGAAAATGTACTGCAACAACAACAAATAATCAACATACTTCATCGTAGTTCTATTGTTTATCACAGAACTTTATCATGTGTGCAAAATAATAAAAGCTTTATAAAGTATTTGAATCATTTATAAAAATGAATAACAGTCAACAGATTTTCACTTGAAATGCCTCTTTCTTATTTTGTGAAGTAGAAGTACAGTAGATGGTTGGGTACAGTACAGTAGATGTTGCTTGGGAACCTTGGAAAAAAGGTGTTATTTATGGCAAATTGGTAGTTCCATGTCTATAAATGCCAAAACCTATGCTACCTTAGACCATCACAAATAAAGAATACAAATAATGAAAATTAACAAAGCGCACAAATCCAACAAAAGTGCTCACGGCGCATATAAGACCATGGTGCATAACTAGAACAAGATAATTCAACTATTTGTAAAAGGATACAGCTGAAAACCCAGAAAAACAACTTGGAAATGCCCATTTAAAGAGATGAATTTAGTTGTTTTTTTAAATCGGAAGAAACCAATGATTTTTCATATGAGCTATTTATTCCATAGTGATGCATGAGAAAAAGACTGATTTATCCATGAATGATTAGAGTTGGGCTGAATGGGGAGGTTAGAATGGTCAGAACGAAGTTTGCGAGGAGGATTGTAAGGTTGATGCAAATCATTGATTTGTGTGACAGTAGTTCTTTTTTGCAAATGTGGTTTATTTATCCCAAAAACAAAAAGGCTGGCACATTGACCCTTGCAATAACTCTCCTGGCTCAAATATAGATCCCCTTAATATCTTATTGATGAACATGATGAGAAGAACTGTGTCTGACCTCACCCAAGTGAGTGTTAGCTTGCAAGTGGTCTGGTATATTGTGCAATGCATGCAACCCCCAGTGCAGTGCCTGCCTGCAATGTGGTCACTCCTTACAAAGATTGTATCTACTTGCGGTTAAAAGGGGCAGTCTACACAAATGTATCAGAAATAATTAACTGACTGAATAATTGACTGAATAATTGAAATAATTGACTGGCACCCCCCCGAACAAAGATATTGACAAAATAGGGAGACCGCCAACATAGGGCTAGATAGCTCAGTTGGTAGAGCGCCGGCACGTTAAACCGGAGGTCGTTGGTTCAAATCCCGCTCTAGTCAATTTTTCTTTGTTCAACCCAAAATCAGAAATAATTAAAGCAACTTATTTAAAGAATAACCTAAAATTATAAGTCACATGTGTATGGGGTGCTGTTCATAAGAGATTTAAACATAAAGAGGAATAGTTTGTACTCAACTCTGCTTCTTACTGCACTGGTAACCAACAAAAAACAAAGACGGCTTTTGGAGGTTTTTCTTTTAAGAGAAAAGCTCCAGGAACAAATTTGGCTACTGTAGAAACTAGAGTTTTTATTTTGTTTGTTTATTTTTTTACACTAAAGGAGTATCCTGTATTCCAGGGCATTTTCTGGCAGGCAAAATACTATACTACAAAAAATATTGAGTAACAAACCGGCTCTGACACCCAAGAGAGATTAATTACTTGTATTCTTCAGCACCATGCATAGCTTCAAGTTTTACTTAAGATACTATGCTGTTCATATTATGAGAAATTGTACATTGAATAATATTTACCAAATAAAATCAAGAATTGTGAAAAATAAGAGATGTACAAGTTTTTATTCGTCTTATTTTATTTCTCTCCAGAGATTACAGAGTAAAGTACAAAGGCAAAACCATTACATTAAACATAAAAACAGATTTAACATCAATTTAATGACAATGTGGTAATTGCTGGAAAAACTATTTATTCCATTCCAAAAGATTCAGTGAGAAAATAGAAATAGCTGTTTCAAACTGCTTACCAACCAAAAGGACCTATGGTATAAATGCATTTTATAAAAACATTTTTTAATGACCTGCATTTGTAGCAGTTTTTCTCGAAGGCTAAAAGATTCAGTCTGACAAGTTTTGAGATGTGCCCCTTTCTTCACCACTACAACTATCACCACTGAGCTGTGTACAAATTGTGCCTGCAGATATTCCAGGCTCGGGTGCTGCTCTTTTAAAAACATTTGATCTCGCACCAAAAGCTCCTACCAATCCATACAACAAATGAACATGGCATGCAACCATCATGGAAATACAACAATTGTTGTGTTTCTCTATGACTAATTCATTCAGCCCCCCAAAAAGAAGTAAATTAGCTATAGTTACAAGTAAAAGAACAATGGGACAGTTTACTCACCAAGAATGGAACAATTTACCCGAGCCTGCATCAATCAAAAAAACTAGTTAGGAAGTGCTATCTTGCTACAAAAGCCAGATCTAAGGAAGCATAGTTTTGTGCTTTTAATTTTAACTTTAATTTGATGCTTAATTTATTAATTAATTTATCTTCCCTTGCTTTGTTTATCCATCCGTTATTACACACTCTAGGTCTGTTGTTGTTGTTGTTGTTTTGTTGATTGTTTTTTTTCCCCCTTCTTTTTTTATTTTGTCTGTGTGTAAGGACCACAATGGAAATAAGTCATTGCCTTTGGTGAGAATAACTTTGTGCAGTCTTTCTTTCTTGTTTTCTACTTTTGTTTGTTTATTTCAATTGTTATCCTCCTGTTAGTGTGTAATTTTTCCATGTTCTTGCTGTGTTTTATCCGAAAAATATCAAATAAAATCAACTAGACAAAATGCAACCATGAAAATAATAGAGAAGTTTCAAGTTTGAAAATGAAATAAATACTTGTATGCAGAAATTGTGCAAATTAGTTTTTGATATACTTGTTTGATCTTGTGGTCATCAATGTCAAGAAGGATATTTTAAAAAGAAACCATTATTTTACTTTTAAATTAATGTTTTTGTTTCAACGTTCCTTGCAATGTTGCTGTGGGTAACATGATGTCCACCGTGATTTTTTTCTTCTTTTCAAAACACAGTTTTCAAGCCATTATATTTATTTTCCCAATAGTTTAACATGGTCCATAATATCATAGAGCAAGGACAGAATATTAATAACTGTTTTTGAGTAGATGAACATTTACACTACATTGTATTAATCATCGTTATTTTTGTTAAGCGGTAATTTCAACCAAAATGCGGCACAACATAATTTTGCACAATATCCTATTGTAATATGGCCGGGCGTGCTCCAGAAAATTATGTGGCATCTATTTTTAGCGCGCTTTTGATATTGTATAAAAGTCACTGCACAATTCGCATGTCATCACAACAGGCGGGTGTTATTGTACACTGTCAACAGCGGGCGCACTTCATCCATTTTTATTACACACACACCCTGTCCACCGCCACCCGACCGTGCAACCAAAAGGTGATACTACAAGTCCATTTCCGTGTTTTAAAAATCCCGAAAATTGGTACTTTCATAATCGGTGACAACCGTAATTCTTGAGTTAGGTCTACTGTCGGAGGTTTACAAATGCAGGCTATTAAATGTGTTGTTGTTGGTGACGGGTAAGTTTGATTCAGAAAACTTTAAATATGTGGTGGATGTTGTGTAGAGAGAGGCAACAGGGGACATGTTGCCATATTGTTTTGTGCATGTTTTGTGGGTAAAAACTTAACTGTGCACTATCTAATCCAGTTGATGAACTTGCTTGCAGGACTTTATATCTAATTTGGATCTACCAGTCCACTACCACCAGCATTATCATGGATGTTAGGATAACGTAAAGTTTAAGATTATTGTAGTGTGGGTGTGATGGCTTTGTTGTTACAAATGTTAGTTTGACTTGAGTTACTAAACTAACTAAATAAATAAATTGTAAAATTTAAATTTAAAATAACAAAGTCAATCAAGCCAGTTGTGGCACTGCTGGCTGGCAGTGAAATATCATGAATGATGTACCATTCCTATTGATCGTATGTACCCCACACTACACTACACCTGTCTGCCAATCTCCTCTGTATTTCCTTGCTTGTAATTTTCCTAGTGTACATTTATTTTGAAACCACAAATAGTTATTGACAATTCATTGGTACATGTTTACACATCAGCTGCTGGCTTGTGTACCATGTACATGGCATAAGATGGTGTAAGATTTTCCTATGGAAGTGCCCTTTGTTGAATGGAAATGGCCTTGCCCTCTCAAAGATGAAATTCTAGGCCTGTCTCTCAGATCGGTATTCCATAATTATCAATAAAACCAACAAAATACTTCCAAAGCTATTTGTTCTTCCAAAATAAATTTAGTGTGAAAAACATTTGTCGTACAAATACACAGACAGTATTCCAATGATAAAAAAGAAAGTAGGCTTTATGATGGTACGAGCATGGTGTGTGTAGTAAGTACTTTCCCTGTTGACAGCTAAAAATAATTGTATTATTCATAGCTTTTATAACGCTCGGTAACGCTCGGTAATGCTTGTTAACACGTTGACTGCCGGTCATAAATTCGTAGGGGCATCCCATTTGCCAAGCATCTAAGTGTGGTGCGCATGCGCGCATACCAAATACATGTAGGTATTTTTTTTTTTGTCTACATGTTGTAGCATACAAATTCTGATGATGTGTCCTCACCACTGCCAGAAGCGTATTCGTTGCGTTCTCAGCGATGCCAGTGTATTCAATTCACTATACAAAAGCCTTTCATTCTCTACGAGTATACTCGTAGTGGCAGAATCCGTTACACCTGTTACTACGAATATACTCGTAGGCGGCAGTCAACGAGTTAAATGTGTCAACTTTTTTGTTCGGAGTATTCTCATAGAACTGGAGAAAATACTGAAAATTCATTACGAAGAAGTTATTAACAAGTAAACCCCTTTTCTTGTATTAAACAAAAATGAGGAACATGAAGAACATGAACTGTGGTGATATTGTCTTTGGTTTAGATTGATATCTTGAAACATTTATTCTTCATCTTGGTGATCACATCTTGAGAGAGAGGAAGCTATTTTGTAAAGATGAGAATTTGTGTCCATGATTGGGATTTCCCAATGGATGACGTACATGTATTCTTCCTAAAACGATCACTGTAGTACATTCACTTTAAATGTGCCGGGACTTTAAGTGAGAACACTAAAACCTTGGAGAGATCAAAGGTTACCATGGAGGTACATTTATAATTTATGATAGGTTGATGCAAAGTTAAGTGTGCAACATTCATGTTGCACACTCAACAACTTAGGATTAAAATAGGAGTCTGAGATGCACATTACATGAACATTTGTAAGGTGAGGGCCAGGGCCAAATTTCATGGCTCTGCGTACTGGAGATTTCTGCGTACTGGAGATTTCTGCGTACTGGAGATTTCTGCGCTTGCGATCTCCATTCTTTGCTTACAGGGTAAGCAAGTACGGAATCTCTGCGCAAGCTGTGTAAGTGAAGAATGCCTAGTAACATGGAGTATGGGGATTCACAAGCAAAAATTCCCTGCTAACCTGTGAAATACATAGCTTGGCGTGAGTGCGAAATTGCCTGCTTCCGTAGGTGCCGATTCTTTGCTAAGTTTTAAACTATTTGATGGACAATAAATAAACTTATAGGCCTACAACTACATGTAAATAGTGTAATATCCATTTCTAGAAAACTGTAGAGTTTAAAACTTTTTGGTGGACAATAACCAAAACAACTTAATAGTATTTTTTATTTCTGGAAACTTTCAAACTTTTTTAAGGTCTTGAAATGGGGACCATGTATCCAGTTTGTAAACAGTTGAGTAAATTCATGTGTACAATGTGAAGTTTAACTTTAAGGGGTCTGTATACGTTTGGTAAAGACTCTGAAAATTAATGGCAATAAAAACTTATTTGGTTAGAAGCGCAGCAGCATGGAAAAAGATATCAGGTTTTATGCCCCCAAATTTGAATCTGAGAAACGTTTCTCTAATTGTGTATTCCTATAGGAATTATTCTTCCTGCGTGGACATATTTGCTCTGGTTTTTCGGCGATATCTCAAAAACGCGACCACCTTTTGAAGTGAAAATTTGATAGGTTAGTTTTATTGTATATTATATAGGGATAAAACAATCGAACGGTTCAAAAAATTGACTTGACATCAAATGTTATACCCTCCGTATGATGTATTTTATTGTACACCTACATGTATGTATGTGTAGTGTAATCACCAACCATTTTAGTGATCTGTCAATCTAACGACATTATGCTAAGAAGGAAAAGAAAAAGAAAAACAAAAACGATAAAAGTTTTGTATTGTTTTTATAACACAGATAAACCCATATCATATTTTTGAAGGGGCTGTTTAGGCCATTTCCCTTCTTTTTGTTCCAAGAGGAAATGTCCAAAGGTTATACTTCCTGGAAAAAAAAAAATGCTAAAGTGCCTGAAGAGTTGCTGATTGGCATGAATTTACCAATGAGTTCACAGACACTGATACATGAGGACAATGCTAGTTGTTTTTATAGTGACACCAGGCCTGGGTACAAACCTCTAGTACTTCAAGGAATGGCATGATATTATTGGGTTATGTTTAATTCTTTGTCAAGATGGACTTCCTATTACAAAGTAGTTTTCTAGAAAAACTACTGTCTTAAATATCGATCAACGATTTTGAAAAACAGAACTCAGAAGTTACATGTTTTGCAATGTTTCATAAGTGTACATGGTTACAAGGTTTTGTAATATTTTGTTAAGATACAAAATACATGACATGTACACATACTTGGCATCATTTCCCAAGAGACTTGAGAGAAGGGCACAAATGCCAGTTAAAACACCTGAGGCAGGGCTCGAATTTGGGGAGAAAATCCACAAGACTACAGGGCTTGTAGCTCAAAATCTTTACTGGACCAGACATTTTTTTACAAGACCAGATTCAAAATGTGAAAAAAAACAAAAACTTGCTGCCACAGTTTAACATGCATTTGACTGCTTTTATATGAACCCGAACTGAGACAAGTAAGGGAAGAGTATACTTGATTACTCATAGAATTGAAAGATAATTTATTAGACCCAAAGTCAACACTTGAACATAATGTGTTTCTGTTATTCAATTGAAAAACACAAGACCATCGGACTTGTTAGGTCATAAGTTTACTGGCCCAACACTAAAATTACTGGCCTCGGGCCTGTGGTCCAGTGTAAAATTCGAGCCCTGCGAGGACCAGTTAAAATTCTTTCCAAGTGGTCCAGCTGGCCAGTTAAGTGTTGAAAAGCATCCCCATTTAATTTGAGATGTGGACCAGTGAAAAAAAGGTGGGGGACTAGTGAAATGACAAGCTAACTGGTCGTGCTGGCTAGTGACTGGAAATGTTAATGGCAAACCCTGGCACTTGAAAGCAAAACAAAAACAAAAACAGGAAAAAAAGGAAAGAAAAAAGGAAAATAATTTTAAAAGAAATACAAATACTTTGGTTAACTGCCTTTTGCCATAGACTGTGCAAGTCTCGCGCGTAAGCGAACTTCCGGGACCATCGTGGTCCCAACCATATGGAGTTTTACGTTGGCAAGATTTTGTTTCGTCTATAATTTTAGTTTAACGTACTTTATGACCATGAACATTAAATATGTTGTTGGGAATGTAGTACTAAGTGATACAAAATATGAAAGTAAAATCAATTCAACAATGCAACGAAGAAAACCCAAGAATTAAACTTGACCTCTGCTTCCGGTTACTTGCAAAAATTAAGAATTTGTGCCCACCTCCGATCACCAAATTTGTTTTGGTCGCGCGATGATAATCACCAGACGCTGTAATTGCCAGACGCTAAGCATTTTCATTGCAGTCTACGGTTGTCGAGGCGTCAGCGTCCTCTTTAAACTGCGTCACACGTTAATTCTACGCCCGTGCGATCATCGCGCGTCTGCGTTTAAACCTGCTTTTAGTGGTTGCACGTATTCAGGCATGGATTTACAAAAGGGTTTCCTAAAAAGTTCAGATCAAATAAGCATCCTTGTCCCAGAGTTTTTAGTTTGTTTCAACAAAAACTAACAAATGAATTGTGTGTTTATTATGAAAGCTAAAACTCATTTTATGCAAATTGTAATGAGTATTTTTGTTGGTCAGATTGTTTCATAGATCTAATTTAAAAACAATGATTTGATTTCAGAAAAAATATGTTCTTCACTTGACATGTTTTCTCGCTCCGATACGCGCGAGACTTGCACAGTCTATTGTGTTCAACTTAGAATCTCTTATTTGGTTTTCACATGAACCATCAACAATGGAGAGTTGCACCACCCACATCGTGGGACAATCCAGTTAATAAAACACAGCTGACTCCAGTGTTTATTTCATGGGCGTTGTCATAGAGTAGGGTCTAATGATGATTTATGGTAGGACGTTTACCCTGCACCTGATGAGTGGATACTCAGAGGCCTAGTCAGCAAAATTGGGAAATAAATTATACTTTAATGGTAGATTTGGTCTGAAGTTGAGTCTTGATAACAGCAGTATTAAAAGGGGCACTTTGCCTTCTGCCTTCAAATCTCTCAAAATTGTGCTGTTTGGCATTACATGGGATGTTTCTCATCCCTTTTTAATTTAAGAGTTGTTCAGATACAAAAACACCTGAATGTACAGTGTGTTGTAAATTTGTGAGTTGTGATTAAAAAAAACAAAATTTGGTTTATGAAATAGCGGACCATGTTCTGTCATGCAATTTACACGAAATCCACACAATTTAAAGGCATTATGTGAATCATTATATTCTACTTTTAAAACATCTTTCCAACCGATAATCTTTTCTAAACAAATGCTTTTTATAACCCAAAGCGCCCAAATCCAAAGGCAAAATGTGTCCCTTTAAAAACAAAAGTTAAAGCCCATGTACATGTACATATGTGCATGTACAGTACATACTACATGCACATGTGTCCAAACTACAATATTATGGATGACTATGTAGCAATGGCATAACTGTGTAGCATGGACCGTTTTATTGTTTATTCAGCCAATGACAAGAAAACAACAAACAGGAAATGAAAACATTAAATCTAAAACTTAAAACAAGCAAGTACATAGAATTTGGTCGAGCGAGGCACAACAACCCCAAAACGAGGGGGTTAGGAAGGCTGACTGTATTAAAGGGAGAATAAAAGAATTAGAGTGACGCTGCTACCGTTTGCTGATATTGTATTGTACAGACATTTCGTACGTACATTTTGTACGTGTATCTGTGCAATACTTAACTTTTAAGGCATCTTTTATTGAATGCTTTGAAACATTTCAAACTTGATATTTTCAAACTTTTGTAAAAAACTTAAAACTTTGAAACCTTGACTCAGTGTACTTGATGTGAATGAATAAATAAACTGTCGTAACATTTGAGCTATTAAAAAACAATTCTGCTTAGCAAAATTTGTCTGTGCTTTAAGCATTTTGGGGGCTTACAGCTAAACAGCTGTATGAGTTTAGGCCATGTAAAACTCATTTTTAATAGAGTAGACGTCCACATTCAAAACAAGAGTTCAAAGACAGACAGGGACCCCCCCCCCCCCCCCCCCCCCCACCAATACCCATGCTCCTTCATGTCTTTGTGACATTCTCATGTTCTGGTACATAATACATAAGTTTAGTGTACATGTACTATGTAAGGCCAAACAAAAAATTGTTATGTTGGCGTAACCTGACCTACCCTAAAACAGGGGCCTACCCTGGATATTTTTATTTTTTCAAGGGAAGAAATTTACTAAGACTTTAGTCTATCGAAATCAGTTATAAATACGTTTGAAACCGTTTCTCTCTGTTTCTCTTCAATTGTATAGCCATAGCGTTTATTGGACTTTGGAGTGCACAATGTTTTGCACAACATGCAAAAGATCGTCGCTGGCTGATACTTTAGTACTATAGTCTCGTTCAACCAGTCTGCGACAAGTGTTTGATGATGGGAAAGATTTCCCAAAATCTAGGCCATTTAAACACTGAGTGAATGTTTATATTGCTAGAATGTCCTATCCTATCCAATCCTACATTATACCTAGAACATAAAAAAAAAAAAAAAAAAATTAAAACCCTACCTACCTTCCCTATTTTTTCTGGCTCGTTACGCCAACATAATTTCTTTTTTGGTAAGGCCTAATTGGTGCCAAGTTGCCTTTGCTCACTGTACTGCATGTATCTCTGTGTTGTTTAGTTTTTGTTTGTTTGCTTGTTTGTTTGTGTGCGTACATAACATGTTGGATACTTGCATTACTTGTTGTTGCCCATCTACAATGTACACGTAGGGTATATTTACATCTATTTGTTCAACCCCAAATTAATTAAATAAATTACCCAGTCAGTTTCCCTTGTGGTTTAACTACTTGATGTTTTAACATTTACATCTATTTACATAACATAACGGAATGCCAATCCTACATTTTGGGAAGGAAACAAAATTCAAATTTTCAAAACGCCAGGTGAATGATCCATGCACTAGAAAACTTTACTTCCTCCAAAGTGACAGACGTAATATGCATGATGTACAGTACATGTATGTAGAGCCTATTAGGGGTAAGGCTAACAATCAAATGTATTGTGCTCTTCATTGGATCATGGAGGAAAGAAACGACTCCATGGGTCCTTAATTCCTCCATGGATGGCCATATTTGTCTCTATGGGTAGAAGAGTTCATGCGTTTAAATCCACTGCACACTCTTACAGCCTGTGATCATGAACCGGCGAGACTGTTATTGATGGGACATTTTCACGCACTGATAATATATTTTGTACTTCCTCCTCTTGTCCTGTTTCCTGTTGGAGTCCATGTGTACATGATGCTCCATGGTTGCGCAAGATTAGTAGGCCCTTACCAATGTACTTGTGTACAATGTGGCACACTACAAAGTACATATTTTTGTTGTTCTGAGTACTGTTGGTGGTACACTGTACGTATGTATGTTTGTTTAAATGTGGTTTAGCAGGAGTTCATGTAATTTACACTTGTTTGTATTATACCGTATTTTTCAGTCAGAACATAAGCCGTGGCTTATGAATTGATTTTCAGGCTTTCAACATGCTCCCCAGCTTATATTCCAGGTGGCTTGTGCGCGGACATGTTAAGTAAACATCAGCAATTTTCAATATTATTAAAACTAAAAAGTTCTCTGACTTCAATATGTTTAGAGAAATTTAAAAATAATCGGAAAAAAAACCACAAAACGGTCGCAGATTGTTATTTCAGTTCTGAAAATTAGTTTGTTTCTTATTTTAAAGATGAAGCTGCAAATTGTATAAAAGTCCGTAAAACTAAAAATAGTGTTCTAAGTTAAACTATTTAAACATGTACATGTACGGCACCCCCCAAGTAAAGATAAAAAGTACCCCCCCCCCCCCCAAAAAAAGGACTGTATCCAAATTGGCGGCTACAGCTAGGGTTTTGCTAAGAATGTACACGCGGGAAGCTAGCCATAGCCGGAGCTGTACTGCCAATTTGGACAATGCCTAAGTTTTTGTCATTTGTCATGCATGTCATGCATACAGTGTACATCCTCTGGTGGAGAATTCATTTTTGTGACACAGAGCATGGAGGAATAAGTACCTCCATGCAGAGAGCAAGTTTCTTTAGACCCTTTTTCCCCTATTCTAGATCAGTGTATCCAAACTGAGGCTAAAAGGTCAAAATAACCTGGCCCCTTTTTGGTGTAATGGGAATCCATAATTCATTCAATCTATTGAACACAGGGGACATGACAAAGGTGATAATGCTGTACAGTGTACTGAATGTAAGATCCTCAGTCATACCCACCCCAATTCCTTATTCAATCAATTATTGTAAGTTTGCCAGCTGAATAAGTAACCTGTTTAAACATGAACTAACAGCGAATGAGGTTCTAATGGGAAACAGTTCCTTTACATAATTGCCAATTTGCCTATTGATGTTTGAAGCATCAGTAATGCAAGATTCTTCCTTCGGATGAGCCACTTTATGTTACTTAATTGTACATGTATGTACTGTACTGTATGTTTGGGTTATTGCTACGTCCTTCGGATGGGATGTTAAGTCGTAGGTCCCGTTTGTTGTGTAATACACATAACAGAATGCAGTGCACTTATCGCAAAGAGAATGGGTTTGCCGCTGTGTTCCTGGCTTGATTGGCTGCATTTTGCGCCACAGCACCTTGTAAGTCATATGGTGCTATGTAAAGGAAAAAGATCCCTCATTCAGAAAAGTAGCCCCACATGTACATGTACCTTGCAGGAAAAACAGTGAGAGCTTTGTGGTGCCCATTGGGCGTGATAAAGCGCTGCAATAAGGTTGGAGTGCCACTGAGAGTGGCAACGGGTTTGAGCAATACAGTATAAGAAGCCACTATTATCATTCCGATACTTGGAAAAAAATTGGAGATATGCAAAGAATTTCTCCCAAATAGAAACAAAATCAAACCAACAGAAGGGCTCTCATCAAAATGCTATTTGGTATACACATCTTGTAGATCAATGGACAAAGCATACTTGTACATGGTGCATATTGCACACTTTAAACAGAATACAGTGTAAAAGGAAAACAAACACCTTTGGACTTCATTTCCAGGAGCTCCAAGGTGGAGCTGAATGATTTTGTCGAATTTGGTCGAAGATCTATCAATTATTAAAAGACCTGAGCCCAATTTCATACAGTTGCACTAAGGACAAAAAGTAGCCAAGCACAAAACAATTTTGCCTACAAGATTAAGGTTACCATGTAAAGTGTACAATTTGTGACTGGTATCCTGCTCGTTTTTGCTGACTGAGAAGAAAATGATGGAGCAATTTTTTCTGCTTTAAAAGAAGAAGCTCTATGAAATTGGGCCCATCCAAGAGAACTTTGCTATGAGCATTTATCATATCTTCAGACCTATACTTGATTCTTAATTGAGCGTTGCAATTTCATCTGTCTTATAGATAGTTCCCAGTAGACGCTATCTTTACGGGCAAATCGCATTTTGGCTTGCAGGCGCGTCAAGCGCTCAAATTATTAACGCAGCCGCGTCATTCACTAACCAATCATGCAATGAGTTTTGTGAAATGTGCGCGTGCTGCACGCCGTTCTCACGCGTAACGCACGACTCTTTGTTCCAAATTGCCCGTAAAGATGGCCGATTTACGTCATATTGCAACCTATCTATTGCACTTCTACTATCAGGAAAGCATTGGTTTATATTTGAACTTCACATGTACGAAGAAAACTGGCAAAAGCAAAAGACACTGCAACAATAATAAGCATGCAAAAAAGGGCACTCAACTCAAGAAAATTTCAGTTTCAGACCTTGGTTGCAGCTAGGACATTTGTACAGAATTCTGTCAAATTGAAAGCACTTAATTGTTTTTAAAAACAAATAAAAACAAACTGTATGCTTGTGTCAGAATTTGATCTGGAATTGTTCCTGGAATTATTTGAAGCAGTGTGAATCTTTAAAGAGAAATGATTTTTCTCCCGACTATTTTCAACATCTTGTAACAACATCAGTTATGATGCCATGTGGGTTTAAATGGTTGACTGCTTCATAATCAGATGAAGGTATTTTGATTAACTCTGTGGAGCTGAACTCCTTGAGCTTGTTTCCTGGAGGCTAGGGTTGGACAAGAAGTGGCCTGGCTGTGCTAAAGCAACGCTAACAAGGCATCGGGGAGCAATGGAATGTGATCAGATTGGCCCTGTAGGGCAAGGCCTCTGATAAAACACAAATTATTGGCACTACATTGCTTACCACACTAAAATTGCAACTAATTATTTATAGACATGCAATGCCCTCAGCAAAGTACAAATTTGTGATCATGAATTCTCACAATGAAGTTGATGTCACCAAACTGCCAAAAGACGTCTGAAAACAGTCTTCTAAATTATCAGAAGTCATCATGAGAAACTGAGTTTTTTTTACAACAACGTCTGTTGAAACACTTCATGTGGTTTCGATTAATTACAGTACAACTGTACATGTGTACGTACACTTTGTGATCATGTTCATTTGTCGCAGTTAATTAAATTCTCAATGAGCCTGTGGGTGTTTCAAGGAGCCATGAACTTCCATATTGGCGATCCATTAATGACCCATACGTGTAGGAGGAAATTTTAGTCACAAGCTCCCGACAGTTTTATCCTAAAATTGTTTTGTTGGGGGTGGTCCATGAAAAGAAATTTGTTGATTAAATTGAAATGCAATCAATTTCTTTTTTCACATTTTTCACATTTTGTTTACACATTAATTAATAATAATAATTACATTTAGTATATTATTACCATTCTTTAGAATGCCGTCAGGAAGTGGTTAAAAGATGAAACCCAAATAATTTTCTTTGAGTCATTGTTGTATAATGTTTTCAAACATTTGACCGTTTTCTTACTTCATTTCTTCTCTTTCTTCCCCCAGGGCTGTCGGAAAGACATGTCTTCTCATCAGCTACACAACCAATGCTTTCCCGGGAGAATACATCCCAACAGTGTAAGTACAGTTATTTTTATTTATTTCTAATTTGGGGTGGAACAAAGAAAACTTGACCAGAGCAGGACTACAAGGCCAGCAACCAAGAACAGATAGATTGTTGGTTTGGCCTATTTTTTTGCTTTAAAACACAAATAGCAGCTAAGCATAATAAAACTATGCTTACCAAAATAAGTTTACCAGCCAAAATATCATTGCACATGTGCCATTTATGACTTGTACCCCGCTTATTTCTACCAAGCAGAACTTTAATTATGCTCTATTTAACTGGGCCCAGGACCTCAAAACTCGCCCTACATGTAGGTAGTCAAACCTTGGTCCACATGCTGGCTGCAGTCCTAGGTTGCATTCGAACCGGGATCCAATGTTTGTTTGGTGACACATCATGATACAATGTACATGTACATGTATGTTGGCACCTTTCTTTAGTTATGTTTATAGATCGATAAGTTCTCTAAAATTAATGACCATAAAAAACTTACTAGGTGAGAACTTACTGCAGCTGTTGGTAGTATATTTTTTGCCTATATAAATCAGCATTACGTTGACAAAAACTCGTAATTCCAAGACCCTACCTTTAATATCCTAAGGAACTATCCTAAACCCCTCCAAATCCTCCAGGATGTCCAGTACATAAACATTACAATAAGTAAACTTTACATGTACATGTACTTCAAAGTTGTGGCCCATTGCCAATCATCATGAATGGTCTGATATCTTCCTGATGTTGACAGACACATGCACACTTGTTTATGTTGTACATTATTATAATGTATCAAAACACTTAAAGGCAGAATAGCCTATACCTTTGGTTTTTGGAACCGTTCGAATGTTTCTATCCTTTATACTAAAATAACCAGAGAAAATTTCATTTCAAAAGGTGGTCGCAATTTTGAGATATCGCCGAAAATCTGGACCGAATACTGTATGTCCACGTAGGAAGAATAATATGTAATAGGAATACACAACCTTAGAAACGTTTCTGACAGCTCAATGTTTCTCAGATTCAAATTTTGGGGAATAAAAACTGATATCTTTTTACATAACCATATTACTTCAAAGTAAAGGGTTTTTCTAAATGCTTTATACTATTGAAACCTGCTGTACTTCTGACCAATAAGTTTGTTATTGCCATTAATTTTAAGAATGATTACCAAACGTATAACTTCCATTTAAAAACTTGCATCGTCTGCTTGTATTTTTTGTATTTTTTTTAAATCCCGGGGATAACATTTTATTGCTCTCTGATCAACTTACATCAACATAGAAAAGAGAATAAATGAAACCTCTTATCTTACAGTAAATAATAAAAATTAAACTGGTTACAGTAGGTTATTCACAGAGTACATAATACTTTTTCCATTTCGAATTAAATTTCTGAGAGGTTCCGTTGACAACTGACAACTATTTTGCTTGTATTTTACACTGTTCGTATGTACATGTGTACACACATTTTTACGTGCTTCCTGTTACATGTACATTACAATGGATGCATCATGGGGGTAGATGGACATGTAGAGTTAGGATATGATAAGCTGGACTAGTACACAATGTAACTTTAAAAAAAATAGGACAAATAAAACATGCAATCTACAAATAATAAGAGTTTTTGTATTTTATGACAATTCAGGGTTACATGTACATGTTCTAAGACACTAAACATTCACAAGTTTTATGACCACTGCCCCATCTCTTGTCTTTAGATTTTAAATTCATTCAGACATATTTGGATTATCCAAACCATGGTTTGGGGGCAGTGAATTAAACTACCAGCCAGCTCCAAGGACAATGGGTTGTAGTTCCTGTTTGGTCAGGCTTGATACTTCCATTTCCGGATAACTCTGATGACATCATTCATGCCGGTTTTGGACAGTCTGTAGTTGTACTTAAAACAAATGGACTACATGTAAATCAGCTGCTTAAAATACATACTGTAGCAACAAGTATGTCAATCATGTACATGTAGATTGTATTTCCAGGTTGCAGTGCGTATACATGTAGATGTGGTCATGGTGGTGGAAGTTCAGTGTTAATAGTGCCTAGAAAAAATAAATGATTCCCTTTAAAAATGAAACTCCAGGCCATGGACTTTAGAATAAGACCTTACAACTTTGTAAATAATCCCAATTTGTGCAACAGCTCTTTAACCAGTTCGCTTCGGACGACTCGATAACATGCAGCACAGAGCTGTGGGCTTAACTTATAAGTTATAGTGTTGGCAGTGGTCGTGTCAACTGGCCAAGTGTGTTGGGACACTGTAAGATTACAATATTTTGTATCAACAAAGATGCCTTAAAAGCAAAATTGTAAACAATGAAAACTACTTTAATGGAAGAATGCTTGGGATCAATCAGAAACACACCAGGGTAAGCAAGGATGCTTGGGATCAATCAGAAACACATCAGGGTAAGCAAGGATGCTTGGGATCAATCGGAAACAGACCAGGGTAAGCAATGATGCTTGGGATCAATCAGAAACACACCAGGATAAGCAAGGATGCTTGGGATCAATCAGTAACACACCAGGGTAAGCAAGGATGCTTGGGATCAATCAGTAACACACCAGGGTAAGCAAGGATGCTTGGGATCAATCAGAAACACATCAGGGTAAGCAAGGATGCTTGGGATCAATCAGAAACACACCAGGATAAGCAAGGATGCTTGGGATCAATCAGAAACACACCAGGATAAGCAAGGATGCTTGGGATCAATCGGAAACACACCAGGGTAAGCAATGATGCTTGGGATCAATCAGAAACACACCAGGATAAGCAAGGATGCTTGGGATCAATCAGTAACACATCAGGGTAAGCAAGGATGCTTGGGATCAATCAGAAACAGACCAGGGTAAGCAAGGATGCTTGGGATCAATCAGAAACAGACCAGGGTAAGCAAGGATGCTTGGGATCAATCAGAAACAGACCAGGGTAAGCAAGGATGCTTGGGATCAATCAGAAACAGACCAGGGTAAGCAAGGATGCTTGGGATCAATCAGAAACACATCAGGGTAAGCTTGACTGGTTTGCTTTCACTAATGATTATATTGCGTTTTTTCTTTGAATAATCACAGTTTTGATAACTACTCAGCCAACGTGATGGTTGACGGGAAACCAGTGAACTTAGGATTATGGGATACAGCGGGACAAGAAGACTACGATCGACTCAGGCCGCTTTCATATCCACAGACAGTAAGTTCCTCAATATTATTATTAATTTTTGTTTAAGTGAACGCAATTAGTATTTACAAGTTTGTTGAATTGATGAATGCTTTATATACATTTTAACAGCATTGCCTGGTATGTAAGTCATCAGTTTCAAGTAAGACAAAATGAAAAAAAAAAAAATTATAATAATAATAATATACATGTACTCAGTTCATCAAACTAGTCTATTATATCAATAGACTTTGCAAGGCTCCGTGACCCAGAGGCTGAATTTATGGAGCTGCTAAGGTTCTAAGCAAAGAAGAATGTCACTAAGCAATTAGTTTAACTCTCTAAGTGGCAACTACAAGTGCTATGGCTAGCGCTTTTGAACAAATTTATGGTAAAAGGCGCCCAGTAAATTTGTTTCTATTATTTACTATCATGTCATGCCACATGTCACATCATGTACTGGTTGTGTCATGGTGTGTCATGGCCGAATGTTGGTCTGGCACACCGGACTCAAGCTCTGGTGTTTCTGACCAGCGGAGTGTGGGTTCGAGTCCTGGTCTTGATACTTGTGTCATTTCCTTAAAAGGTACTTCATCATTAGGCCTCGAATTTCAATCTTTGAGAGGGCAATAATAATGATAATAGTACAGTACTTATATAGCGCATCACACAAAAGTCTTGATGCGCTTTACAACACTAAAGGCAGTTAAACAAGCATACAGGCAATTAAACAAGCAGGTAACTTTTAAGGAGTGATTTAAATACAGTTTGAGTTCTTGCAGTTTTGATGTGGTGTGGAAGAGAGTTCCAAAGAGAAGGTGATGAATGCATGAATGACCGATGTCCGTAAGTCTTAGTGCAAGTGACTGCTGTATTGAGCAGCAATGTTGAGCTAGAATGGAGGCCATTTTCGATTTACAAAGGGCACTCCCATTGGGAAATCTTAAAGTCTATAGGAAACTTTTGAAGGGGCAACAAGGCCAAGACCAGGGGCAACAGAGGTCATGGCCTCTATGTAATTCCAGGCTTGAACCATTACTGCTTTGTCTTTTGGATGGGACATAAAGCCTACAGAAAAATAACCCGGTTACACTTATAATAATAATAATAAAACGGAGCATTTATATAGCGCTATACTAAGAACAGAGCGCTTTACAGGAGACGAGAACAAAGAAATAACCTACAACAACAAACGAATTAGGATTGGTTGTGGAACAGGAATGTCTTTCAGGAGACTTTTGAATACAGGCATCGAAATCGCTTCTCTCAGACCGGCAGGAAGCTCATTCCACAGTCGCGGGGCAGCCATGGCGAATGAGCTATCCCCAGCCTTCCTTCTAGTTCTGGGAACAGAAAGCCGAGTCTGATCAGCTGATGAGCGGAGTCGGTGCCTGTATGCATCAGTAGTATTAGAGTTGTGGGAATGCACAAGTTCAACCAGATAGGATGGAGATTGAGTGTGAAGGATTTTGTAGACATGGGTGACAATTTTGAAGGTTATACGATCTTTAACTGGGAGCCAATGCAGCTCTGAGAGCAGGCCCGCAGAAGGCTGGTCACGGCCGCACGCAAATACTAGCCGAGCGGCCTTGTTTTGCAGACGCTGTAGTCGACCGAGGTCATTTTCGCGGGCACCTATCAAAAGAGAGTTGGCATAGTCAATACGGGACAGGACCAGACTTCTGACGGCATGATGGCAGGCGTTTTGTGTAATAAACCTACGCCATAGATTACGTATGTGAAAATTAACAATTTTACATATATAGAGCTAATATAATGAGACATATTATTGCTAAGAGAAGGGGTTTGCATAGGTGTTTCTGGCCATAATACAGCACCCAGTACATAAATAATTCATAAACTTAAAAACATGTCTTAAATAGTTTCTCTTTGTTACGGCGCCTTGTGTACCATGTTGGTGGATACGTGTACAATATAAGACTCAAATGTTATTGTTATGATTGTTGGTACAGTAGCACGATATAGTAATAGTGCATTACCTGTCCATCCATTTAGTCATTATATGAATGAATTGCATCTTTTGACCTTTTCTGGATTTGTTCTCAGCGCGTTGCAATCTTTAGTAAATAAATTATTTGTAGTATTGTTATGGCAAAGTGCATTTTCTGTACAAAAAGCTTGTGGTACCGAATGATACAAGCTAAAGCACTATCAGTGTTATTGATACTCATTAAAAGTCCTATCATCTTATCTTCAATGGGCTGACTCAAGATGTCACATAGCTACCCTGAAGGGTGTGCCTTGCCAAAGTGATACCCACTCATCACCTTATCAGATCATCTCTAAAGGTCACCCATGTACACCTGTTTTGTTTCTTCATCTCTGCTACTAAAGCCTCCAATCTCATCTTCTTTCTTATCATTCAGGACGTCTTCCTCATCTGTTTCTCGCTCTTGAGCCCAGCTTCCTTTGAGAATGTCCGTGCCAAGTGGAATCCTGAGGTGACTCATCACTGCCCGAACACACCCATCATCCTTGTTGGAACCAAGCTGGATCTCCGAGACGATAAGGAGGCTATCGAGAAACTCAAAGAGAAGAGACTGGCTCCGATAACCTACACCCAGGTGAGGAGTCACTTCCCAGACCACCTCTTAATCCTCCATTATCCATGGCATGGTTTATTTGGCAATGTACCTCTAGTTCACCAGCTCCTAAATACTCAACAATCCATGACATGGGTTGTTTGGCACTGTGTTCAGAAATGTTTTGTGTTCAGAAAAATGTTGATTGATAGTTTCAGTACGTCCTTTGTTCTCCACAGGCACAAGCCAGTATGAATTGATACTTGGGAGTGTGGGTTGATACAAAAATAATGTTTAGGAATATATACTGATACAATAAGTTATCACACAAGCAAGAGTGGAATACGGGATATTGTACCACTTCTGCGTCCCACAATGGGACATGTACGCGCTATGTTTTTCCGGATTCTGGGGGCACGAGTGATAACGAATTTATCTTCAAGCGAATTTGACGCGCAGCTTAAAATAGCGCAATATGTGGGGTTAGAATATCGCAATACGCAAGGTCTGAGATGGATTGTGCATATTGATAGGTTAATATCACACTGTTGTTGCCATGGATCGATCTATCAGAATCGAGGATTCAAGTTTGTGTAAAGATAAAGTTACATAACTAGTAATCAAAGTTGAGCATGTTCTTAAAGATTGTAATATAGTGTCAGTATTCCTTCAGTAATGAATACCCTCTTCATCATCTTATCCACAGGGACTACAAATGTGTAAAGAAATCAACGCCGTCAAGTTCCTTGAATGTTCGGCATTGACGCAGAAGGGTCTGAAGACGGTATTTGACGAGGCAATTAGGGCAGTCTTATGCCCTCCGAAACAAGCCAAGAAAAGGAAAGGGGTTTGCTCTACGCTATAATCGCTCAACCATTGTGCCATGTTTTAGAGTTTGGGCTGGCTATACAAGGAAGATTTCGCAGGCAGGAGCGCTTTACATTCTGTTATCAAGGGATTTATATTAAAGGAAATTTCAACAAATATTTTGCCTCGCACAGACATAATTAAAAGCACATTTTCTAAGCTCTACAGAAAGAAAACAAAGTCCACAGTTGACATGAAATATTACCATTCCCACTCGGTTTGAATGGTTTTGGATATTTGAGGATTTGATTGCAAAAACTTAGAATAAAGAGTTTCCCACGATACAAGTTCAATCTTGCATTTCCAGGTAGCATTCGTAGGTAACACAGAGGACCTCTCAAGCATTTGGGTAATTTGTGAGGTAACAACATCAGAGTTTCCAGTAAGAATGGTTGCTGTTACCAAATATTTACCAGAGAAGATAAAATTAGCCGTTGCAAACTGCTTATCAACCAAAAGGACCTTATGGTGTAAATGCAAAACTTACTTAAGTTGTCTGACGTTTCAACCCTAGCAGCATGTTTCTCAAAGGCATTTTAGCCTTCGAGAAAGACTCTGCTAAACATCAGGATACTAACTAATTTATAAAAAAAACTACCAGGCAAAAACTTATTTCCTCTTCTGGTTTTACTTATAACTTGACTTACTGTCAAATCAGAGATTATTGAGCAAGGAACTTTTTTTAAATGCATTCTTGTTCACTTGATCAGTGAAAGGTAACACTGTTAAAGAGATGGCCAACTGCTGTTGCAAAGCCTGTTTTTGACAAAGCGGATAATTGTGCTTATCTTGTTAGCAGAGAAGGGCCACCGAAGAATGCTGTGATAATTAAATGTGCTTTCAATTCAATACTTTATCATGCTGTCACCATAATTGTATTGTTCCCTGTGTCACAACTGCTGATTCTCTTTGTACTAAAACAAAGGGGCCTGACTATTTTTCCTGTGTTGCTTCATTTTGGTTACATTGATTTGAATAGGGAAAAAACAAGATGGCTTCACCAAGATAAAAGTCTAACATTTCAAGCATTCCTCTTTTTTATACTCGTAACTCTTTGTTATTTGTGAAATAAATTCAATTGTTGTTTTAGGTTACACCCCAAACCAACATGTCACTAAATGAATAAACTAAAACTTACGATTGAATTGAGATGTGTGTACCCCTAGATTAAGACTAAGGGTTCATGTTGGTGCAGTTTTCTTTTTTTTTCAAAGTTTTGCATAAACTGTAATTTTTCTACACAAATTAACTTTTGCAACATTCTTCTGACCTCAAAACATTAAGCAAGACAACATTTTGTACTCCATAGATTACCCTGCTAACCGTTCACTCAATTACCTGCACTGTATACTACTCATGTACAGTAAATGGACCAAAACATACCATCTTGTCAAATGACTTTTGTATATTTTGCAGAACATTGCGGACAAATATTTGGGTCAGATTTCCTGTAGGTAGGCCATGGTTTTTACATCAAATGTAAATTTTTCAGTTTTACCTGCTCTGGTGATGTTTAGCTATAATGTAGTATTGTGAAATAGTACCAAGTAATTAAAATTCATTTTTGGTTTTCATGTCATAAGTCTAAATTGCTATAAAACAGTTAGTGAATTCGGTTCCTACTTAGTCATACCTGATATGAAACCCAAGTAGTGATGGTTTTTGAAGCCCTTATTGGAAGCTGAGGCCATATCAGAATTGGCGGCTACGGCTACAACTGTTGCTAAGGGTGTTGCTAAGGATGTCCCATAGTTCAACGCATTATGATTGTAGCCGTAGCCAGAGCCATAGATTCTGACATGGCCTGGCTACTCATATTCCCTAATTGTTCTTTATATGATGACATTCCTAAATGGTCATACCGCCACTTCATCTTTTTTCTTCCACCTGCAATCTCTTCCTTTAAAAAAATTGTTTTTAAGAAAATCAAAATATTTTCCTAACTGTGGGGTAACTTCTTTTCCTTCACACACAAAAATAATAAAAAAATATCAAAAAAAAAAAATAGAATCAAATAAAATGCTAAAAATGCAGCAAAATATTTCAAACAATTCTTTTTATATACAATGTTTTTTGTGAGGATTGTGAATTACTGTTTGTAATTGCTGGAATGGTTAAGATATATTGGGAGAGGAACTGAAAAAATCAACCCAATCAATTTAATTTTTTTTGTACAAATCAGCTTTCTCTAGAATGAAATCGTGAACACTAAAACATACAATTATAACCAAGATGTTCATGACAATGGGTGATCATATTTTGCTTTGAAATTTCTGCTTTCATTTTCAAAGACTGTCAAAAGAAATGTATCATCTGGGACTCTTCAGACACCTGGCTTGTGAATGGTTGATCAATGTGGCTCTTAAAAAATGGCTTTCAGTGCATTGTAGAAAATGTGCATTCTGTGGATAGTTCCCACTTGACATCACACAGTTTAAAGACGCTCATCTTTACGAGCAAATGGATAATTTTTTTTGAGCACATACTGTGCATTAATACCGAGTGTTGCATGCAGGAGTTTTATCAAATTCCGTGTGTGATTGATGGGTAAACCACTTGGCTGCATAGAAAAGTTAGAATTCTTGACGCAGCTTAGAGCCAGAATCCAACAGGCCGGTAAAGAGTGTGTTTACTGAAAACTCTAAATTCATACAGCTGGCTTTGCTGGAACGCATTATCTACTAAGCAAAAACTGACAGGAAACCGGTCATAAACAGTATATCTCAAATGGTATGTTGGCTGGTAACCTGTTTCTGCTAAGCAAGGTTTATCGGTGCTTTGCAAATTTGAATGCTTCACAGCTTTATGGAAATATCGGAGCCATGGTGTCAAATATACCGTAGTTTTCTATTTTTTAAATAAGTTTATTCTGCTTACATTAACAAAAATTGTGGTCTGGTATCTGAACTTCAATTGAGTAATTGAGATGGTAGGAGTTCAGTAAATCATGTATTGTTTGATATATCATGCATTATATTTATGATAGTTGCTTAGCAAGCTTTGTATCCATAGCTTATACACAATGATTAAATATAAATCTTATCTGTAAATATTACGCGTTACTTAAATTGAAAGAAACTTTTTACTGTCACCGTGGCAAATTGGTCTGCATGATTTGAAGGGAAAGTTATGGGACATATATACAAGATAGTTTCATCGTCACATAATCACAGAGCAAGGTTCTTGCAGTAGGACTTGGTTTTTATTAATAAGACAGGAAAACCAAGAGTAATAATTTGAAGTTGCTAAGCATTCACAGCTGTCAAAGTTTGCTGCTTGACAAAAAAAAAATACTACTTAAAATTGAATGCAGTATTCACTGATTTATTTATGATTGGTTTTCTGCTGTTGTTTGCTACGCTTGTGAATTTGTTTTGTTTTATGTTGTACTTGGGAAGGCTCTTTGTCAAAGTTCTTAATCTTACAAATTTGTTAAGCGTAGAATTATCTTGCAAAGTAGAAACAGGTTACCAGCCAAATGAACACGAGCGTTACAACATTTTTGGCTGGTTTCCTGCTGTTTGGCGAGCTGATGAGTTGCCAAGCAGTATTTTGTACATGTACGCCTTAGCTTGGTTGACATTCCTGTTCCGCTGCACTAGCTAACAAAGTTGTTGATGCAACAGATTCAGAGCCCAGAATTTATGATTGACCTCTGACCCAAGATGCAAATGAATGTATAATGAGATGAATGGGAGACTTTGGAACACTAGGTGGCAGCAGACTTACCAGGTAAATTTCCATGAGCACTCCACGAGGACAATGGATTTACCTGGTGAGTGTGCTGCCACCTAGCATCCTAAAAGCCCCCCACTGATGTAAATGTGTCCCATAGCTTAGGTGTTGGGTGAATGGGATTTCATGAGTAGTTATGCCAGTGCTTGCACAAGAGCACTCTGTAAATTAATACCACTGTTTAAAGAAATCTTTTGTAATTGATTAGGCCACTTGTTACACTAGAGTAGTTTATGCGGAGTGAATTCCAGTGTTGGATTTGGATGTTTTTTGGTTGTTTTCCTGATCAAAAGTTTGATTTAGTTTGCGTGACATGCATTCACAAAATTTGAGCCACTTTGCGTGAGTTGTAAATTTTGAGAAGAAATGGCGCCCTAAATGGTGTATTTATTTCACAAATTAGTCTTACATTGGAAACGTTTACAATTTTGTTCTCTTGTTTTAATATTAAGAGTGGAAAATTCTTATTTCTGTTCAAAGGTTAATTTATGTCAAAAGCATTTTCTCAGATGGCATTTGTCAATTGGTTGTGAAATTGCCTTTCATTTCCTGAGAATTATTCACATTTTGTGTAATTGTTTTGTGTGTTCAATACAGATGTTGCTCATAATGGAGATGTAAATCTTTGTAACATAAATCCAAATTCTTTTCTCAAAATTTAGACAAATTTAAAATGTTAGTGTTAACATTACTAAAAATGAAAAAACCCCAAAACAAACAAATAGCACATTTCCAACTTGAAGAAACCATGTCTAAAAACCAACACCCAATCTACAATAGCTTATTTGGTTATGAATATCTCCTTGTATGCAGGGCCCAATTCATAAAGCTTACCAGAATACAGTTACCGGCTAAAATACCATGTCACATGTACCATCTGTGACTGGTATCTTGCTTATTTTTGCTTATTTTTCTGTTTAAGCATCACTATGAAATTCGGCCCAGGTGAGATATAAAGACAAAAATGTTGAAGGAAAATTTGAGCAGCAGCACAATCACACGAGTGGAAGTCTTCTCACCTCACCCTAAAATTGTTGATTCGTTCTCATCAGCTTTCCCAAAATGTGTAAAAAAATAAATAAAATGGTGTACAAACTTGTTAAATCTGCTGCCTTCATACATTTGAAAAGTCTCGCGACATCACAAAAAAAGCTTTATTTGGCCTAAATTTTGAAAAAAGGAAAGCATGTAAATTTACAATTCATATACCATTCTTCGTTTTCTCGAGTAAATCAAAAGTCTACTAACCGTGTAATTGTAGAGTAGAGGAATTATTAATGAATACAATTTAGTCCGCAGGGCATGTAAGTACCTTTTATTACTGTTTAGAGCCTTGGCTCAAATGTTAGAAATCAATGAGCTAATTATGATTAATTGTCGATGCTTTATTAATACAGCTGGATACAAAAACACAATTTAATTTGGGAAACACTGACAGCACAGTTTGTTAGAGTGAAATATCCTATATTGAGTTATTTAATAATAAAATATAAAAATGTTCATGTCGTGGTTGTCGGTTTGAGTTATTGATACAAAGTCTGGAGCGGCTGTGGCTGTTTATGTTGTCACCTAGACGAATTTATTTGATTGCACATCCAAGAGCACAATCAGTCCAATAACAGGAAGAAATGTTCAGATGTGGGAGGGAAAAACCCTACATGGAGAAACCCACTCAATCTGGTCAAAGGTGGGAATCAAACCGGGGTTGATAGAGGTGAAAGTCTAGGGAAGAAACCACTGAGCCAACCTGAAGTCCAAGTACAAAACATTGAGGCTGGTCTATTGGTCCCATTTGTTGGTCCACCATGGTGGTACACCCCCCCATTGTGTGCATGGAATCTCAAGAATCCAGGGGATTTTAGGGAAGGTGGGGGGACTTCTGTACAACAGCAATTATGGGCCATTCAGAAGTCAGAGAAATCAATGCTAAAAAAACGGGTTCATTTGAGCTATTACTTTGTTCTTCAGTGTATAGACTATACTTATTATGAAGCCGTTTAATATTTAAAAACCAAAATTTGAGGTTGGTGGTCGGGTCAAAACAATTTTGAAAATAAACCCCATCAATTTGTTTAAACATTTACTATTCTGAATGGCCCCATAGTGTGTTGGGGTAATTAATCTCCATTATAGTGACTGTATAGGACGACTGTATAGGACAACTGCGTAAAAAAATGACAAACGCGCACGTTTACGAGAGGGGAGTTTGAATTTAAATGGCGAGGCGGCGCACGAGTCTGCCCACAACACAAATAAATTATTTTCGGGGTCGTGGAAAAATCTTACTCTGTTTTTTCCAATATTTAAAAGGTTTCTTTATAAAAAACTAGGGCTGACACCGTAGTCAAATACAAGTTAGTATTTACAAAATGGTAAATGCTTGTGCTGCGGGAGATTTGTAGGGACGAGAAAATCTGATTTTCTTTCACAGGTAAGGGCTGTATGAGTCTGCAAAAAAAGACAACACTGACACATAATTAATAATGTTTGCGTTTTATTTGGTTTTGCTGTTTTCAAAATAGTATTTTAGGTCGTATATATTTTTAAAAAGATGTGTTCATGCTCTATCAATCTAGAAAAAGAAGAAACTCTCCAAAAAGAAATTAATCAAAGACAAATGAAAATTAAGTTTACACTTTATCTACTGCATGCTCTTTTGATGGAGGTGCTATCTGTTGGGACCGCCGCACATGCGTATTTTTACGCAAATACCACTCTCAGCGGCATACGCGCAAGCCATCGAACGTGCACAAACGTGCTGAGTTGTCCTATCCAGTCACTATAATGGAGATCAATGGTTGGGGTGTATCCTCTGCCAGGGTGTAAGTGCCCTGAGCACAAACAAAACAAGCCATTAAATCCAACACACATTCCCAATACTATGTTCCTTTATTTGTATTTGAATACCTACAACATGCAGTTCCAAAATGCACATTAACAGTTATTCTATATATAGGTACATACAGTGGCATTCATTCTACATGCTCTCATGAATACAGTTACAGTTGATGAAGTCAAGGTACTAGACCAATCATCCCGCCAGTCTTAACCCTGTCATAAAACATCAACTTCAGTTCTCCTTAATATTTATAAACAAGGTTTTTCTTTTAAATTGTACATACATTTCTTCATAGATTACAGAGCTTGAATTTGTGTAGAAAAAATAACACAGGCTCAATTGGAAAATTCTGTTTTTTGTGGATGCAAAAGTTACTTTTTAGCTTATTTATTAGGTTTTTAATGAGAATTTACAAAGTAAAATTCAGAATAAATTTGAACCAAAATTTACTGATCTACAAAATGATTGACACTAATTAAAATAATCAACTTTTGGAGCAAATGAGAGAGGATTATGTAGTTTTTGAAATGAGCAAAAAGAAATGGAAGTATTTTATTTTTGGGTTGATGACAAATCTGAGAGATCCGGCCATATATGACCTTAGCTCTGCTGAAGCCAAATCCATTTAACAGCAAACTATTTAAGCAACAGATAGCAATTCTACGATGATCAATGAAAGAAAATTGCTGATTATTTTTGTATTTTTGTGTTTTGGAAGATATCACACATGGAAGTAAACAATAAAATCAGATGAAGTGGTTTGCACATCTTTATATAAAATACTGAAATTTTAAGCAAAGTTTAAAATTCTGGTCCAAGTACACATTGAATTTGATTGACATACATCATGTTGCCACCATCTTTGACATGTCCCCTTTTCCTGACTGCAAGTACACATAGCAACTCTCATGATACTAAAGAGAAGCCAGACTATTTGGCTTTAGCTCTGGCTTTATCTGTCTGTTTGGGGAAACTAAGATGGCGGCACTACAATGAAAGTCCATTTGAACATTTTGTCAAATCATCCCAATTTAAAGAAAATGTGATGGAGAGGATCTCAAATTATTCTACTCCCTCAAATGTAAAAGAATTGCGTAGATAGACCAGATAAATTATTTCCAATTTTGTACAAGTCACAATTTTAATGTCACCTCTCAAGCAATTGAAATAGGTGTTGGGGCACAGGACTTTTTGCACTGAGATATTTGCACTGAGATATTTACATGGTTACTTGTAGGTTCAAAGATTAGTTCCGTTATTATACTGTGAAGACGGTCTCTTAGAGAGAAGTGCTAGCAATTGTTCTTTGCACCAAATCTGCTAAAGATAACTTTGTGTAAGTGACAAAGAAAAGCAAAAGAAAAAGACATTATTTTATGTAAAAAACTACTCAAATTTGATAATAAAATTAAAATAAAATAAATAACTAAATCACTCAATGAACATTCTTTTTGTGTACTTATAAAACAAACGTAAACAATGTCAAGCACACACAACTAAAACAAGGAAATTAGCTGACACTTAAAATGCCTGACTCATGAAATAGAGTCAATTTAGGGGAGGGGGGATTTTAGGACTATGTATGTGTGACCAAAACAAAAACAATGTCTTTCAAATTAAACTGCAATAATTTGCTACGTTACATTTTGCCTGTTAATGATTTTGAAAATCCATTGGAAACCCATTTTAAAAACTTGGGTTTCACACAGCAACACGCAACATGGGAACCTACCATTATATTACACTATTTTGTTCATTCAGACTTTTGTTTATGTATAATTATTTACAATTTCCTTCCTGGTTTGAGAGTCAAAATATACCCCAAACCCCTCTCCTTGTTCATGCTACGATTATCTGATTACACTATCCACTGATTGTATAAACATGTCGGCAGTTTTGTTTTTATTTTCTAACACAACTTCAGGCCTTGGGTTTTTACCAGGGCCATCGTTATCCTGGTATTGTTGAAAGTTCAGCATTCACTTTCAGACATGAAATTTCGTTCTTGCTTGGTCAAAGACAGTTTCCCTGAGAAAAGGGTACTTCCATTTTTTAAAACCCACAAAGTCCGAGATTGTTGTTAAAGGGCACCAAGGCCACTATCAGTGGGCCCAATTTCATAAAGCATGTAAGCACAAAAACCTGCTAAGCACAGAAAAATATTGCTTAGCAGAAACTGGTTACCAGCCAAAATGCCATAAAGTTTACATTGTTGTGACTGGTCCCCCACTCATTTTTTGCTTAGCATAGATATTTGCTAAGCAGTATTTTCTGCTTAACAGCTTTATGAAATTGGGCCCAGGAGAAACAAGTTCATGGCCTCTGAAAATGTTTGCACTAATTCAAAATACAAAACCACCACAACAATTTGCTGTGGGGAACTTATGTGGAAACTGATTGGTTCAATGCAGGGTCAGTTGGAAGGTTATCAACTACAATCATATACATGTACATGTTACAAGAATACAATTTGATAATACTTTTGCTGGGTTTGTTTCAAAGAAGAAGCATCTGTAGAAACATCCCCAGTGTTGATTTCTGTACTCATTCTTGATTCGTGAAAGGTTTTGACAACCTAACAAATACTTCACCAACAGTTTTCTTGTCTGTAAAAAAAAAAAATATCAAGAGGACCCCCTCCATGTAGTATTTACAGCAATGTGCCAATTCATGAATGTGCCAATTCATCAGTGTATTTCACCAAATAATAGAGTGACTTTGGTACATGAATTTTACAAATTCTCTCAACGAAAGTACAAACTGTGGTTTTGGACCTCATTCCGGCTATTAACACAACTAAATGTTTAAGTATTTCTACTGAAGTAGTTTTGACTTTTTTTTGTCTTCTATTTTTTATTTATTTTTCATAAACTCTTCACCCTAACTCCATAGACATTTTTAATATTCAATTCTTGTTCAATCCAGTAGAAACCAGGAGCTAATTTCATAGAGCTGCTTAGCGACTGATTTTGTGCTTACTGCGCGAGTTTCCATTTCATAGCGCTGCTAACTGTAAACACACAAAAAGGCATGCTTTCCAGTGCTTACTGTATGAAAATGAATTACGTAAGAATGCAAATCTATGGTGAACACGCAAGCTGGCCGCCTAATTTTCTTGCTAACCTGTGCAATACCCTTATGGTTAAGCAAATTTTTCAAAACATTTGCTTACCGTACGTTAAGCAGTGCTATGAAATTTGCCCCACCAGAACCTAGGAACAACGTCTTACATCTTGCCTGAGCATTCTAGTTTGACTCTGCATTATAATTATGTTCCATCACAAGCAAGCAACACAGTTACATTGTCATGGATTTAGAGTGGTTTAAGCTTTTGTAATTTAATTTTATATTACTTATTGGAAGAACGATTTTTAAGTTGTGACACAACAGCACCTTCTGGACTTCTAGAGAATGAACTAAGAACACTGTCCCACTGCCATGAAGAATCTTCTTCATTATTCTACTTTGAAAAAAATAAAACCTAAAACAAATAATTCCGAGAAGAGAGTTCATATCAGGGTATAAATTCATCCCAATTTATATTTTGGGTGTACCTTTTTATACTAATGTACATATGTAGAGCAGACTGTGATTGTTAAATCACCAAAGAGTTCCCCCAATTGGGAACATTAACGCCTGATCGGGAACATTTACATCCCAATTGGGAACATTCACATCCCTATTGGGAACATTTACACCCCAATTGGAAACATTCACATCCCAATTGGGGTAAAGAGGTTCCATACCCTAATTTAGATAGTTAAGTTGTTGTAACAGACGGATTTAAGTCATTGGAGAACTCTATATTCTGATCAGGAGGAGAAAGGTTCCAATCAGAGTTAATACCCCAATTGGGCAGTGTATGCATGGAAAATTATCTCTGAGTAGGCAGTGGTGAAAAAAGATTATACCCCTGGTATTTCAGTCCAACTCAAGGGCCTTAAAACCACAACTGCACATGATTGCATGGGAAAAAGGTACAATCTACACTCCCTCTGTACACAACCTTGGTACTGTACAATAATGATGCAATCCTAGTATTAATGACAGTCATGTTTAACTGTACAACTTGAACAGCGCCCTCTTGTGCCATAAACATGTCTAAGGGTATGAGTTTCACTCTGACTAACTTTACATACATGTCATTCGAAATATGTATCACACACATTAGATGATGATGCCATATGTATAGGCTATAGATTAGTGAGATTAAAAAATATGTTGATGTAATTCTTTAAAAATTTGTTCATAAATTAATGTGAGGGTGGCACCACACACGCAATAAAAACGTTTACAAGTGTGTGGCACCACTTAATTAAATAAAGTTATATTAAATAAAGTTATCGCTGCAGTATAGTTCATTAGTAATGGATGAATACATTCCCTTGTGCTTTGACTGACTGAGTGACAACATAGTGGTAAATTTTTAGAGGTAAATTTTTTTTACCGTTTTTCATTTAGGAAACTGGGATGAAAAAAAACCTAGCATGGAATTAAATGGGTCCCGTCTCTTACCTTTTGGGTGTTTGGTTTATCGTGTTTACTTTGTTACATTAACTCTTTCAGTGCCAAAGTCGTACATGTACGATCTATTTTATGTATTCTGAAAGTGCCAATGTCGTACATGTACGATCTATTTTATGTATTCTGAAAGTGCCAATGTCGTACATGTACGATCTATTTTATGTATTCTGAAAGTGCCAATGTCGTACATGTACGATCTATTTTATGTATTCTGAAAGTGCCAATGTCGTACATGTACGATCTATTTTATGTATTCTGAAAGTGCCAATGTCGTACATGTACGATCTATTTTATCCACTCAAAAAGTGTCATCAATCATACAAGTACAACCCATAATATGCATGTTATAACGAAAGGGCAATATCACTCAAGAAATTATTTTTGACTTTGGGATGTACCAAGGCGACACAAATCAGCAAGATACATTTTGTTTGATGAGAAAGACTTATTATTTTTTATTGTACAGAATTTCGAAAAAAACATAAAAAAGCTGGGCATTTTATGTGTAAAATTCAAAATGATATCGGGCACTGAAAGAGTTAATGAATGCCTTAAATGATTATCTTACTAAATCAACTTTTTCACTCTGTGAATGAAGTCACTTAGGTTGTTGCGTCCATCATAAATCATTACCACAAACCTGATACTATTTTTACACGTGCCAGTGTGGTCTGATTCCCTGACCTAATGTGATTGCTCTAAACATGTAAATGTTGTGGGTGACAGACTAATTACCTCCCAGCCTCAGTATGGCTACATTCATTTGTATGGCAATAGACAGATGGCAAGACGTTCCTGTACACAGTGCATACATTCATGAATATGTTAATCACAAAGCTAATCTGCAGAGTACCAGTCACAATAAATCACACGGTTGTTGGCTAGTGACCAGATTCTGCTCAACAACATTTGTTTGCGCTCAGAAAATTTGTGAACTCAATGAAATTGTCTGCAAATAATGATCCTCCAGAGTACATGGTCCTGAGGCAGCTGTGCCAATCCATGTGAAACCAAACCCTTACAATTCATGAGGATAACGTCCGAGTCGTTCATTAAGATTATTTCCGACGTGAATGAATATGAAAAACAAATAGTTCCAAAACAGCTTAAGGACTGATTTATGAATGCCTTTCAGCATTTCTTGAGATTTATTTGAATAAAAATGAAATCTAATACGCATCAAGATGCAAATGACCTCCGGGGGGGGACTCCGACCATAGGGAAAACGGTTGGATATTATTTCAAAATATAAAACGAAATGGAGAAATTGAAATGAGCGGATTAAAAGAGGTGGAATACTGCCCCAAGAAAGAAAATATTTATTATACATGCATGTTATGTTGACGCTCTATCCAATATGGAATGTGCTACTGGGCAAGGAGTAGAGGATCGTCAAGAATAATTTCCTCATGTAATGTCCAAACAGTATTCCCTTTTCTTACTGTGTACGAATAAGAAAGATCAACACCTAGTACAGTCATTTATCTTTTAAGTAATAAACATAAAGATATTGACAAAATAGGGGAGACTGCCGACACTGGGCCTAGATAGCTCAGTTGGTAGAGTGCCAGCATGTTAATCTGGCGGTTGTGGGTTCAAGTCCTGCTCTAGTTACTTATTCTTTGTTCAGCCCAAAGTCATCTATCTTCCATACAAATCCATGCACCCTGACTGAGGTTTGAGGCAACAATAGTTGGGTTCCTCATACATGAATCAGTGTTTCATACATAAATGTATATGGGGGATCATACATGGATAGCCGTAGTGTACTAACACTCTATCCTCACACAGAAAAGGAAATTCGTTATCAGATTCCCATGACATAAAAACAACAAAAACAACACAACAAACTGACAAAGTTGACAACACAAAACTTTAAATTCCCAATACTGGACAAAATTGAAGTTGAATCTGGACTTGAAACTTGAGTAAAGGCTTCACATAGCTGCTAAGCTAAAAGTATTGCCAAAAATAATAACCTGGTTAGAAAAAAAACCCCAAAACTGAGAACTAGTAACAAAGAATATACATCCCAGGGAGTCCTGGCTGGTAACCCAGTGACAAAGAATATACATCCCAGGGAATCATGGCCGGTAACCTGTCTCCGCTAAGCAAAACTTGTTCAATGCTTAGCAAACTTGCTTAGCAGCATTATGAAATAAGCCCCTGAGGTATGGTAGAAGCTCTTTAATTCATGTAATATCATCACAGAAATAGAACTAGGAGAATATTGAGCTTAATCGCCATCTGTGTCTACTGTGAATGCCATCTTTGTCAGCAATGGATAATAAATATAGAAACCGCATGACACATGTACATGCATGAATGAAATGACTTGTTCCAGTCGGCTTGAAGACACACTCCACCTTCTCCAGGCTTCTATTTTTATGATCCAAGTCAAACAGCACCCTCAAGAGTCCAGTAAATACAATCCATAGTCAACACACCACACTACGTATAATCTGACTCCATGCTAGGTTACATACTACTATTCTACAACAATCCCACACCTCATAGTAACCTGCAGTGAGGTTTTCTCTTCTTGGGGACCTTCGGAGGATAAAGCACGACTCGGATGGCTTCCTCAAACACTGTCTTAAGACCCTTCTGTGTCAGGGCTGAGCATTCTAGATACTTTACTCCTCCAATTTCTTTATTCATCTGGATTCCCTGTGGAGGACAAACAGAAAGATGCAGAGACAAAGTAAGATTTAGTTTGACTGGAACAAGTTACAGAAATCAACCATTAAATAATCGAGATATTTAGAATTACATTCAACATAAATGGGGAAAAAATTTCCATAATCAGGGAGATTTTCAAATTTGTTCATCACAACATGGAAAGATAAGGGTTTTTTTTTCAGGGAACTTTCTGCAGAATCAGGAAGAGTTGGCAGCTCTGCTATTCTAAAGTGAATTTCAAATCAAGAACATTACTATTTTGCGTTTCTAGTACAGACTAATCTGTTAATTTCTGAAAAGTAAATATCCGAACATGAAATTAATTCAGTAATCTTCCTCATGTATGTAGCAGATATAAACCTTACATTCATTAGGCCTAATACCTGTGTCAATTTACTGGATATTAATCCAATATTTCCCAAAGGAAATGAGACAAATTGCAGTAAGTAGGCAAAGTAAACAGATAAAGTAAACAAACAAGAATCAGAAATCACACAACCTTGTCCTACTTTACATAAAAACATGTACAAGTTAGTAGAGAAGAGGATAACAGAGTCAAACTTTCAAAGCCGAGGTGGTGGTGAAAAGACATAGACAAGTAAACAACTGTACAGTAAAACATTATACACATAAACATATCAATCAAGCAAATGGAATGACAAGATATAATATCAAATAATTTATATGGATTATTAATCAATGCTGGTGAACTCCTGCAATAACAAAGGAACATGGCTACCTGGCAAATGAATTAAAACAATGCATTCCACTTAGCAGCTCAATTAACTAGTGATTTATTATTATTATTATTATAATTTTTTACCCTTATACCGATGTGTACATGTCTTAAGCACTGTATACTCAGTACTTTCCAGAGTCTTCCTTTAGATGGGACGTTAAAGCCGTAGGTACCGTGTACTAAGATTGGTAGTGCACAAGAAAAGAACCCAGAACACTTGTCCTGGAAGAGTAGTTAACCCCACTGTTTCTGAACTTTCTGGTCCACATACATGTAGCAAGCACCCTTGTTTACAGGTTTCATCAGGCTTGGGAGCTACAGTGATTAAGTTTAGTTATGGGAGCATCCTCTGTTTCATTACCAGAAATATAAATGATAACAATAAATCAACCATCAAGCTCCTTATCAACGCAGACTAACCCACCCTCAAGTCTATCAAAAAAGCCATTGGTTTCTCTGACGTTCATAATGTCTTTATAACAAAATGGTAAATCTATGATCATACATTGTAGCTGTGTATCGGACAGAAAGACAATTCCACAGTGTGTTAAGCTTTGATGAATACAGCGCTTGTGGTGTGATCAATTACACATGGTGTACTTGTATTCCCATGGCCTGTCTGTACAGCATGAACAGGGGTCCCTTATGAACACACACTCATCAATCAGCGTCTAACTGGACTGGGTATAAAGTCAAGTAAGACCACAGGAAAACAACCAACTAAACATATTTCTATTGCTCAGATAAATTGTTTCCATGTCTGTGATAACAATAATAGTAATGATAGTTATAATACAATTAAGAAAACATTCAAATGTAAATATGCTTATACGTAAACTGATGTGATAGTGGCTTTTTACTGGCACCCCCACAAAAACCATTTAGACAAAATAGGGAGCCCACCAACTGTAGGGCTATGGGTCAGTTGGTAGAGAGCCCGCCTAATAATCCGGAGGTTGGAGGTTCAAATCCCGCTCCAGTCAAATTTCCTTTGTTTAAACCTAAACCCCAACATAGGTTTATTTTTTTAAAGAATATTTAGGAAGTGGAAGAGTTTTCAAAAGAAGCACTCTTTGTACTTAAAAAAAAAACTCTTGAGCTTCCCCTTTATTTGATAACTACTCCTTCCTTACCTCGTTAAACTTTATCGGTGACAGATTGCGTTCCTTCAACTTGTCGATGGTTTCTTGGTTGTCTCGAAGATCAAGTTTTGTACCTACCAGGATAATGGGAGCTTGGGGACAGTGATGTCTGACCTCTGGTGCCCACTTAGAGAGACAGAAAGAAAAACATAAGAAGTCAAATTATCTAGGTTTTGTTTTCTCAAAGAACAAAGTTTCAGAAAACAGCCCTGCCTGGTGTTTTTGTTCTAAAGTGCGTGGCACCACCTGACACACCTTTGGTTAAAGAAAAACCATAGTTTTTAATCTTAAGACAAGACTTTAAGATAAAGATATTCATTCTCAAATCAATACAAGTAACCTGATATCCTACATTGTTGATGTGAAGAAGAAAAAAAATGTAGAGGATTATCACAAATGGAATGCAGTGAACGATTTCGCCTACCAATTTTGCATACAAGCTTTGTGCACACTTAATGCTAACACTGAGTAGCGAATGGTGAGTTTTGAGTAGCAACTGATACATTTTGCTATTCTATACAAGGAAAATCACTCACTGGAATGGATAAGTGACTTTGGACACAGTTCATATTACTTTCAAACATTATTAGTTATCACACAACCACGAGTGGAATACAGAAGAATAAAGCACTTCCATGTCCAATATCCAACAAGGTCGAAGGATGGATATGGGACACAGAAGGCAAGCGCTATTCCACGAGCGCGCGCGTGGTACCGAATTTAACTTTAAGCTGAAGTGACGCCAATATTAACGCAATACCATACACGGCACAAACATACGCTTGGCTTAAAATTGCGAATACGCAGAGCTTAATCAAGGATACAAACTTGCTTGAAGATAAGCTTAAATGTACACAGTCCTAACTCAAACCCTTTATTTAATTCATTCACATTGTCTCTGTTTAAAAAAATATGGTTGAAGATAAAAAAATAAACCTGTGAAATATCAATCAATGCACATGGCCGGCAATTATGCGGTTTTGATTGCGGCAAAAAAAAATCCCAGACCCTGACAATGTAAATCCAACAGAGATCCAAGCAGGGGGTCTGACCAAAACCTTGCTAAACTCTTTGTTACATTTCACGCTCAAACCGACACTAACTCTGGAGATCATTCCCTCCAATCTGAATACATCCCTGATACTCCATTAATACTGCTTGCTTCATTGAGTGCTACACCTACACCTACATCTGCATGTAATACCACAAGTGGTTACATGCACACAAGAACTGTTTTGCAAAATGCGAGTCACCGCCACTGTCACCGCATGAGGTTTTTCTCTTTTTTTTGGAGCGTGATGACACGGCGGGGGGGAGTGACCAGCGTCTCCAGACGATCAATTTCACCCCTCAGGAAATTCAACCATGAGGAAAATATAATTTCATTTTCATACTCAAGGCCATCAGGCATCACAGAACACACACATTATTTTAAAAAAACTTGTATTCAGAATTCAGATTGTGGTTTATGGACTGTACTGTACTGCAGAACATGTGATCGCTTCTGTGTTTGTTGTTAAGTTCAATTGATTAGTTACAAAACAGTCTGAAGAAATTAATGCAGATTTTTAAATGCCTATACTCTCAAAATAACAAACGTGTAATGTTGCCACTTATTTCTACATTTTGTACAGCTATAACTTAGAAGCAAATGTTTAAGGCAAAAATACAGATTTTTCTTGAAAACCTTAAAACTTATATAAGCTACAACAACTGGGTGCAAGAACAAATGTCTTCCAGCGATAGAGTTCATGACATCTGCAAAAATGCTAAACAGCAAAATATACAAAACATAAATAAACAATTAATTAAATGCAGAAATTAACAATTGTCATTTGAGAAAGGGCCCATTCAATAAAACTGCCTCCATACTGTAATGCAAGTCAAAGCATTTTTGTCCAATGCTTACACAATTATTTTCATGAAAACCTTATTAGTCCGTGAAAAATTATATGTTTTCAATATGTATGCAAACACACATTAGCAATGGCTTAAAATAATCCCAAGGTTTACATGTACATTCAATCAAATTTCGCTGAAGAGGCCAGACAAAATGTCCATTCAAAAATTGAGATTTTAAAACGTTAAGTTTTTTCTTTCTTTCAGTGTTCTTCAGTATATAATGGCAACACATCATCATAACAAGTCAAGCGTGACATTAGAAGCCAACGTTCCGCGCCCTCATTTGTCTAAGAACATCTGCTGCCCAATTCCACTGTCTCTAACGTTATTTATGCATGTGAATTAGTACAAAGTCTACAATATTTTGACTTGGAGTAAACAACTTCACGGCTTGGCGAGCAAAGAAGGACAGTGGCCCTAAACTGGAACAGTCAATCGCCTCTGCATAACAATTACACAACACCACCACTGCCGCCTCGCTTACGGATTTAGCGTCAGTAAGAAATTATTAGAAGCGGCCTGTCACGCTAGTAGTGTCATTGGGTTTTATCACCTCCAATAGATTTAGAATTAGTCTAACTGTCCCAATAAGTAATGCTGGTATTCTCATATGTTTTGTTTGCCGAATGGGTACATACAGAATTTCAAATGAAGTCAGCAGGAATACGGGAGCTCAACATATAAATGTGAAATTAGGGCCAAATTCGCACAAGGACCATCTGTCTACTAGAGGCTGCTAATGCCTGGTACGCTACCTGGTACCCAACAGAACACATGTTTTTTTAGCATGAGTACCAGTTAGAACTGGCTGCTAGTCGATAAATGATCGTTGTGTGAATTTGGCCTAAGTGAGGTTTGAAGTAGCGTTTCAAACGAGCTGTTTACATTTACAACTATTATATAAAGTTTACAATCATTTAACATCCTCCAGTTCTGTGTACCCACCAACAAATTCTTTTTCGAGTCCCCAATCTCTTAACCTAGCCCCTCCCACGCCCTGATTACACCATCCCGCATACAAAACACATTCAAACATAAACATTGTAAATTTGTCCAATATTTGTTTTCTATGACCAAAGAAGAAATCCTCACCTTTGCTCTGACATTTTCAAAAGAAACTGGACTGACTACGGAGAAGCAGATGAGGAATATATCCTGGGAAAATAAAGAGAAAAAAGTGAGAATCAGCTAAAATGTCTTCAAATGGTTTTAATGTGAAGACGTGTAACAGACTAGGATGAGTAAGTTATAAAAAAACCTTGGCGACAGAAGAGGTCACTGCCCCTGTGTACCTCTGGGACTTTAAAGAGATTGATATTTCATCTTTGGTTAATAGTTACAGTCACATGTACAATTACTGAGTCCATTTTCATTTCATTACATTAAATGAATTCATTACTCCACAGAGACGTTTAAATACTGGTTTCCTGAGCTGAAATTAAATTTCATTCTATATGGAGACGAAGCTACCATACAAATCGTCAGTGAAACCAATTATTTCTGAAGAGTTACAGAGGAACAAAACGGCAAGGAACTTACTGTCTGTGGATATGAAAGCGGCCTAAGTCGATCATAATCTTCTTGTCCCGCCGTATCCCATAATCCTAAGTTCACTGGTTTCCCGTCGACCATCACGTTGGCCGAGTAGTTATCAAAACTGTGGACATTCATAGAAAACACACAACGTATATAAATCAAACCGAACCAACTTCTCTTAGTTCTAGTTTTTCGAAACTGGCAAATAAAAGCAGCACCCAAGAAATTATTTAAACTGTACAGGGAACGATACCATCCAGCAATTTTGCATAGCATAGACTAAACTTGTTTTGTGCACACTGAATGCTAATATTGAGTAGCAAATGGTGACTTTTGAGTAAGCAACTGATACATTTTGTGTAGCAATTTGCTCTGCTATACAAGGGAAATCGTTCACTGCTGTATGATTGTACATGTATGTACCTGCCAAGAGTAAGGTCCAGATTTGAGAACAGCCTGCACATTAATGTGCTCACTCACATGTGCAAATCATACGGAGGGTTTCATTAACGTACATGGGGAAACCTGTCCAAACTGATCAACATGAAGGTGTCGAAACGGTCTTCCTAGTTAAAGATTGAAGCTGTGGAAGGATGCTGGGCGAGTGTGAGAAATCATGGCCTGAGACTATTAAGGTGTTCTTCAATCTGACATACATGTACATGTACTGTATAAAGACACTATGAGACGCAACAAGGCCAATGGTGTTGCAAACAGACTGACAAAATAGATACATCAATAAATGTAAATAGAAGGTATGCTAGTAAACCTGGGTACAACCACTCTTTTGGGAGGAGAGTTGGCTCTACAAAAAGAGCTGCTGTAGTCTTGACCTTTTAAGCAGTATACTCTGCTCATCTTCAGGTCAATGCTGAACTGCCACAACCATGTGTAAGTCACGCTCTAGTCAATTTTTCTTTGTTCCACCCAAATTTTGAACTAAATGAAAATAATATAACTGTACTTACACTGTTGGGATGTATTCTCCAGGGAAAGCATTGGTTGTGTAGCTGATGAGAAGACATGTCTTACCAACAGCCCTGGAAGAGATAAAGTCAAAATCACAATAAGAAACAAAATCAATAAAAACACACAAACTATCCTGTGTCAAGTGGATACAAGGGCAGCAGGCGACTAGAATCTTCCTTCTACATGTACATTGATCGCGTCTTGCTCTACGATCACGCGACAAGTTGGCTCTATGTTTTGGCTCAAGCATACTTGTTGAAGATGTGATATATTTGGGCCTTGAAATTTAATCTTTGATACAGAATTGTAAAGTGTAATTTTTTATGGAAAGGGACATTCCAATGAGAGAAAAAAAAAGTGAAATTGTAAGAAAAATTTACAATGACGGCCATGACGAACTATGTCAGCAAAACACACATTGAAACTTGACGGCCAACAATAAGTACCGAAAACAAGAAATTACAAAATAATCAAAAGCTCTGATGTGCTTTCGGTCAGAACTTTGTTTTCTCTAACAATAACATAATAAGACTGTTCCACGATGTTGTTTGGGACACTTTTCCTCAAAGGATGGTAGGGTAAATCACTGGAGGTTCCACAATTTCAGTCAAATTTGTTTTTTATTGAAGAATAAATCCCACATCTCTTTTCTTTTATTCCCAGACAACACACTCTTCTATTCCCTCGCTATCTACAAATCTTCAAAGAAGAAAATATTGACACAAGCCCTCAGGTTCTGAGGAGGATGAAAAAGCTACAACATGCCAAAAGTGCAGCCCTCGTTATCACACTGAGCAATCTCAGAAATAGTTCTCAGCCCTGGATCAGATATAACCCCACACTGCGTGCCTCTGGCTGTAGTACGGACTATCAATCAGATCAAAGGACCTCACCATAAAACCATTATGGTTGGCCTGGTATAGTTTGTGTGATTGCCAAGAAAAAGCTTACAGCAAGTACAACAAATCATCCTGAGAAACAAGACTGTCTGAAAAACTGCCATATTTAAAAAAACATGTGTTATTATTCAATCATACAAATGCTTCCTCCCTCGGCAAGACAACTAAGTATCAACAGAAACAGGAGGACTACATACTTCCAGGCCTGACAGGGCATTTACGGCAAGCCAGCTTTTCCTTAGTCAAGGGCACCTTAAGAAAAATCTTAACTTGTACTAGAACATTTCGAGGATACCAAGCAATGACCAGGGGAAAGGAGGCAATGACCAGGGGCAAGGAGGCAATGACCAGGGGCAAGGAGGCAATGGCCAGGGGCATGGAGGCAATGACCAGGGGCAAGGAGGCAATGACCAGGGGCAAGGAGGCAATGGGCAAGGAGGCAATGACCAGGGGCAAGGAGGCAATGACCAGGGGCATGGAGGCAATGACCAGGGGCATGGAGGCAATGATCAGGGGCACGGAGGCAATGATCAGGGGCACGGAGGCAATGACCAGAGGCAAGGAGGCAAGGGGCATTTGTGAAGTATCAGGCCTGTATTTCCATGAACTGCACAATGTATCAGTTACACAATCACGTATCATAGTAGGCCTACTGACTCTGAGATAGTTTCTTCGAAAAAAGATTATGACATGAATGAGATTCTTCTTTTCCGAACCAACACTGTACAAGACCTTACATCATCTACATGTACTCTGGCAAGTAACCTACATTGTGTCTCATACAAACTACAGTCACTATGTCAAGTCCAATGTCACTCACTAGATACATTCTCATTGGAAAGGTTGTCACAGGTGCTTGTCTGAGAATACATGTAGATGTGCACACAGAGTATGACCTCCCTCTCTCTCAAACGTTCTTTCCAGTCTTCCTAATCTAATTTTGGATCCATACCCCCTTTCCCCCTCAGTGAAACATATATTTATAGCTAACACCCTCCTGTCTTGAATATTAAGTTATGATGTAGTACGGTATATGTACTCAGTGCTGCATGTAGAGGATGAACCTTTACTTCCATGATGTACTGTAACCCAACCTCATGTGGGCTTAACATGAACATGATATTGAATTTAGTATTGGAATAAATGATCCCAACGTTCTCTGCAAACTGCAAGTGAAATTTAATCAGTGTAACTGTACTATGGATTCATCCAGGGAAGCACACGTACAGTAAAATAATCACACAGTTGTCACAAATCATCACATGACACTAAATCCCTCATTATTTACAAAATTTATTACAGTTTGTCTGAATCATTGAGTGCCTTCAAAACAGACATACTACAATGTATTAATGAATTGTAAACACTTTTGAGTGCCAAATCTTTAAATCCTGTGGAATCAAAACCCTTGGCATTTCGATTGAATGCATTTCTTGTTCTCCCCCAAGCCGTCCAGCATACCCACAATGTAGAACCTGTTGTACTTAATCACTCTGAATTCTACTAGTTCATACACAGTGGTTGAGTTATTGACCAAACCTACAATAAACCAACCATGAATCAACTAATGTTTGCAACATTCACTCTAAGAGCCCTTGAGAATCAGGCAATTTCACCAGGATGATGATTGTTGAGTTAGCTGCCCATCGCATCACAGCTATTCACAAAGTAGCGACAAAATTTGCCAAAACAAAAATCCCTGTAGAGACAATGTGCCCAAGCAGTATCAGCTGCACATTCTCTCTAAATGAAATCCTGATTTACTGGAGGGCTTTTAGATTGCCTAAATATTGCAGGGAGTTTGTTTTTGGTTGTCATGGGGTCATTGACAAGGTTAAGAGAGTTTGGGCAAGAGTGGAGGGGGTTTTCTGTTTGTTCTCCATCCTACATGTACTTGTGGCATTTCAGTGAACTTCTCCAGCTTAGTCAACACATCAATCACTATTCCATGAGCTTGAATGAGTATTTATTTTGGAGATGAATGTGAATTGTTTGACAGGTTTGACTTGACTTACTGACTTTTGTCTGGCCCAAACATGTCAACACCTGGGCCCAATTTCATAGAGCTACTTACGAAGAGAATTATGCTTAGAAACTTTCTGCTAAGCAAACATGAGCTGGATACCAGTCACAGATTGCAGATGTGACATGGTACTTTGGCTGGTGACCTTATTCTGGTAAGCATATTTTTGATGTGCTTAGCTACATGTTGTACTTTTAAGAATCTCTATGGCCTGGAATTTCATCTTTGAGAGGGCAAGGCATTTTTATTTTGCAAAGGAAACTTCTAGTGGAAAATCTTAAAGTCTTTATAAAATATCATGTCTAACTTTTGAAGGGGCACCAAGGTCAAGACCAGGGGACAGAGAGGCCATGGCCGCTTCTGTGTAATTCCAGGCCTTCAGCACAGTAGTGCATACATGTACGTACCAGTACTAGGGCAATTATCTTTTGCTTTTAGTTTTAAAAAAAGTGCACACAATTATGACTTAAAGTTCAGGATATGCGAGTTCAATTTTGTTAACGGCAGCAAAAACAAAGCCACATGTTAACCGCATGTCATTTCATCTTGCACAATAATTCACCTGCACTGTGCGTTAATTCACACACTGAAAGTTTGAAACATGTCCACCACATGCTTGAGATCAAGAAGGAGTTGTACGTGTGTACAACACAACTAATGAGGAAGCTCAATCAACATTCATCAAATTCATTCATTATTAAAAAACCATGGCCATTAATACAGCCATTATTTTCGTACAACAAAAAGTATGTTGCCCTGTACTGTAGATTAATATGCCCTTAACCATTCTATGCTCGTTGGTGTCTTTAATAAGAATGTTATACAGAAAACCAATTGATCAGGTAAAAAAAGGGAAAACTAAAATGATCTACAAAGTCAATTATTCAACACTCTAACATCTGGGTTAAAGAAGTGCTGATGTTTTTCAAAATCTAAAAAACCTCAAAGAACTTAAAGAAGAACTCTCTTAAGAACTACAGCACTTGTGTGTACAATGGTTTGCTGTTCTTGATAAAGGCTGGTATTCTTCTAGCAAAAACATTTGATTAAGCAGAATTTTCTGCTAAAACAGCTTTCTGAAATTCAGCCTTGTCCTTCCTTTATCTTAAGTAAGGGTAAAATGTTACAAACACACCATGGAGAAAGAAAACACTAAAACACACTGCACCTACATGTATGGAACCCAGAAATTGTCAACAACACAGTGACATGAAAATCCATTCACGCTGAAAGCAGATCATTATTTCCACCACTGGTCATCATCCATTGGAGCTCGCTAATGGGAAAGCTTCGGTTCTATTCTTGAAAAGTGATAAAATATGGCAGGCAGAAGCTTGAATACTATACACTTGTCATTGATCCAACAGTGTAAGATGACACGAAACACAGTCATAGCCATTTATTACTTCTACATGTAATAAAATTCAGATGGGAACTTGCTTTTTTTAATGACTAGACAGTAATTACTTGTGAAGTCTTAAAACAGGATCCCAGTTTCGTAATGTTGTAACACGTAGAGAAGTCACAAGTAATTTGTAAGGTTTTGTGACATTCTTCTTTTTAGTACGTGACAGTTGTTCAGAGGGGAGGGGACTTTATGACATATTGACTGAAAATCACTTATGGAGGAGTCACTGCAAACAACACAGGAGATTATTCTCTTCCTTTTTGTGAATGTCAATAAATGCAGACAACTTGGTGGTTTCAAATAAGACTGCACTGTAGTCTCAAACAAAGGTCTTGTACTGATGCATTCAAGGACAGTGCAGATGCATTTTACGTTAAGTACATTTTACCATATGTACATGTACTGTACACAAGGTTTTAGCCAGGATTTGGTAAAAGGGTGTCCAAATCTGCTGGAAATTTAAAAACTGGGTGTCCAAATTGTTCACTTACAATACATTTACATGTAAATGACAGATGAAACAGGGTGTCCAAATTTAAAACAGGGTGTCCAAAAGAATGTAGTTAGGATTTTTATGAACATTTAATTTGAGATTGCTGATGGCGAGTGTTATTCTCTAATCTTGACTCCAATAGTATTTCAGCCAGAAATATTTCTCAGGAGGATTGGTACTGGTGGGAACTTTATATAACCAACGAGCTTTAATATACTGGTTGCGGTTGGGAACCAATTTTGTTGAAATTACCCATCTACCTTTAAATTTGAGACACAGGAGTGGTATGACCATGACTGACTTCATAGACTATGCTTTTTAATCAGCACTCCTTATCACTGCCACACACCAACCAGCTGAACTACCACAGAGTAAGGGTGTACAAGCTAAGTATGTGATGATGAGCACCAAGGGGCCTCAGTTTGGATAAGGGGACAGTGTTGAGTTAAGTCAAGTACAGACCATACACAGGGCACAGATAATAATCCACTCTACATACATGTACATAATTGTAAATAATGATCTAGCAATCTAAATAAGAAACTGTCTGTGGTCTCTGGATCTAGAGTCTCTAGAGTACAAACTATAGAACTTTCAAATGAAATGCAAACTTGAGGTCTTTTACAATGTAGCTCAGAATTTTTATTGGACCAGAATTCTGTTTCACAAGCCCCAAGATAGTCCTTTCTTTTGATATTTTTCTGAACAAACTCTTAGGAAGAGGTTTGAATATACATGTAATTTAAAAATGCTTGTTGCACATACATGTAACATAACATACATATATTCAAGCTGGTAGGATGTATGTGTTTGGCAAAGGCCACTCTTCGTGAGTAAAGGGCATCCATTAGTGCAGTCTATGGCACCGTTTTCAAAAGGCATCCAGTCTGAAACCTTAACCCATTTTTTTATCAGAAGAATTGTTCAATCACAGAAAATAGTGCTCTTGGATGGAGTAGATCGTGTTCAGGCTACGAACATTTTTTTCCTGCTAGTTACGAGTGTACATGTACAGTAGCTAAGCAAAAATTAATTATACTCATCTAACATCGCTCACCCTTAACAGTGGTCCGCTGGCCAAATGCCATTTAAAACACCTGGGCCCAATCTCATGGCTCTGCTTACCGCCGAATTCTGTGCTTGTGATCACCATTCTCCGCTTACTGTGCAAGCGCCGAATTTCTGCACTAGCTGTGTAAGTGAAGAATGCCTAGTAACGTGGACAACACACGCGCACAAGCAACCCGTGAAATACGCTTGACATAAGCGCGGAATTCCCTGCTTCCGTAAGCGCTGATTCTTTGCTTACGGTCAGCAGAGCCATGAAATTGGACCCTGATGACCAGTCGAAATTCTCTCCAAGTGGTCCAGCTCGCTAGTTCAGTGTTGGAAAGCATCCCTATTAAGTATTTGATATCAAATAATAAACCACAAGGGAAACTGACTGGGTAAATGTTTATTATTTGATATCTGATATAATAAGTCGCATCCCCTTAAGGTGATCCCCTGGCTGCCGCTTCCCAGGTTGTATCATATACTTGGGTGTGATCCCTGGCTACACGGCAGTTTGCGGTTGAATGGCTTCTGACTGGCACCCCCCCCCCCCCCCGAACAAAGATATTGACAAAACAGGGAGACCGCCAACATAGGGCTAGATAGCTCAGTTGGTAGAGCGCCGGCACGTTAAACCGGAGGTCGTTGGTTCAAATCCCGCTCTAGTCAATTTTTCTTTGTTCAACCCAAAATTATTAAGTATTTGATATGAAATATGGACTAGTTGAAAAAGCTGGGGGACTAGTGAAAGGACAAGCTGACTGGTCCTGCTGGCTAGTCACTGAAAAAGTAAAGGACAAACCCTGGCTAATATTCATTGTCAAGTTTAAAATATTTCTTGTTTAAATAGTTCCTCAAATACATAGTTTCCAGCATGTAAACTGAGTTCTGTCAATGACACCAACTGGAGTACCAAATTATTCTGAATTCAATCCTAAGAGAATAACCCAATGCATACATTATCAAATAGCACACAGTTCTGCTTTCATACAACAACACCAACTCCATCAGACAACCAGTGAATGAAACTGGTCCCTGGGCAAAACCAGAACACACTACACCAGAAATCACCTCGAGCCATCGTACACAAATAAATGTTCACTAATAAAACTCTAAACACAGATGGGGAAAAGGGACACCAAAAATGAGTCATGTCAGAGTATCTTAGTACAACAGTTTGCAGCAAAGAAAACTCCCACATGAATATTTGATATTTGTGTACTTCCATAGCCAGAATCTATAACCGATTAGTTTCACCATTTCAGTTTTTCCAGTGACATCAAGGTACATACGTACAACAGAAATTCAGGGTCTTAAATACACATTTTTTTTGCAAACACCCTTAAGTGCTAAAAATTTACACCAAACATTCAAAGTCAAGACAAAATACCTTAGGACCTTCCATTTGTTTTATTTTCCCTCCAACTCTACTCAGAATATTTCATATTATAACAACAGTACAATACTATCATTTGATACATGTTTGTACAACATGTGGAAACAATTCATTGATTGATATTGGAGTACTCATACAAAGGAATGCCCAATATTGAAAACAGTACATAAGTTTAGATCACAACCAGCTGTGTGCACTGTTTTCAAGGGTTACTGTGTGTTCCAAATAACACAAACTTCCGTTGATGAACAGCGGTCAAACAGCAGATGGACATACATGTAAGATGCATGGACAAAAGAGGTGCAAATTCGCAACAAAACTGACTTTTTGGGATAAAACCAAATTTGTGTGGAGCAGCTCTGTATCAGACCCATCAGACAAACAGGAAGTTTCATAAAAGAGCGGACGTCATATTCTCCTCCCATACCCAAGCTGAATGTAAAATTAGTCTGGTCCTTTAATTGAGTGAACCACTATTAGGAAACTAAACTACAGCATGATTCAGGTCTATTGTATGAAAAAGGTGAGACCAATTTGTCCTTGACCATGAAGTAATTGGGCAACCACACCCAAACAAAGCCTCAAGCACCCTGCTATGTTTAGGTACTATTAGCATTACTCACTGAGTGGGCTGCCTTAGTTTACTTCAAACTGTAAACAAACCCCTGAAAGTGAAACAACTTTGTTTACGAAAACAGTCATGCTGATCAATCTCAGCTGGGTATACATTAAACTCTTGGTGAAAACACAGAGCAAGGGTGAAGTACCATACATTTATGGGTAAAGTACATGTATGTACATGGGTTGGTCTAGTTCTGGCCTAGGATAAATTACATGTGTTAATAAATAAATTAACGCACTGTAATGTTAAGTGAGCCTTACATAATGCAACATATGTTATAAACTTGTATGTCTTCTTCATAATTAGATCAGCAGTTCATCAGCTTGCACAATCAATTGTATGACACTGTGTGTGTATGATATCATATTTAAATTGTAGTGTCTTTTTAGCCATTAGGCAAAATTGTACAGTAAGTGTGCAAACATTATGTTTTGAATGTACATTTTGTTACTTTAAATCACCTATGTACAGTGCACAATATTTATTGATGTATTGTATACTACAATACAAGGTTCTCCCCAACGCCAAACTGCAGTCAATATGGAGGATTTCTTTTTTTTACTATTATACTTTTGACTTCAGATCAAATTTATAACCAAGATAAAACCATTTAAAATGCTTCAGATTGCACAAGAAGGTTTTTAAAACCAAAGAAAAACACAAAGTGAAAAATATTCCGAGGACTTTTTTCAAAGCGTGCTTTGGCCAAACTTTCATAATTTTGGTCCAGAAAAGAATGACCAAAAGTTTTGAAAAATCCCGGGGAGAAGTATGTACAATGTACTAATATGTTCAAGTTCAATGCATCTTTCTAGACCTCAGTCGCTATGAAGCAATTTGGGTAGTCTTATTACACAAAGATAATGGATGCAGATTAGCATATCCTCGCAATTCAGCATGCATCACACAATGCAGAAAAACAACACAGTATTTGTTGAGATGTCTGTTTGCAGGAGACTTTTATTCAAAATGGACAACTGTATAATTCACTGACGTTGTATTACAGTAATACAGTAGACAAGTATACGTTCATGGCATGCGTTTAAAATACACATGGTACATTAGAGACTAGAGCACTATACAAGGCCATTCGTTTCACAACTTCCATTGCGGGAAAAATTAGCTGTGGGTGTGAGGTTCATGTATTTATTAATTTAATTCATCTTTCGACCCAGTTTTCTTTTTCTAACACCTTGATAATGATATAATTATCCATACATTTCAACTCTTCAGTACAGTACAGTACAGTACAGTACAGTACAGTACAGTACAGTACATGTACATGTACATGTAGGCCTACAATTACAAAGCTTCTTGCAGCGTATTACTCGTACATGTGTACATTGGCTGTTCCCCTCCTTTAGATAGTTGGGTACATTTATCAAGGACATCTTTATAATGAGGAGAATACTGTACTTTTTTTACAAACATTATTTTACAAAGGGAAGGACAGGGCTAGAAATTTGCACTGGACCGCAGGCCTGAGGCCAGTGTTTTTTAACGTCAGGCCAGTAAACTTACCACTCCACAAGTCCGGCGGTATTGTGGTGTTTTTGTATTCCTCACCTCATCTTTGTTTTTAAATGCGTTCAAAAGTTTATTTTGAGTCTGATAAATAATCTTTCAATTCTGTTGATTATAAAAGTATTACCAATTTAAAATAAATAAAATAAATCTCCTCTTATCAAAACAGTTTAGTTCATTTTGATTGTAGTCTTGTTGTAACAAATGTTCTGTTCCAGTAAAAAAAGGCCTTCAGTCTTGTGGATATCTTCACCAAATTGGAGACCTGGGGGGGGGGGGGACCCTCAAGAACAGACTCCCTGCATTGATGTCGCATGCAGCTGCAGTCTGCCCATGGGTCTGCCATTTGGGAAGTCAAATTTCATCATGGCAGGCATTTATTCCTGTGCATGTTGTGCCTGCACTGTAACACGTAGAGAATCCGACTCCCAAATTGACGCAACCAAGATTTATCGTGGGTGATCACACGCATCCCTGGTAGATTGGGTCAATAATATGTGTATTTTATTCATGAAAAAGATCCACAGTCAAAGTATTAAAAAAACTACATACACAACAAAATAACGATAATGAAAACAAAACATGATCTATTAACCTTCCAATGCTACTTTAAGTCTTTCATTCTTGCTCTATAATTTAATTAAGTAGGCCTACATACATGTACAGTATACATGTACAACTGAAATGAAAACGAGAGTTGAACAATTTTGATGAGAAATGACGACATAACATTACCATTATCGGTATGTATTCAGGTAATTTATACAAGTGTTTTTACTGCGGGTAATTTTGACCCTCTGCCCTTACCCGTTCTCAATCACAGTGCCCTGGGCAGCTCTATTTTTTCCCCTTAATTTACCGCTCCACAAAACACAGTGTTCTCAGTCAATACTGATTATTAATAAGGCTGCAATCACGATGCATTCCCCTAATTGCACTGCTAACTGTCTTTGTGCTGTCTTCGGGAGGTGGGTGGTGGGGGGGGGGGGGATTGTCGGCCAGGGGTTTGTACAGCTTCTTGGGGTAATGGGGCATGAAAGCATCCACAGTGATGAGGGATGTACAATACTGTCCCTAGAACACATGATGCCCAAAGAAAAGTATTTTTCCCTGATTGAGCTAGTACTACTGAGTACAGTACAAATGTACACATGTATGTATTGAGCCTCTGTATGGTATGAATAATTGAGCATACACAAAGGTATACATTGCACCATGCACCAAGTACATCAATGCACTTCAAGATACAAGATTCTTCTCCTACATGTACACCATGGAGCGGAGGACCTTCCTCCATGCCCAGACAACACACTTCCACACAATAATATTACATGGTACATGTACAATGTACGCCATGTACATGTACTGTACATGTGTAGCTCAAAACTTCATGTTTGTACATTACCTTTTTAATAATGTTTATAAACTGGTGGAATACTGTGCATGTCCTCTATGTGCATGTACATGTACATTATGAAAGCAAGTCTGAAGGTTTACAATACATCCATGTACTGCAGTAGAGTACACTACACAAGTACACACGTTATCTATATCAGCCATATGGATGTACTGATACAAAAAGTATGATGTGTACATTATGCACTGAACAACAATATGTTAGCAATTAGCACTGCATATTAATGCTGTACTCTTGCAGACTATTGGAGATGTGCGTAGACTATTGGGGATGTGCGTAGACAATTGGAGCTGTGCGTAGACAATTGGGGATGTGCGTAGACAATTGGAGCTGTGCGTAGACAATTGGGGATGTGCGTAGACTATTGGGGATGTGCGTAGACTATTGGGGATGTGCGTAGACTATTGGGGATGTGCGTAGACTATTGGGGATGTGCGTAGACTATTGGGGATGTGCGTAGTCTATTGGGGATGTGCGTAGTCTATTGGGGATGTGCGTAGTCTATTGGGGATGTGCGTAGTCTATTGGGGATGTGCGTAGACTATTTGGGGATGTGCGTAGACTATTTGGGGATGTGCGTAGACTATTTGGGGATGTGCGTAGACTATTTGGGGATGTGCGTAGACTATCGGGGATGTGCGTAGACTATCGGGGATGTGCGTAGACTATTGGGGATGTGTGTAGACTAGTACATGGGATGTCCACAGACTACTCGGGGATGTGTGTGTAGACTTTTGGGGTTGCGTTACTCAAACATCTGAAGCCATCACTTTGAGGCTTGTATCCTCAAGATCCTGGCAGGATGGATACAAAATGTACATTGAAAGACCAGTCTATAGCTAGTGAGTGCTTGAGTGTGATTGTGATTGTTGTAACAGTCATCTGCTTCATGAAAATATGTCCTCTCCTGGGCAAACCATTTCCAGGTAATGATTGACATTTTCATAAAACTGACAAAGGGTAAATTGGATATATGTAACCCCCTCCTAGCTGGCTTTACACGTTGGTTAGAACACTTGTACAAATATTGAATATGTTGAATCATCACCAAGCTGCATGACATATAAAAGCCACTGCACCAATATTATCAGTAAATGATGTACATGTATTTATCTCTGAGGTAAAGGACTTGGAATTTTGTACTTTGACATTGATAACCTTACACGCTAAAGCCAATACATACATTTGTGTACATGTGCAAGTAGGCCTATACATGTAGTATGCAAATCAAAAGTCATACATCAGAGTCCTACGAAGTTTGGCATGAACTTACTAATGTACATAATCTGCTGCATGTTCCTAGGATGGAATTCTTGGCTAATGCATTCACTCCACTCAATGATCTTACCAGGTTAAAAGCAGGATCATAATTTTTACCTTCAAAATGTTATCTATTAAACCTGTATTTCTTCTGTCTTGCAATAGCAGTGGTCTGCTGGTCTAAGGACCAGCCAAACTTCTCTCCAAGTGGTCCAGCTCGCTAGTCCAGTGTTGGAATGCATGCATCCCTATTTAATATGAAATATGAACTAGTAAAAACGCTGGGCGGACTAGTGAAATGACAAGCTGACTGGTCCCACTTGCTAGTCACTGAAAAAATTAAGGGCAAACCCAGACTAGCCCTCTCTACTCGAAACTCGAGTTCCCACTTAAATTGGTTTTTATTGAGAGAAGGAATCAGGATTGTGCACATTCATAGGTCTCAACATTCCAATACCAGTGGGACTAACTTGCACAGTCTATTGGTGGAAAGATTTCATTAAAAGTGCAATGTGAAATAAAAAATCTTTGTATAAATCCATTTATGTCAAAATACGACAAACTTCGGCACTATTTTGTACCTTGTGCTTTCGAGCACCATGAATACTGTATTGTATTAGTAGTACACTGAACATTTCAATTCATAAGAAACACACTACATAGAAAATATCTGTACGTACATGAGCACCCATGTGTGTACGTACGGTGTGCCTTAAGCTCAGTCCGCCCTTCATAATGTTTTATGTGGAGCGTAATTTCATTAATGATTTACGTACAATAAAATTCCTGAATTATGAATTACTGTAGGGGGCTGTTCATTAAAACACAAGACCCTGGAGGCGCTTATCATGAAGACATTAATCTCATTGCATTTGCATATTGTACTCCTGTTCTTCAGAAGGAAGGACAATTTCTTCAACAGCCCCCCCCCCCCCCCCCCCCCACCATTCCTTCCAGCATGCAGGTAACAGAGCGTGAATCCTTTCAAAGGGCACCAGCGTGTCTCTCTTGCTGTTTCTAAGCTCCCCCATCTGCGCAGAGGGGGGAATTTTTTTATTAGAAGTTTGACGCTATGGTGGCTAGTGTGAAAGAAGCCTTTGTTGAAAGATGCAAATTTATGTATTTTGTATTCACTGAGCCTGTATTACGGCATAGTTATTTGATATCACATTTCTTTCCAAAAACAGTTTACAATTTTTTTTATTTGTTGAATCAAATTCTAACACAGTTTTATTCTGAAATTTTTAAAATAATGCGTATACATTGGATAAGAGAACATGTACCAAACAGTGTGTAATAATATGTACTAATAAGCACCATGACCTTGCTCATTATTATCCAATCAACGAATTCTACATCTGGCTCTAAAAAGATCATTTATCACATTCTTTGACAGTAATTTGACATCGAGTCTGTGAAAGAAATCCAGTGCACCAGTTTTGTTGAGATTGTTTACTTTTGTAGCTGGTTTGTTGTTTATTACGCATACACCCTGTATGCCTGGCATGTCAGACGGGCCCATACTAAATGCCCGAGTCTCTACAGTCCAATCAAAATCTATATTATCAGTTAAAATATTTACATCAAGAATCGGCATCTACTAGGGGACTGGTGAGGGTGTTTTCTTAATGCACTTGGTTTGATTGATGTCATTCTATAAGTAAGAATTGCCTGAGTATTTTGATAGCTGGAACTGGTGAGTCTGTGTGGACAATGACAATAAATCAAAGTCTATGTGGAGCTCTCATTTTCTTACACTAGAGTACAATGTAGTGACTATAAACTAACCAAATAAATCAGATATTAAAAGAATATTTTCAGTTTCATGCAAATGGCACAAATTTATTAAGTCATAGACATCCGTGCCAGCTTTAGATCATCAATTGTTGAGATTGCTACAATTCTTTACTGATAACGTATCTTGGCCACACATTGAGTTTGCATCATGTGTAATTTTTCAAATCATATACTTGTTCACAGAGACTATAATTCTAGGTACATCATGTACTGATTGTCTAACAAAGCTTCATAGCTGAATACCTAAAACAAAAATGGCCTCAAGCAGAATATGACAGATAGTGTAGTAACAGGAAACTGTCAGGGAAAGACAGTAGGCATTGGCAACTTGCCGAACGAACACAAAAAAGAAAGAAATACTTGGTGCTCTAGATTCAACCACGATCTTAGTTCAATAGGTGTTGCCCTCAACCATGGAGTCACACGCTCCAAGGTACTGATTCATACACCCTACTGAGTTGACAAACCAGTAGGGTTTTGCCTTGTCTAGATTTGTACAGCATGGCTAGCAAAATCTGGTACATGTATAGCTAAATAACCTTTCGGTCAGTCTTTAATTTATGCAGACATGCACCCTTGAAATTGAAAAATAAAAAAATTTAAAACAAACTATTAAAAAGAGGAAATGGCACAGCACATACAACTTTGTACTTAAAATAATGAAAGGTTTTTCATTTTTCTTACGGAACTATATTTTCCTTAAAAGGGTGGGCACCAAAAAACAGGAAATCAGCTGATCAGCTAAAAACAAAATCATAGACTCATTAATGTGTTTTGTCAGTTTAATAAGACGCAGGATGTATGGAAATGTTATGCTACAAGGCTCATTTCCTTGGGTCCATAAAAATCAAAGTTGGTAATACGTATGTCTGCCTTTAATTTTATAACCCTAACGTAAATTTATTCTTAAATATAGCCTTGAGGTTACCCATAGACTGTAGTAGACCGTGGAGACTTCCTTATGCATAGGTTAAAGCCATACTGATGTGATTTCTGATTTAAGGCTACTTCTGTTTTTTTCTGGAAATGTTGTTGCTTTGAAAACAAGACAGTTGATCCTAAACAGACATCAAATCTGCATGTGTACAGCATTGATATTATTGTTACAAAAATGCAACTTATGTTGGATACATTTTGTCAGAGGTCTCCTGGGCTCGGAACTCCCCAACTATCTAACTTTACAGTCTGACTGTCTGACTGTCCAATTGACATTATAAAGACAATGTTGTACATATACAATCACATAAAACCTTTCCAAAAAGAAAACCAGCACAGCAAATATGACATCATTATGTGTCATTATTCACAGTAACATGATTCTACAGCTTTCTTTCTTATAATACAAATTTATGCACGCTTAGCAACAAAACAAGTTCCACCAGCCTAAATAATCTTTTTGTCATTTTTGAAAAAAGGATGAATAAAAAAAAATTGAAAAAGAAAAACATGTTCCACTTCAATGGATAAGGAAAGTTGAACAAATTACTGACTTAATCTGTGATCGATCATTCAACAGTTGTTGCTGTCCTCCTGCACATTGTCATAAATTTACAATCACACCCCCACAAATCCCCACCCCCCTGTCAAAAACGATTTCAGACTTTATTTCCCTATAAAACAATCCTTGGGAGCCACAAATCAGACAAATAATGCAATGCTACAGATACTACTACTACTAGTCTACTACTAGTCTATCCACTGTCCACTTAAATGTATAATTTTTCTACTAAACTAGGCTTGGATTCTGCTGGAGTCATTCAATAATATAAAACCGATGTCGGTCACTTCGTACCCAAGTCACTTCGTACCCAAAATGTCGTACCCAAGTCATTTCGTACCTCAACTCAATTGTCTGACTCTGACTGATGTGGCCGGCCTGCCTGGGGTATTCTTTCATGTGGACATCGACACCGATTATATTTTCACGGTAATTAAAAACAACTTGCAGGAAGATCAGAATAAAAGTTCACCACTATAAACCTTTGTGTCCAGTTATTATTATATTGGCTGAAATGTTCTTCACTTTGACGCGATTTTCTCATGTCATGGGCTCCGTTTTTGGCTGGTCCGACGGAGAATTGCATGCATTAATTGAGGGCGCATTTTACACAAGCGTTTCCTCTGTAAATTACTACGTTTGCTGTTTTAAAAACTCTCCTAAAAAAGGGGATGTTTTCTGATCAAAAATAAAAAAACAAACGAATCCCTTAAACTTTGGCTTGAAGAAAAAAAATAATTGGTTTCAATGTTTCAACAACCGTACCCAATTCATACGCGCGTATGACATGACTTTGGTACGAAGTGACTTGGGTACGAAGTGACTTGGGTACGAAGTGACTTGGGTACGAAGTGACTTGGGTACCCACAAGTAACTGATATTCGACAAAACAATAGAGAATTAGCAACCATCACCATGGTTGGATACTTGTGTTTTTATAACAGAGTTGTGATTGTGAAATGTGTACTGTTATCGTTTATTCATTTAATCATTAATTACTTCAGCAGTGTTTTGTTATGTTACTAAAAACTTTCAATTTCATGACAAAATTAACAGTCACAGGCCCCTTAAAAATTAACAATCAAACTATTTTTATTCAATTTGTTAAACATGCTCAAGATATTAATTACACACAAATAGCATCTAAATATGAATAAAAATGTTACTTACCCATCACCAACAACAACACATTTAATGCTTTGCATCATCTTGAAACCGGGGGTTGTTAACGAACTTAGCGATTCCTGTTTGCCCACTCCTCGGCGGCAGTTTGTTTAATGTAGACGGCCGACAATCTCAACTGTGTCTGTGCATGCTGTGTCGTAAAAAACCTGTCTTGGACTTCACAATTACTACACAGACACCGATACTGAAGTAAATAACGTCTTTGATTTAAAATGTTTTTTGAAGTAAGAAGTACACATGCACTATCTAAGAAGCATTTTGTCCGACTTCAGGGAAAACTCGTGTGATCTTTTTAGTTCCAAAAATGTGTTAACATTTAGTTAAAACTCCCACTTCGCGGTGTGTTTTCAGTAGACGAGAACTTGATTGAAGTATTCACATATTTTGCACGCTAAACCACAAGACACTGGTACGCGATGCACAAATTCCGTTCATTCACAACATGAACGGCCGGGTACCAGTAGTTTTCAAAAGGCCTGCGGTTTGTGAAGCACAAGCAAGTTCGGATATTTTTGGGGGTGTTGGGAATAAGAACCCTTTAGGGGAGTGTACATTATTCGTCGGGGGAGGGGGGGGGGGGCGGTGTCAAGACATTTGAACTCACACTTTCCCATCATAAAAGCAATTGTATTTTGCCACACATTTGTTAGTTAAATGTGTGCATAAGATTCCACAGCCTGGGCTGTAAGCAAAGTGTGATGTCGTCAGAATAAATTTCCACTGCGGTGAAAATAACTCAACTAGTCCTCGAAGTTGCAAGAAAACAATAAAAGAAAAAACGCCAGAAGCCTTTCTCAGATTCAAATTTGTTGGTGAAAATTACCCTTTTCTCTAAAACTGCATTACTTCAAAGTGGTTGTTTCCAACATACAATGTTTTATAATATCAACTGTTCTCCAGTGCTCTTTACCAAATAAGTTTTTATGGTAAACCATTTTAGAATTAAGTACCTTGATACCCTGCCTTGCCTTGATTAACCTCAATTTGTAAAATAATTTAACAATGCAGTTTTATCAGAATTATTTTACAAGAATCCAAGAAGAGTTTCAAACATAATGCACACAATGAAAGTAGTGTTGGTATGAATGCTTAAGATTAAAATAGCTTTAACCAGATGAGAACACTGGGATGAAGCCAGCATGTTTCCATAGGAGGCAGAAATAGTGATCGCACTCACTGTATAGGTTTTGTAAAAATAAGCCCATGGCAGGATCAATATCAGTTATTTGGGGTTGGTGCAGGGGACATAGACGGTGCATCCCTTGTAACCCTTTCTCTATGGGTAAATATAACTGACAACACATTTTGCCTTATTAGAGTAGTGAACCAGTTATTGGAGTCCAATAATTCTGGCAATTATTCCAATTCATCATTCCAGAAAACCGTCTTCTCTTCAGGGACTGCTTTCATGGCTAGTCTGCCTACTGTGGAATTCTGCGCTTATGGTATGACATATGAATCATAAGCGCAGTATTACGCCGAAAGCAACATCATAAAATTGGTCCCTGATGGTTCGAGAACTTAATTCCAATCCACTGTGTAAATACACAGCCAGCAATCTCCTTGCAAAACTACATTCAAAGGATTTATTTGCTTTAAACAGTTATAATTATTTCATTATTTTGTATCTATGTTTATCTTGAGTCACAAGGGCAAATTGGAATCCAAGGGTTGTAAAATTAGACTTCTTTTGTTTAATTTTGATCCAGCCATTATTTGATTTCTACATTATTCTACAAAGATACCCAAACCCCATTAATAATCAAATTATAAGAAAATAAAATTAATAGAAAATAATACACACAAACAATAAAAAGGCAACACAAGAAATAATTTACTTTTCTGATATGACCGAGAAGTCAGGCTGCTTTATTGGATGTTTAAGGAAGAACATGACGTTGACAATTCAAAGTTTGCGGTCGATTTAAAGATGGTGTCAATTCATAGACGATGTCAATTCAAAGACAGTGTCATTTCAAAGACAGTGTCATTTCAAAGACAGTGTCATTTCAAAGACAGTGTCATTTCAAAGATATGATAAAGAACTGCAATTTACTTCATTTCCAAGACAAAGAGGATCTGAGTTCTAAAAGCTTAATTGTAAAAAGATTAACATTGAAAGTCATTGGTCAATGAGTTATGACACAGAGGAACACAATGGTATAGTTCATTTGAACACTTTGATCAATAACATCAAAATTATAACGACAGAACAAGAATGCGGCCCAGATATCGAACATTTTGAGATTGTCATAATATTAGGGCGTCCACATTTCAAAGATGGTCCACAGTCAAGAGAAGATGACATTTCTCCGAGAGTTCTTCCTTTCCATCAGCGTTGCATCTAATCGTCATCTTCCTCCTCCTCTTCTCCTCCACCGCCACTTTGAGCTCTACGCATGTTCCTACGCTTCACACGGCCAGGACGTCCACCACCGAGAGGAGAACGTGTAGAGAAGTCAATGTGCTTCTGGGAATCCAGTCGAACAATGAAGGAAGGGATGTTGACGACCTGCTTACGGACACTGCAAGACGAATCAAAATTAAACAAAGAATACTCAACCAATGACATCAATACTTCCAATTAATACTTTTTTGTTAACTTCAAAAGTATTTTCCAGGGCTCGAATTTGGGGGGGGGGGGGGGGAATCCACAAGACGTTTAGCTAAAAACTTTCACTGGACCAGAAAATTTGTTACAAGACCAGAATCAAAATAACTATCCACACAGTGTCCCAATTAGACTGTTTTTATTTGACCAAGCCTTTAGAAGATGTAACTTGTTTGTCTTAAGGGTCAAGCTTTTATATTTATCAGATTTGAAAGACGGACTAAAGTCAAAATATGAACAATATTTTTTGAAATTAAAAATGAGACGAGGTATTATTAGTATTAAAAAATAAAGCACACTGGACTTGTCCAGTCATAAGTCATAGGTTTACTGGCCACAAGATAGAACACTGGCCTCTGGCCTGCAGTCCAGTGTTAGATCCGAGCCCTGCTTTTCACTTCTCAACAGAATGAATCGAAGACAATAATGTAAAAAATGTCAATCTGCATGAAACATTTGCAAAAGCTTTAACAACTTGGGCAAACAATACTACACAAATGTTCATTTCATTCAAAAAGATGTGGGTCGGTTGACAACCGTTAGAAACTCTTCAACTGCACAGTGGACAGAGCTACTAATGTGTACATGTGTGTGTACTGTGTAGATGCATTCAGCACATGATATCATTGCAGGCTGGCATAGTTTATCTATCATTCAAAACCACAGTGGGTGATATTGAATGGTCAGATAGTAGGAGGGTTAACAAATGGAATGTGTTATTTGTTGTAACGTCTTGCAGAAAAGGAGAAATCAATCACACATGTATTGTTTGCAGCCGATTTTCAAATACTTGTCAAGTCATAACATGGATCCCAAATCCCATACCTGTTTTCTTTTCAACTTTGAAGGTGACAGACAAAGCAAGACAAGACATAAGGATTGGATCTGTGATCCTACCTCATTGGCCTTGAGGGAATGCAAGAAATTGATCAGTCAGAGTAGGGAGGCGAGACGTAGGGCTTTGGAAACCAAAGTGGCCTCACGTTTGATCGTCACTGCCTGAAACAGATGTGACAAGTGTGGACTGCATCAACTTCACAAGGAGTATGCCAAGACGTTGGGCCTTCCATGCCCAAGTGGTCTTGCATTAGGAATATCACAGTACAGTGATGAACTTAATAAGAGGACCATAACAAGATATACAGCCAAGGTTCCAACCCTGCTGCAGTGATCTTGTTGAAGTATTCAATCATCGGTCAACTTGCGTGCTGTGTAGATCCATGGAGTGAAAAATTGTAAAAAAATTACAACAGAAATCCAAATAATATAATATTATTTTAACATTAACTTTTGATTTATTGTCCAGAACGTTTTCACAAGGTTGTCTGATTAAAAATGCAAAAACGATAAAAATACAAACCGGATGTGACGCTGTCGGATGAGTACACGGGCATGATGAATGCTCTTGGCCAGTCCAGACTTAAACACCTGCGTTTGCAGACGGCGTTCCAGAAAGTCTTCCACTCGCAGACCCAGGACGTAATCAAGCTTCATTTTGCCCTCATCGAGTACTCCAATACGGACCAGACGACGCAGCAATGCATTACCTACACAGTGACAGAATCATAGACAGGATAAATAATTGACAAGTTCAGAGGGTTAGCAACTTTCAGGTGAACATGATAAGCGAGGGGGTAGGGGTTAGGGGAGAAGGGGGTAGGGCACTATTAACTGTCATACCTTCAAACAACCTCTTGGGATCTTTCTCTTCACGTGTCAGGAGATCTCGAGCAGCCTTCCTGATCTTGGCCAGGGTGTACTTCACTCGCCATACCTCACGTTTATTACGCAGCCCATACTCGCCAATCAGCTTCAATTCTTGGTCAAGACGTTCCTTCTCAAAAGGACGTCTTGGCGTCACGCTGGTTTTGCTGCACACAGGTCTCGGCATGTTGATGTCTCAGATGGATCTAAACGATATCAGTGAAATTGATTTGATGGTTATCCATTTTTCAGACCTTCAAGAAATAAAGTTGCTTCTGTAGTGTTACACAGTACATCATGCACACATTATCAGGCCTCGAATTACACGGCGGCCACGACGGCCAGTGCTGTCGATGCCCTTGTAACTGGCCGTGGTGCCCTTCATAAAATTACCCTTTTCACGGCCATAATTGCCGGCCCTTCTTCCCCGTTGGCCGTCGTGCCCTTTTTAATAAAAAATCAACTGTTTTCAGTGTTGTCCAGAAGCGCAGGCTGCAGGCAATTTCACTAAAAACTTGTTTTACCCAGTTGACAATGATTTAAAAAACCCAAACTTTTCTACCCAAACGAAGCCGACAGGGAAAAAAACAAAACTGTCGGTCCTTTTCTTTACCTCAGACACTCTCCAGACACTCCTGGGAGAATGATTGACACTCCTATTGTGATCCAATTACGTCTTATCTTAATCCTCTGCAGATTGTTATACATTGTTTTAGTTTGTAATACTCTTGCTTCACTCAAAAGACAAGCATGTGCGGTGTCTTTGTGGTTTTATGGCCTGGTTTTTTACCTTTAGGAGTGGGTATTTTGTTCTATCATGGTTCTATTAAACCTAGAAAGTGCGTTGATATGTGCTGGCTGTAGCATGGAGGTAGAATTATACTTGTACAGTTTGTTTATGAATAAGATATGATTTATCAATATCTTATTCATGCAAACTGTTTCATTGGGTTTACCACCCTTAGGGGAACCTCTGGCCAATTTTCAAATTGTTACAATTTTTAATTTTTTTTTTAAAGGGTATCCTAACTTTTTCAATAAAGATAGTATAGTTTTAATCAATAATAAGAAAAGGCATGCACTATGGTTTTACTTTGGATCACAAAAGGGCCTCGTGCCTTTTCTATTTATACATTTTGGGCCTTGGTGCCCTACCTACTGGCCTTGGTGCCCTTCAAAATTTGGCCTGCTCCAAGGCCAAAGTGGCCTTGCCCTAAAAAATTAGTAATTCCAGGCCTGCATTAATATGTAGACTAGAATAAGATTTTAGTAAAAATAAACACGAGAGACAATCAATGATGCCAAAAAACCAATAAGGCTTAATAAATAAAAGACACGGTAATTCATTCAACTTCCCATTTACTAGTACTACTACCTAGTACTAGTTTAGTTAGTTTGGGTAACTTCCCGAGTTCTACTTCTAACTTCAACTTCAAGCAAGTTCTAGTTCGAAAAACTACCCAAGTAAAGTGACCTAGTTTCATGGATGGGATGTTTGATTAAAACTGTGTAAACAATTTCTTTTAATATTTACTCCATTTTGAGCACTTTTCCCCATAATTAAGGCATGTCAGCAGAATTTCCCTAATTTAGTTGCATAAGAAAAAAAGAAACACGTAAATTCCTCATAAATATATTTATGAAGGGGCGCCCTCTACCACTAGCCTAGACCAACGTATGCACGTGTCCCACACCCACAACGTAGGTTTAGCGTGCAAAGATTCGGTCCATGAAAGTTCACCGAAAACCCCAAATATGTCTTTATAAAACGCACCCAAATCAACCTGTTTTGCATCCAACTACTCTTTAGGTATTAATGATGTATCTTGTGAAGAAACAAATTACTTGTTTATTGTATTAGACTCGAAGTTTGGTAAAAAGGGACAACAAAATAATGTTGCGAAACTTACACACACGCGGACAAAATCGGAAAGAAAGACCGCCCTCTAGTGTTTTCTAATGACGAGTGTTGAGTGAGATAGGCGAGAATTTTTTCGCAAACTGTTCTGAATTCTTTATTACAGTTTTTTTTTTTGAACGGACATATTTTAACAAGAAGGCTGTACAATAGTTTTATTTTATCAAATAATAAACCACAAGGGAAACTGACTGGGTAAATTTTAAATGGTTTTATTTTAATCCGCGGCTGGCAGGATGCGATACCTCTGAAAGGATCCGAAAACCTTTTCGTAGGAAACTTTTCCAGAGGGAGAAAAAAGTAAAGAACAGCCTCAAAATTTCCACGAAACGCCCACAGTATCGAGTCACTTATTATTTGCTGGCTTGATGAGCTAATGTAATCAGCGCCCTCTATTGTCTTTAGCAGTTAACAATTTTTAACGTCTGGAATTTTGCGTTCCACCATCGTAAACAAACAGTGAGTTAAAAAAACAGTGTAGTGTGTAATGAATGGTGAAAACCCACATTCTGAAACTGTAGTGTAGGATTTCATAAGAACGTAGGAATGTTTGTCATCCCGGTGAGTTCCCTTTTCAGTGTGCACTTATTGAAAGACTACACCTTGTTATTATTGGAAATTTTTATTTAATTTCCGAGCACCTTGTGTTTTGACTTACTTGTGTACTGCTGTTGTTATTGTGTGATGTCTGATGATTATGATGTGGTGGTCACACACTTTTGCTCAGAGTCAGAATGACTTCACAGCTGCCACACTTTTTGAATCATCTTCTCTAGTTTACATCATATGTTGTTCCTGCTTACTTACTATCCTTTCTCTATGCTTTATCCTTAATCTATGCTTTATATAAAAAACTAATAAGTAGGGGTGAGAAATTTCAGACATCTGAATTAGTGAATTCAGTCTTTTTTTTATGTCTGCCTACTCACATAGACTCATAGTGAAACAAAAGTTGCTGTAGTGTCAGTGTTAGTTTTATTTTCTTCCGATGTGATGAAATCCTGCTCATTGATTTGCTCCTCTGGCACCGAGGACACACTTCCCAAGGCAAAAAAGCTCCTTGGAATCTATCATAATTATTTATATTATAAAAATAATAAATATAACTCTAGTCTAGGGGTTACCGAAGAAGGATGGAAATGTCATCAATTCAATTATTCCTTACAAGAAGGTTCGATCCGCTTTCGTCTCCACGAACGAGGAGACGATAGAGGAACGAACCTCATAGTTCTAGGACTAGGATGAAGTACATTTCAATTAGCCCCATAAAGTCACTTGGTGTGCCAGTAGTCCAGAATGCCAGACTCCTCTGCTGCGGGAGTCCAGCGTATACTGTATTTAATTATTATGGGCTACATTTCAACATACCTCCTCCTGAATTACCTCCTCGATTTCAGCCCTTTTTGTGAGTAATGACCTTCACTTTAGCCTCATAAGACTGTATTTAAAGTCATGTAGGAATAGAATAGAGGAAGGAAATAAAACTAAATCAGACATTCACAGGTGTCCATCAGCCATACAAAATTAATCATTAACAGGTTGTTTCATTCAATGATTGGTTTATTTTCCCAAGCAGTAGCACCACTGCACTTGTAATAGTACTAGGTGAACCCTTAGACGTACTGCCACTGCCATTCCATTCATGATGGGGCTACACATGTAGGTTAGGGGTGATATGTAAATATCAAGAATGCAAGTTCAACCAACGAGAAAGTTTTCTTGTCTTGACAGATGTAACATTATTGAAGAAAGTAATCTCCAGCTACAACCAGTCATGATGGCTTTAGCATTCCTCACACACGCTGTGAGACTGAGGCGGAGCTTGTTGGCTCTTGGTTTAGTTTTGATTCTCTCTGGATGTGGAGATGCAGCCTCTATAGCCGACACAAAAGGCAAGTAACAAACTAGTTGTAATAATCATAGCTCTTGATCCTGCCCCTTAGACCTACAGCTGCATGTTGTACAATAAACCATGTGTTAAAAGTTCGCAAATTCTCCCCCCCCCAAAAAAATAAAAAAAATAAAATAAAAAACTTCAATAAAATAAACCGCTCGCCTCCATTGTAATCTGGGTTGAATACATGTGAGGTGATGGTACACATAAGTTGTGAATGGGTAGGAATTAGATTGGGTGTCCATGTCCAACTGTATTGTTGACAAATGGCAGCCAGGTAAACTTAGCAACTGAGATAAATTGATGAAATTAAACTCAAAGTCATTTAGTTCGAATAACTTCTCTGATCATGTTCTACAGATACTGTTTCAGAAGCTACTCTGATGAGCGTCTTCTCCATTGCATCATGTATCTGTTTGGCCTTGACTTTGATTGGATGTTCCTTCTGCTGCAGAACTGGGTTTGCTGTAAGTTTGTCGTAGCTCATCATTTGATATTTTACTTCCTCTTCGCTGTTCCTTTTGTACCTGTCATTGACCAGCGACAATAAAAATACCTAAAACATGTCAAATGTAAACGGATTACAAAGCCCCGAAAGCTGTTCAAACATGGCTTATGTCCACCAGGTTTCTTAACAAACACAAAAACAAACACATACAATGTAAATTTAGGGGAAAAATTGCACAGGAAATAGCGAAGAATGGTGGTCAAAAATAGACTGTTAAGAATTAGATTGAGATGAGAAATTTGGTTGCACTGCCCTTTTGTATTGAGAATGATTATTTGAACATTCGATGCTATTGTAGGAAGTAAATTTTGTTTATGAATTCCAGTATACAATAATGAATTGCTCTCGGGCCTTTTTATTCTTGGAACAATTACATTGGTGGAACTACCCATAGTAGAGTAAATTATGCTATAAATCTGAAACCTTCCTGAATTTTTGACGGAGGAAGTCTGGTGCTATTTAATGATTTTTTTTTTATAAACATGGTTTAACTTGAGTTGTTTAACACAATGATTAATGATTTTGGTTTGAACAAAGAAAAGTTTACTGCAGGATTTGAACCAACGACCTCCAGATTAACACGCCGGCGCTCTACCAACTGAGCTATCTAGCCCTATGTTGGCGGTCTCCCTATTTTGTCAATATCTTTGTTCAGCAATAATTTATTTGACAATTATTAATGCTTAACATGCCAAGTTTATTCAATACTGTTTAACCAATATGTGATCTAGAATTTTAATTTCTGTACATTTTCAAATGTTGCAGAAATTTGAAGAGACGACAACAGAGCAGTCTGTGGTGGGTCAGAACTACACCAGCTTCGCTGACTTCAGTCCCCCAACCATGAGCACCCCAAGCCATCCTCCTGGAGCCTCTGAGACGGATGCAGTCACCATCGAGCCCCTACCTCAACTCCCTGGTAATACCAACAATCAATGGGTGAATGTATTGAGGGTCGGTGGAGGAGGTGGTTCGAGTCCTGGTCAGACTGTGCAGAGTATTAAACTGATTGACTCTCCAAGGTTTCAGTTTCCGAGGAGTCAGATCAGCTATGTGGATGAGATGGGAAATGGATGGTTTGGGAAGGTAAGTTAGAATCAAGACAAACTTTAAGGGTAAGATGGTAAGATGGAGGAAGCAACAGAAGGTGAAGAACGAATATGTAATAAAAAGGCAGGGCTATTTACTTTGATACCAGCTTTCAAATCCCAAGGTATTAGGCCGTGCCCGAATTGGCGACTACTGCTACGGCTGTGGTTAGATCGCCGCATCATCATGCGTTGAAGTATACAGAGCTGCCAACTCTCCCTGATTCTGCAGAAAGTTCCCTGAAAATAAACCAAGCTCTCCATGTTCTGATGAACATTATTTAAAAATATCTCTGTAATTCTAAATATCTGCCGGATTGTTGTACAAAATCTCCCTGAATGCAAGATGCAAATGTTGGCAGCTCTGAAGTATAGGACATCCTTAGCAACACCCTCAGCAACAGTAGTAGTTGTAGCTGTAGCCACCAATTTGTAAACAGCCTTAGATTAGCTACAAGGATGAGACGGGGTCTGGATGGTTTATAACCCAAGAAATGCATTTGGAAGTTGATATTAATCAAATGAGGCATCAGGGTTCCATGCACAAGCTGCATGTAGCTTACCGGGCCGATACGCGTAAATTGCGTGCCAATACGCGCAACTTTTGGCCAATATGCAAACAATTAAAAAAAACAAAAACAAAACACAATAAATTATAATTTCACAAAAAACATCAAGACAAAATCATAGGGCCTATAGAATGCTCCAGATTGCACAGTAGGGCTTTTAAAACCAAGATAAACACCAAGTACGAAACATTCCAAGACATAACCAAGACCTTGTTTCAATTCAGCGTGCTTCGGCTGAACAACCTACAATTTTGGTCCAGAATGCCCCACAGTTTTTGAAACTGGGGAGAATCCTGAGCATGTATCTTTTCAGCTGATCAGCTGGGTCATGTTGGTTGAGCATTTCCTCTTCTGTAGTTACATTGTTTCAAAGTCTGAAATAATCTCTGTTTGTAGGTTCTACAAGGAGAAGCACAGAGGATGCATCCCGGTCTGCGTAAGACACGTGTTGTTGTCAAGCAGCTACGGGACACTGCATCTCCAGAAGAGCAGCTGCTGTTTCTTCAAGAAGTTCAACCATACAGGTACAACATTGATACCAGACTTGCCAATACCAGGCATCTTTGTCAAATGACAACTAATGTTTAAAGTGCATTTGTCGTATGCAAACATCTAATGTGTTGTTTACAAACACCTAATATCTAGTTTTGTTTTATTTTTGGTTTGTCTGTGTTTCTTGTTTTTGTATCATGTCTCGGGCTGTTCCCCAGAAGCCTTAGTTGAACAGCCTCCTTACTCACTAGATTCTTCTGTACTGTTTTACATTATCATTATCATCAGTCATGCATACTCTTTGCTTGTATTCTTCCACTAAATTTGTTTGTCGAATGATTCTGTCTTTTATTATTCTGAGTACGGAAATGAATGTTACATTGAATTGAATGTAATCGAATGTAATAAGAGTAAAGTTTTCTGTGTAAAGCAAAATCAATTTCTAAAATGTTATTGAAAGATTGAAACTTGATTTTGTTTCTCCAGAGAGGTTAACCATCCCAATGTGTTACTCCTGCTAGGCCAGTGTATTGATAGCATGCCATTGCTACTCATCCTAGAGTATGCTCCATTTGTAAGTACCTCATTCAGCCCATAAAGTCAGCAAGCATTTCATTTAATTTATTCTGGTTGTTGATGCCGAGGACTTTCAGAAAGGCGAACTTAACCACTGTACTAGTCAAGAACCCAATGGAGAGAAGACGAAGGAAGTTTCAGTTTTAGAAATGGGAGGAAAACCCCAGAGAATTATTCCAGGGAGATCCCATGCAGTCAGGTAGGGACTGAAAACCCAATCCACATTGGCTAGTAGGCCTACAGTGGTTAAGTTTGCTTTTCTGAGAGTCCTTGGCTTCACAACCAGAAGAAATGAAATGTAATGAAACACTCTTCAAATGCCTATGATTTTTTTTTTGCTTTTGTAAGCACAATGAAGTTAGTCCTAGCGAATATTATGAATAATGATGAATATCTTGCATCGTTTCTAGGGGGATCTGAAGTCTTACCTACGTAAACATCGCAACGAGGCACAGGAGATGGCTCATCAAGACATCCAACTCAAGATGGCCACTGATATGATCAGTGGGCTGATGTGGCTTCATCAAGCTGACTTCATCTACGTGTTAGTATTGACTCTTTTGTCCTCGGTCTTCTTTCGTTTTCTGGGCCCAATTTTATAGAACTGCATAAGCAGAAAATATTGCTTAATATTTTTCTGCTAAGCAGAAATGAGCAGGATACCAGTCACAAATTGTACATGTGACATGGTATTTTGGCCGGTCACCTTATTCTGGTAAGTATAATTTTGTTGTGCTTAGCTACTGTTTGTGCTTAAGCAGCTGTATGAAATTGGGCCTTGGAGCCAAGGGGTACATCATTAAAGCATTTTTTCTTTAGCTAGGGAGTTATTTGAGTCAAGATGGCTTCCAATCCAAATATTTATTATTGACCATTTTGACTCTCAGCTAGGGGGTCATGTTAATCAAAATGGCTGCCTGGTTTCTTTTAGGTTCAAGATGCAATCTATGGCTGTGAATTAGCGGCTACTGTCACGGCTTTGGCTAGATTTCCACATCATCATGCATTGAAGTACAGGACATTCTTAGCAACACCCTTAGCAACAATCATAGCCGTAGCTGTAGCCGCCATTCAGATACAGCCTATCTTTTGATAATTCTGATGCGCTTGCCACAAAACTCCCCAGTGCGTAAATACCGTACACTACTAAAAACTTGACAAATGCAAACTTTTAAGAGATGCCAGTCATAATGTAAATTTCAATATTGTAAAACTAATTTCAGCCCTCCAAAAACTAGCACAGTTTAAAAAACATGACAAACTATGTATTCTCATTGCAGTGATCTTGCCACTCGTAACTGTCAAGTCAGTGCAGACACCTCTGTTAAGATCGGTGACTACGGTCTGGCCTTGGAAAAGTACCCGGTAAGTATAGTTACTCATAATAAGTCACAGAGATACAAACCAGTCCCAGCTCTTGAAAATGGTGCCACTTTTGGAAAAATTTCTTCTTTGATGACATTGATAGCATTATGATAATAAACATATCGCTGTGTCAGTGCAATAAAGTTGCATACTAAAATAGCACTTGCGTTACGTATGAGTTTGAAATTGTCAAAATGTCATATCTCGCTTAAAATAGCCCGGATGTAGATACTGTACAACATTTTTGCACAGCGCATTCTTGTGCGAGATACAAGTTTTTGCAAAAGTGAGATACAACTTTTTTGCATAGACGCAATGAAATTTATACAACAAAGCATGAAATCAAGTCAAGGTAAGAAAGGTATTAACTTTTAGGGTTTCATTTTATTGCATTGGCCCGTGGTATCACAGAAACATATTTCCCAACTTTTGTCCTCATCTGATTAAGCAGTGCTGTCCTTTGTTCTTAACTCTCTGACTTTCAGGATGATTACTACATCACAAAAGACAACAGCCAGGCTATACCAATCCGATGGTTAGGTCCAGAGGTCATCGACCTAAAGGATGATGGGTCAGTCAAGACCAAGAAAATCACCAAAGAGTCAAATGTCTGGTGAGAACAAGGAATCAATCCATTGTGCTTTTTAAAAAAAACCTGCAGTGAATTCAGACATCTCATTGGAATCAATGTGAACCAAACCGAGGCTCTGAGGCAGAATAGTCTGGTCTCTTTTTGTAAGAGGAGTTTTACTACTCATTAATCCTTTTGCGATACTGGGGACATGACAAAATTTACAGACAGTTATCAGGCAGTTTTCCCCTTTGTATCCTATTCATGGCAATTTAATGATAATATGAATTACTGAGACTGAATGGAGTTTATACAAAAATGACATTCATCATGAAAGATTGAGCTTCCTGCACTGAAACCTCTGATTCCCTATAAAGAGACCAGCATCTCAAACGCTCTTCAGTCTCCTGATGATTCCCTATAAAGAGACCAGCATCTCAAACACTCTTCAGTCTCCTGATGATTCCCTATAAAGAGACCAGCATCTCAAACGCTCTTCAGTCTCCTGATGATTCCCTATAAAGAGACCAGCATCTCAAACGCTCTTCAGTCTCCTGATGATTCCCTATAAAGAGACCAGCATCTCAAACGCTCTTCAGTCTCCTGATGATTCCCTATAAAGAGACCAGCATCTCAAACGCTCTTCAGTCTCCTGATGATTCCCTATAAAGAGACCAGCATCTCAAACGCTCTTCAGTCTCCTGATGATGACTAGAGCAGGCTAGTCGAAACGTTGAGACCAATTAGGAGCTCACTCCGAAGCAGTGAAGTAAATAACAAGAAGTCCCCTTGGTCCACTGAGAGAATGTAGTAGTCCCGGCCTATTTCCTAACCTACCCAGGTAGTACTTAAGAAGCGGGACAGTTCTTTTCAGAACTAAGTAGTCTCCCAAATTCGAAAATCTTTTTAAGCGGCAGTAGAATAAATAGCGAGACAAGTTCTCAAAAACAAATCTACACAGCTATGTAGATATATACACATGGTGTTACCGCAAACTGGATACACAATGAAATTCCTGCTTTTTAGATACTTTGCATTTGGTATGAAATTTCAATCATGTTTTAATTTTCATTTACTTTTAAATTGTGCTAGGTTTTAAGAAATTCCTCATCCAGATATTTACCTGTGATGGTTTTTGTTTTGTCAGGTCATTTGGTATCATGATGTTGGAGCTGTCGACTGGAGCCAAGAGACCCTACGTTAAGCTGACCGATGAGCAGGTCCTCCAGCAGGTTGTGAAAGAGCAAGAGATCAGAGTAGACAAACCGAATCTCAACATCCACTACGCCAACAGATGGTGAGTTTGAAAGTCTTGAATGTTAGTCCGTTTCTAAAACTCTACATGGAACTTGAATGTAGTCAATATGCAAACTTGACCTCTGACGATGAGTACACTCTATGTCTAATGATCTGTTTGATTGTTTTGTTGCCTGTTTGTAGGTTTGAGGTCATGATGTACTGCTGGCTGGAAGCAGACATTCGACCCACGATGAAAGAACTTCATGAGCTCCTCCTTTATCTGAAGAACAACCGTGACCGAATTGACATGCCTGACTTTGAGGACCGTTGGAACTCCTTAAAGCCAGCTGCTCTCCAAGAATCATCTGAATCCAGCAAAGAAGAGGAGGGACCTTCAATACCTGTCCATAAAGACCCTCCAGGGGGTGGCTTTGAGGATAATTTTGTCCACCCACTGGCATCCACACCCGTAACACCTGTAAAGAAGGCAGAGACACCTGTCAAAGAACCTCCAACAGCCAAAACAGATTCCCTGCCTGGGTTTGACTCCGACTTTGGGAAAATGGCAATCGGTTCAGGTGTTGAAACCGCTACACTGGGTGTTTCAAGTCCGAACAGAAACATGAATGCTGAAACAACTGACCCGGTTGACCAACAACTGTTTGATGATTTCGTAACGGGGGTTGTCCAGCCAACAGCAGAGTCAGTGCCTCCTCAGCTTGCCGACCGACCCAATGAAGGGTTCGAATCCAATTTTGTGGCTGAACCTGAAGTGTCTGCCTCCCCGCCTTTCTGTGCTCTGGAAGACGGAATCGAAATGAAAGATACATCACCTACGAAGGAATCCCAATCAAAGTTGAACTCCAAAGCAGAGTTAAGCAACACCACCTCACCGGATGTATCCCCAACCAAGACGCCATTAGAGTTACACCCATCGGTCATGAAGGCAAAAGAAACTGAACTGTCTCAAGAGAAGGAGGATGCCCCTCTTGCCTCCATGATGCATCAGCGGTCCAGCACACCACTCTCTGATGAAGTGTTTGAATCTTCTACCGACTTCTCGGTTGTAAGCCCAGCTGCTGATGACGGCCCAAACAGTTTCCTCTCTTCAGCTAGCTTGACCCTGAATCAAACCCCCGCCCCTTCAGAAGTCTCTCTCTCATTCCACTCTATTGCTACCCCAGTCAGTGATGACCTCTCCTTCCCCAGTATCAACGATGTCACCCCAAGCACTGTCTATCAAACTCCAGATCAATCAGAGTTCAATGTTGACGACACATTTGATACAGTAACAAGCTCACAGAATGAGGAGCCCACTTTTATTGTCAATTCTGACTTCTCGCCAGCTCACATTAAACTCTCCAACCCCTTCAATTCCACATCAGATACAGAGCATTCCCCAACAGAATTCACTGGATTTGTAACGGCTGATATGACCCCAGTGCAGTCTGCTGTTCCATCAAGTGAGGTCACCCCCCAGGCATTCCAACTCGAGTCAGGAGTGGAGACCGATGGGAGTTTGGTAGTGGAACCCCCGGGCGAGAATACATTAGGACAGTCTGGTGTGTTTGAGTTTACAGGTAAGATGTAAATATTGCTAAAACTAGGCGCGATTTTTTTATGAATCTTTGTATCAGTTGTATTTGTAAGAAATGTGCCAATTAATTACATTGCTGTATTAATGTAAACATTATTTTAATTTAATAGCATTGAAATATCACTCAATGCGTTTTTTTCACTGTTGAGTATTATGAAGTACTTACATGTAAATTGTATGTGGCAAAAATGTGCAATACATTAACCCTCCTACTGTCTAACCATTCACTATCACCCACTGTGGTTTTGAAGGATAGATGCTCTACGCCAGCCTGCAATATGATATTATATGGTGAATGCCTCTACACTTAAAGAAGTCAACCCTCCTACTGTCTGACTATTAAATTTCACTCGTTGTGGTTTTGAAGGATAGATAAACTATGTCAGAATGCAGTATGGTATGATGTGGGGTTTGCATCTACACAGTACAAACATGTACAAAAGTAGTTCTGTGCACAGTTGTGCCACCCTACAAAACCCAACCTGTGCAGTTGACTGTAAAGTAATTTTCTTTCTTCATACTTCCGTCAGAAAATAATTTTCTTGTCTATAACTCCCTCATGAGCAATATAAATTTGACAACAATAATGAAGAAACAGCGGAGAACGATTTGTGAACAACTCTTGCTGCCTCGCAACCTACATACCATGAAAAAGGGTTATAGCTGCTCAACCGAGAATGATTTAAACAATCAACTCCTCGGTGAATATATAGTACAATGTTGTTTTTACGTAATACGTAAGAATGCGCTCTAATGAGCGTCGTACACCTGTCGTACAATAACGAAAAGAAAAATAACACCAAGAGTTGGAGGGTTATAAACAACAACAAAAGACAGTGTTCCAATTCATTGTCACTGCTTGCTTGACTGTGGAATTGTGCATTCATCTGGAAGTTTTCCACATTGTGAACAAAGCTACTGATGATGAAAATATGCTACAAATGTTGTTATTTTTAATTCTTATTTTTTCTTTGTACAGAATTTTTCTAGTCCTTGTCACAACAACTAACATCTCTCTGCCCCCACCTGCTTACACTTTTTTTTCTTCTACCGACTTCTCGGTTGTAAGCCCAGCTGCTGATGACGGCCCAAACAGTTTCCTCTCTTCAGCTAGCTTGACCCTGAATCAAACCCCCACCCCTTCAGAAGTCTCTCTCTCATTCCACTCTATTGCTACCCCAGTCAGTGATGACCTCTCCTTCCCCAGTATCAACGATGTCACCCCAAGCACTGTCTATCAAACTCCAGATCAATCAGAGTTCAGTGTTGACGACACATTTGATACAGTAACAAGCTCACAGAGTGAGGAGCCCACTTTTATTGTCAATTCTGACTTCTCGCCAGCTCACATTAAACCCTTCAATTCCACATCAGATACAGAGCATTCCCCAACAGAATTCACTGGATATGTAACGGCTGATATGACCCCAGCGCAGTCTGCTGTTCCATCAAGTGAGGTCACCCCCCAGGCATTCCAACTCGAGTCAGGAGTGGAGACCGATGGGAGTTTGGTAGTGGAACCCCCGGGCGAGAATACATTAGGACAGTCTGGTGTGTTTGAGTTTACAGGTAAGATGTAAATATTGCTAAAACTAGGCGCGATTTTTTTTATGAATCTTTGTATCAGTTGTATTTGTAAGAAATGTGCCAATTAATTACATTGCTGTATTAATGTAAACATTATTTTAATTTAGTAGCATTGAAATATCATTCAATGCGTTTTTTCACTGTTGAGTATTATAAAGTACTTACATGTAAATTGTATGTGGCAAAAATGTGCAATACATTAACCCTCCTACTGTCTAACCATTCACTATCACCCACTGTGGTTTTGAAGGATAGATGCTCTACGCCAGCCTGCAATATGATATTATATGGTGAATGCCTCTACACTTAAAGAAGTCAACCCTCCTACTGTCTGACTATTAAATTTCACTCGTTGTGGTTTTGAAGGATAGATAAACTATGTCAGAATGCAGTATGGTATGATGTGGGGTTTGCATCTACACAGTACAAACATGTACAAAAGTAGTTCTGTGCACAGTTGTGCCACCCTACAAAACCCAACCTGTGCAGTTGACTGTAAAGTAATTTTCTTTCTTCATACTTCCGTCAGAAAATAATTTTCTTGTCTATAACTCCCTCATGAGCAATATAAATGTGACAACAATAATGAAGAAACAGCGGAGAACGATTTGTGAACAACTCTTGCTGCCTCGCAACCTACATACCATGAAAAAGGGTTATAGCTGCTCAACCGAGAATGATTTGAACAATCAACTCATCGGTGAATATATAGTACAATGTTGTTTTTACGTAATACGTAAGAATGCGCTCTAATGAGCGTCGTACACCTGTCGTACAATAACGAAAAGAAAAATAACACCAAGAGTTGGAGGGTTATAAACAACAACAAAAGACAGTGTTCCAATTCATTGTCACTGCTTGCTTGACTATGGAATTGTGCATTCCTCTGGAAGTTTTCCACATTGTGAACAAAGCTACTGATGATGAAAATATGCTACAAATGTTTTTATTTTTAATTCTTATTTTTTCTTTGTACAGAATTTTTCTAGTCCTTGTCACAACAACTAACATCTCTCTGCCCCCACCTGCTTACACTTTTTTTTAACCATTGTAACATTTTGTATAATACAACTCGACCATTTGCATACCATTTTAAAAAGGTAATTTTAATTGCATCTTGGAGACAAGTTTAGTTTATTTGAAGTTCCATTGTAATTATTGTTATTAAGACAAACTGTTTAAATTTTGCTTTACGGACAATTTCTTTTACTTAAATAAGGCATTTGAAAACAAATCTGAAATGCTAGACTAGAAGGGGAAATTCCAGGGTGTAAGATTTGACAATTTCTGTTTAATGTAATTGACATGTGAACTTGTGACATTAGGACAACCATTTAAATCTCACTAAAACATTGCATCCCCTTCCTTAAGGTGATCCCTCTGCTGCCGCTTCCCAGGTTGTATTGTAAACTTGGATGTTATCCCTTGCTATATGGCAGTTATAGGTTGAATGGCTTCTGACTGGCACCTCAGAACAAAGATATTGACAAAATAGGGAGACTGCCAACAAAGGGCTAGAAAGCTCAGTTGGTAGAGCACCAGCATGTTTATCCGGAGGTTGGAGGTTGAAGTCCTGCTCTAGTCAATTTTTATTTGTTCAACCCCAAATTTTTGAAATAACATTTCACTTTTCAATGGCTTCTTCTGTGGAGTTGTTGCTCATACACTTTGTATGTCAGGGCAGCCGTTTGTCCGTCAGTTCAATGAATGTATTAATCTATGGGAAACAAACTGGAGTATGGTTCACACAATGTTCAGCTTCTGAGAGACATTTACACAATATAAATTTAAAAAAAAATATTTTTTTTAGTCAATACTTTTACTTTGGGTATAATTGGTAATGTACCTCCAGAGTATTGGTTAGTGTGGAATTTCAGTCTCACTAGTTTTGTCAGACTTACATGCATACGGGTAAATGACACAACTCTCTAGAAGTGAGTAGCTAAACCTATTCTTTTTAAAACTTCTATCGAGAAGGGGAAACAAAACTATCACAAGAAGGTAAACAGGGTTTTCCCCAGGTTTTTTCAAAACTGGGGGGCATTCTGAGCCAACATTTTGGGATGTTTGGCCGAAGCACGCTGAATTGAAACAAGGTCTTCAGGATTTTTTCTACTTGGTGTTGACCTTGGTTTTCAAAGGCCTCCTGTGCAATCTGGAGCATTAATGGTTTTCTCTTGATGTTTTATGTGAAACAACCGTATTAAAAAATAAATTTAAATTTTTTAAAATAAATTTAAATTTATTAATTATTATTATTATTATTTGTTTGTATCGGCCAAAATTTGCGCATATTAGCCAGATATGCTGGACTGTGCATGGGGAGAACCCTGATATACTTTGAGAAAAAGAAGAAAAAAAAAAAAAATTCTTGAATTACATTCTTCCTAATGGTAACCAATTCTGTGTACCTTTGTTGTATACTAAGAGTATCGTAGACTGTCAATAGGTTTAGGCTAAAAGGCAGGGTACACTTGTGGTAATTACTCTACAAGTTAATGAGCATAAAAACTTACTTGGTAAAGAAGCATGGAAGAGCCGTCGGGAGTATAAAACATTGTGAGAAACGACTCCCTTTGCAGTAGTGCAGTTTTAGAGAAAAAGGTTATTTTCACCCAAAAATTTGAATCTGAGGAAGGCTTCAGGCATGAAGCCTTCCTCAGGCATCTGAAAGCACACAATTCTATGCAACAAAGGTGGGTTTTTTTTCTTCATTATTTTCTTGCAACTTCAATGACCAATTGAGCCCAAATTCTCACAGGTTGGTTATTTTAAATTCATATTTTGGGATGCACCAAGTGAGGATACTGGTCTTTGACAAAGTATACCCTGCCTTTAAAACTTCTTGATATCACACACTGGAGACATGTTGGAAATGTATCAATGCTGAGATATATAAAACCCCATGGTGCCATCATGGTGGGGAAATCTACACAATACAATCAATCATACTGTACTGTAGTAACCATTATAATATAACAATGTAAAGATTTAAACTCAATGCTTGACTGAGCACAACACCCTGGGAGTGAGTCTCTGGGGTGGGTGTGTCTGTTCTTGATTTGAATACTCATGCTATACTGCTGACCATTGTGAAGTTCTCTGGACCTCTCTCAAGACCATCGGAATCTTCCTCATCGATGTGAGTTTAGTTTTGGGTTATTCTGGCTATAATCTGGACTTGTGCATTATACGCATTGTGCTTCTTTGCAGTGTACTGTGTGGTATATTTATTTTTAAAAGAAAGATGTATGTTTGTTTGCACGGTTGTTTTTATTTCTTTTTGCCGTTACGCTGCCAAAATGTTCTGAAATGTATAATTTCAAAAACTAACTTGTGAAACTTGTATTATTTGGTGCTGAGTTCCTCTCGTTTTGACCGTGAAAAGTTTCTTTTTGCATTTTTGGATTATTCTGTAAAAAGAGCTCTTGATTTCTTGGAAGGGATGAAGATACAATTTTTGTGTACTTAACTACAAAACCGGAAAAATAACCTGTTTATAATCCAAATTTGTTTTTCTCTATGTGTTACCAATATTCCCTTGAATGCTTTATTGGTCTTGAAATTTTGTTTTTACAAATTGTTTTAACTTAACCAAGCATGCAGGAGTCTGTCTAGTCTTGAATCCAGGCGTGATTCCGTGTAAACCTTGAATCAAGAATATGTACTTAAATTTAAATGCAAAGCATGAATTGTTTACTAGTGGTTTGTGATTTCATCTTACAGTGAAGTCACCAAACAGTGTTTAACATATTTTAAAAGTGTTTTTTGTTATTTTATTAATTTTTATATTTTTTTATTAGCAAATTAACTGATTCATTTGACTACTGTGATGATGAAGGTTTTTTATAGTGTATTTATGTTGTAGTTTTCCTAGCAAACTAGAGACGTAGCTTTGCAAAACATGTTTGATTTAAAGATCTGGTACAGCCTTAGTGGTTTTTAGAAATTTAAGGCAACAAAGTTTGAATATTGACTTAACATTGCCACTTATCATGCTAAGTTTGTTGGAAAATATTGGTCTGAGAAAGAGTCACTCCCAAAATGCTTTAATTTTACCTTAGTTTCTCTTGCTTTCAAAATAACTAAACAAAACAAGAAACAAGTTCACATTTAAATGTAGTTTCCAGGTTATTTTCAGGACATGTTTCTTGTAAAAGACATTGAAATGAATCTTCAAACCAAAAGTGTACCATTTCTGTAAGTTTTCGACTCTTTCTCTCTTAGTAAAGCACAGACGTGGAATTAAAGAGGTCATGGCTTTAGTTGCCCTGGTTTTGGCCTTGGTGCCCCTTCAAAAGTGTCTCGTAGAATTTCCAAATTGGAGTGCCCTTTGCAAAATGAAAATTCTAACCTAAAAAGCACCTTGCACTTGCAGACGTTTAGCAACCTTATCATTTCAGACTTGGCCGTAGAACATTCTGAGGCTGCTTTTTAAATGAACTTGATTTGAAGGAGTAAGTAGTGTAGCTGCGCACAGAGAACTCCTATCCTAGAGCTCAATAACTAGGAAGATAGATTCTTTGTTGAAAATGTTTAGTTTTGAGATTGGCGGAATGGCAATGGGAATTTTAGTTGTGCTGATTGTTGTAGTTTTTAATAGTTAAGAAGTGTTAGTATGGATGTGCATAGATGTGAGATAGCGAGCCGAAACGAGTTTCTTGGTTTTAGTGATTTATTGCGAATTGACTCCTTGCAGACGAGGGACGCACCTCCTCAAAATGAGTGTCTACTATTTCCACCATTTTGGGGTTCAATATTTCAAAATAGGGGACAAGATAGGCGTGTGTTAGTGCACTGCACGTCGTGCAAGAGGTCAATGCAAGAAAATTGACTGTCAATTATTTGAGCATGCATCTGACTTTTCATCGTCACATCATGACCATTTTGTCATGTTCCTTGTATTCAGTCATGGCTAAAGCACTGCCATTAAGAAAAGTGTCCAGACTACAAATGGTACTCTGCGTTTGGTCGTGGGAAGAAACACATTGTTGTGAGATAAACACACAATGGAAACAATATTATTCCAATATACATGTATGTTTGAAGGTATCTCACAATGAGAGAAAGATGTGAGAACAATGTGCTATTGTTCCAGAAGTTACCTCCATCAGGATAACTTCCTTTGTTTATAAGAGAAATAAGAATGGCTACATTGTGATTGTCTAATGCATGTAAAGCTTTACAAATCCTAAGCACTGCATTATTAGGTCATGCTTTGCATCATGGACATCCTTAACCACAATCGTAACTTTCCCATATGCAGATTCCAACTTCGCCTCCCCTGCTAATGAGCAATTCACAAGTCAAGCAGCATTCATTCCTTCATCCTCCTCTTTGCAAATACTCAACTCCCCTCTCACCATCACAATGAGTTCGCAAGAAGCTGACCAGGAGGGCGCCCTCACAGTCCAGTCTGGTGATATGTCGATGAGTCGTAGCGTGACGTCGTCCAGTAGTAGTACCCGTGTGGTGAAGACGATGCGCACCGTGCGTCAGATTCAGATTGTTGGAGGAGAGGAGATTGTTACAGAAGTTACGTCTCCAGTGGAGGATGGTGTGGTTTCTATAGTAACAGGCTCTGATGGAGATGAGACAAACACCTTGACACTTACAGGTATTTCACTTCATCAAGTCGTTTCCACAAACGACTTCTTATAAAGTGTTTATCATTCGTGAATAATCATTCATTTTTGCATAATACTCACTTTTAATTCTTTTTGTTGTATTTGTGTTGAATCAGAAAGAAAATTGTACAAAAAAGAACACAGGCATGAGTTTTATCAGATTCTTTGATCTGCCTGCGCCTAAAGAATTTCTTGAAAGAGGCAAAATTGCTATCACAGAAATGAAAATACTCTTGTTGTGACCAGACCTTCAGATATATAATAGAAATGGTGTAGAGAGTCTGAAAACCTCTAAAATGAAACATCCTGTACATTCATTGGTTTCATCTCCAGACCAAGGGGAAACTTTTCGAAATTTGGGATTTTTCATTTTTATACAACCTCACCCCTGTAGAATACTAACAAGGAATTGGTTGACCACTACTTATCAGGTGGTGAGCTTCAATCATCAGCTCAGCAGATGAGTAGCTTCCAGTCCTCCCACCAAACATCATCATCAGTGATGAGACAGACGAGCAGCAGTGAGAAGATGTCCTCTCTAAACTTTTCTCAAGATGGTGAACTCACCAGCACCGACGGCACAATGTCAGTCATGAAGCAGATGAGCGGGGAGATGTCGTCATCCTCCATCCAGAAAACATCTTCGTCCGTGATGAAACAGACAAGCAGTGGTGAGAAGATGTTGTCCTTCAGTGTGACTCCAGGCGGGGAAGTCACAAACACTGACGGTACGATAGCCCTCACCAAACAGATGAGCGGAGATACCTTATCATCATCGTCTTTCACAATGCAAGAGAGTGACAGCTCTAGCGAGATAGTTGGAGACATGGAATCAATGATTCAGCAGATGAGTGAGGATTCCTCCTCAATGAAGCGGCAGATTAGCAGCAGTAGTTCCTCAAGCGTAACAGCAGTAAGGAGCAGCAAGACCTCTGTACGGCAGATCAGCAGCAGCTCTAGCATCTCCAAACTCACAAGCAGTGGTGAGCTAACGGTTGGAGATGACCCTGCCCTCTTCGAGCAGATGAGCAACACGTCATCCTTCGGTCAGAGTTCTCAGAGTATGGCAAGAAGTGAAGTCTCATCCAAGACGATGTCTTCATCAGATCAGGATGGGAAGATGACAACGTCTAGCAGCATGAGTGAAGCTAAGAGTCAACAACAGTCTTCAAGCGTTCAAGTCATGACTCAAGTGAGTTTTCTTAGTGGGTGCTTTTGTTTTGTTGTGATAACTATGGGCACAGTGGGTACACACTTGAACAGCTAATACTGAGTTGGATTTGAAACTTTGCATGGTGGAAACACAATCTAGTAATTTTTGCAGTAACACTGAGTAATAATCTCTCTATGAAAAGAACTGTTGTTGGTTTAACAACTCCACTGGTTCTTTTATAGGGTGTCATGGCCGAGGGGTATAGAGCATCCTATTTCAAGTTCTGGTGGTTAAGTCATCGGATTGTGGGTTCGAATCCCAGTCATGACACTTGTGTCCTTGAGCAAGATGCTTTACTAATATTTCTCTCTTTACCCAGGGGTATAAATGAACACCGTTAAGACTAGAGGTTGATATTATGTTTGAAAAGCCTTCAGAGCACCATGGCAGCTCGGGACTGTATACTCCCCAGAGAGCTGAGAAAGATTAAAGGAATGTTATTTGGCCCATCCCCAATGACTTGGGCACTAATGTAAAGCGCATTATATCTTGTAAAATGCGCTTTATAAGAACTTGTTATTATTTATTAATATTTTCAGAATCACCACAAGTCAGGGAGAGAGAGATTGCATTACGGTTATTATTTATTAATATTTTCAGAATCACCACAAGTCAGAGAGAGAGAGAGATTGCATTACGGCAAAACCTTTCTAGATCAACAGCTTGATGGATTGGTCTATGCTCTTGATGTATGGTTTATGGTTACACCGTGGAGTGTATCTCATGCAAATTGCTTTGGCTCGTTGTACAAAGTACTGGTATTCTCAATGTTGTCAATAATCTGTTCCATTTCCTCCAATCAGAGCTCAGGAGATCCACAACAGCCTATGACCTTTGACCTCGAGACTCTGACCATAGGAGCGTCAAATGGTCATTCCTTGGTACAGAGTGACCCTGAGTCCACTGTAGAGAAGACAATGACCTACTCTACCGGGCCAGGCCAGGTGACCGTTGGTCAAGCAATGACAATGCAGGGTGGGGGTTCAGCAACAGATGAGACGGAGAATGGAGTACAGGTAAGCCAAAATACGGGAAAGCTCCATTAAAGAATTTCCGAGTTTGACCACCCAAACTCGGAAACCACACATCTTTTTCAGTGAGTGAGTGTGTTTACATTGTCATTACTTGGGTATTTAAACTTAATGGATGAGCAGTTAATCTGCCTTGGGCAGTCAATCTGCCTGGGCAGTCAGTCAGCAGTACTACTGGTTTGTTCTTGATCCAATTATAAGACTAGGGTCCACTGTTTGGAAAAGGAAATACATGGAGATAACAGGTGTGAGTTGGTAAAGACCAAAAGGATGTATTTTTGTTGGCTTCTTTCTTTAATGGAGCTTTCCTGTAATGCATTTTTTCCAATCAAACAAAACATGGAATTTTTTTTTGCCGGCAACAAAAACAAGGAATTTTCAAAAGTGTCTTTGGACAATATTCCATGGTTATTAAAGATACATTGGCCACAGATATCCCAATTACAAGTTTTTGACTGATTTGTGAAATGTGCTATAATTGGAGTGTTAAGATATTTCAACGTAGCAAGTCCTGAAAATGAGAAACTCATTGACGAGGCAAATTCTATTCGAGAAACTCGCTGATTTGGAAATTCTATTTGAGAATCTTATTGACGTAGTTTATAGGTGAGTTTTGATATTTTTGTTTTGAAGGTTTCAACGAAGTGGCAAGGCTCCGCTTCAATGAAACAAGAACAAAGTGTATTTACAAGCAATGTCACGTCTGAAGGAGATGCTGCCGATTAATTCGAAGGACTGCTTGACCAGTCCAGTCAACTGGCCATTACATCTCCAGAAGGCGACTCAACTCTTGGTAACTGATTTTCTTTATACCCCTCTGGGGATTAAAAAGCAGTTTAACGGTATATTTATTCTGACCAGTATATTGTTTTACCTGAATGACAACGCCTTGTGTATGTTGAGCAATGTTATGAACATATTTGAGGTCTACACGAAAAAACAGAATTCCATGTTTTTTTTTCTTCAATTAAAATCATTCAGAATTTTGACAACTTTCACATCAAGATTCAAATTCAAAATCAAAATTCCATAACAAAATGGCCAAGTATAAGAATACCTCCCAACCTCACTTTGATCACAAAGATTTGGTTTGAAGAATTCAAGATGGCTGGATGACGGTAAACTCCATACGAAGTACTATTAAAGTTCTTTCGAGTAATTGTTGTGCTTAATAATGCTTCATTTTTATTCACATGCAGCTATTAAATGTATACAATTATTATTCTAGAGGGTAATTTAGTTTGAGAACAGAATCATTATTTCGGAGTAGAATGATATTGGAATAGTTTAGGATAGTAATATTAGTAATGAGTAATAGAATGAAGACTTATAAAGCACTGGTTTCAGCCCCAGATGGGAGCTCATGGCGTTCATATTCACTCATTATTTTGTAGACAATGATATTGACAAAATAGGGAATCCGCTAACATAGGGCTAGATAGCTCAGTTGGTAGAGCACCAGCACGTTAATCTGGAGGTCATTGGTTCAAATCCCGCTCTACTTAATTTGTCTTTGTTCATTCCTCAAATTATTTTTAAAATTTGCCCAGTCAGTTTCCCTTGTGGTTACTTGACATTATTTTTTAGGATAGAGCTTCATCTTCTTAGTTTGTAGTTTCTGCAAGATTGCTGCATTTATGTTTTGCTATTTACCTGAAATCTGTTATGTCATAAGTGACTATCACAATTAAAGTTTCTGTAAACGTGATTGGTTTTTGGATAGCTTTGTAAGCTGTGACAATGTAGCAACATGGTAGCATCTTGCAAACATCTCTTAAGAATGCAGTTGATTCCTGGAGCTAGTGGTGTAGTGTTTAGTCGTAACTGAGGTTTTGAGCATTGTGCTTCAAAGGCTGTAGAGTCTACACATCGCTACAGAGAGTTTTCCCAGGGTTGTTACTTACCCACCTGAATCCTCCCGAATCTTCTTTATGAAGTTGGAGGATTGCGGAGGAATGAGGACTGCTGGCCCAAATAATTGCTTTATCATTGGGTGAGGCATTCCAATCTTATATATTAAGTCCAATCATGTTGGTGTGGAGTGACATAGGAGAGGAGGATAGTGAAGGATCAAGATCACCAGGAGGCAAGTTGGCCTCGGGAGTAAGGGGATTACATTTATAAAGTACTTCTTGTGATTTGTAGGAATTAATGTATTATTTCTACATGTGTCGTAGCGTAATATTAACACCTAAAATACTGTATTTTCATATGTATTTTTGTATTGGAAAGGAATATTCATCTAATGTTAGAAACCAAGTACTGTTTTTGTAGTTGAGTATTTGTATCATGCACAAACTAAACATTTACAAACTTCATTTTTGGTCTGTTGAAAGTCCAAGTTTAAATGTATTCAATTTTTTAGGGAAAAAATAGTACACTAAATTGTAAATAATGACATGAAGGTAAAGATGTGTGATTTAACCTGTTGGCATTGGTTTGAGTTGATAAGGTTACGAGCGTATCTTTGCAACATTTATTTGTTTAATTTCAAGTTCAATATATGAAGCATTATCAGTTTAGGAGTATTCCAAAGATTGTTTACCAAAACTCTACTCATTTGTTGAAGTAGCCTTCAATGTTGTACTAGCATCAATCAAACTGAATGAATTTATTCTGAATTAATGTAAATATTTAAGACTGCCACTAGTACTATCAAATTTAGCTGTTTGTGCTGTTATGATTGGAATATCTGTGTAAACATTCTTTTATAGTAATTGCCTTAGGCTAGTCTTGACACAAGCTGTTTAAACAAAAATTTGTTTAAAAATATTTTCGCAACAGCTAAGACGACTAATAGAGATCGTTAATAGGATGCTGAAAACGATGTGAAACATTTTGGACTGGGGCATTTCCAGTCAACATTTAGTCAGCTCAGTGCTGTAAGGTCGTTAACCCCAATTCCTAAATACCCCAGACAGTTTCGCTATTCCTATTGGTGGAGAGCACGTCACGTGGGGGTGTTTAAACGGCTGATAAAGACATAGCTGGAGCTGTTTAAGACCGGCTGGCTTCGCGTGTTGGGCGCGCAAGCTCATTTACGCCAATTTACTTACGCGGAATGCAATATATAGCTATAAGATACCTGCGCGTAATCTTTTTGTACACGCGCGTACACACAACCCTACGCGCACAAAACATAATTTTACAAAAGTTTTTGAAAATGTACAAACTTCAAAAATTCGCTGAACAAGAAGATTGTCACAGATTGTCTATAGATAGGCCTACTTACAATTTTTTGTCCCTTTTTAACAAAAGGGCATTTATGAATGGGAATAAAAGAGTGGTGACGAGTTCTTAAACGGCCGTTTAAAACCTTGCAGGGTCGTGGCCGTGCGATAAAGGCCTGAGCCGAAGGCGAGGGCCTTTATCGCACGGCCACGACCCTGCCAGTTTTAAACGGCCGTTTAAGAACTCGTCACCACTGTTTTATTCCCTTATTTCATATCCCCAATGATCCAAAGGGCGTTAAATTAAAAACGTGTATAATTTTGAATAAATAAATAAAATCCACATTCCAATGTTTTTCTTTGAAAATTATTGTTTCTTTTTGACAAACAATTACTTTGGAGACGAAATGTTTTGTTCAATAAACTCCGTTTACCAGGAGCCCAAAATATATATGCGAAAGCAATTTTTTGAAATCCATACAGACTGCACATGCCCTTATAGTCCTGAGCTGATTTAAAATGAGGGCTGGTTTAAATCTACCATGGGTTATTGTGTAAAGAATGTGCCTTGAGCATGTTGAGGTAAGGTGTCATTGATACCGAGTTGATTATTTGATTATCTTGAAATAAAGTTTCAAACATATGTTAATTTTGTTCTCTGTAAAATTAAAGTAATAGAAATTTAGATTGTATGATTGTATTCAAATGACTTCTAATTACAAAGTTTTAACATTCCAGTGTTTTTTTTTGGTATATACATACAGAACCTGTAGGATGCGGTGTGTAGCCATTTAAACTGTATGGCAAATTTAAACTTTCTGGTTATTTTGCTTGGCACATGGTATTCTGTACTCATATGTCCACAGCTGACACAAACAACAATTAGGCTCAATCAGTCTTTGCGTTAAATTTTGATGGTTTCTTTTTTAATGACGGGCTAGTACTATATTTTATCGTTTAGTTAAGTTCTTATTATTCAAACTGTTGGTTGAAAATTATTAATAATTATTGTTGACAACTGATTAATGGTGTTATGACTTGGTTTTAAATTGTTAAATTGTTTTGGTGAAAGTTCGGAAATGGGATTTGTCTTGTTTTGTTGGTATGGAGACTTTAAATGTGCCTGTAATTAAGTGTATTGAACTTTCACCCCTGACCTGCTCTAGAATTACCAGGATGAACAATCTGTGTAAATTTTTTAAATGCCAGTAGAATGTGCAAGTCTCTCAGGTATTTAAACAAGGGCTCCAATCGTTAAGAATGTTTGAATACAGGCAAGACTTACATGATCTAGTGTGGGTCACATGCGTGCCCTTTGCCAGCTTGTCTTTATTCAAATTTTAAGTGGGTCAAAGGTTAGAGTTTATACACTGAATCATTCAGTGAAATGTTGACATCATAGCACCTTTAAGGTAAACAAAGTACTGTTGGTAAATAAGTTATTTGTGAGTTAAATTTGAATAATGTCTGGTACAATGACTTGCTTAGTCACAAGTTACCGCTAAATTTGAATTCCTCAGACTATAGAGACAGTTGCTATGTCACACGGTTCAGGGCAAGCTTTTCTATAGCAACCTCCAGATGAGCAAACCCATGGTACCACACATTCACTCTAGTGTACGGGTGATCGCCGTCTCTTTAACGTAACTGTAGGAAAACTTGCCCAGAATCATGTGAGGTAGCAAATGTTTCTATAGTATGAGGAAATCAAATTTAAGCGGTAAGTTATGACTTAGCAAGTCCTTGTACTAGACTTTATTCAGATCTAACTCGCAAATGGCTAGTTGGGAGTAAGTACTTGTCATTTTAACTTCAGGAATTATATGAACTTGTAGATTAATGGGCAAGGTAAATGGAGCAGTTTGCATGTTTTGGTAAATTGTACTCTCAATTATCAGGCCTGTGAGATCTCCGTTTTTTTTTTTCTTTTCTGATTTTTTATTTCCGCTTTAAAAAAACAAACTTTTTGTGCTTATATCATGTATATATGCTTGGCAACAATAATGTACAACTACAATAATGTGAAATAAGCCTAGTTACTGGATCAATGGGGTGCCCCAATTAGACCAGCGTAAATGCGTTACGCGCGCTCACTTGACGTTCCACGATCATTCTTACATCATGTAGTGTTTCAGCTCTTTATTTTAGGGTCCACTCACAGGCCTGAATTATGTAGGTTAGTAAATTGTATACTTTAATATATATTATTGTTACAGCCTACCCTCATTTATTACACACCCTTTATATTGTTTAATGTATTCTCATTGTGTATTCAAGTGAATGCCGCAATTGCCATTATGCAAATTAGCCCAATCAGCCTAATTAATCAGTAGCAGAAATGTTTATTTGCCTACCATAATAATTAAATGTATTTTCTCTACAGAATGAAAGATTTATTTCTAATTTGAGCGACTATAATAATAAAATTGCTTTGAAAGTAAATACAAATGTTGCTTGGGATTTCTTCAGACTTCTCCCCTGTCCTTCAAGAAAAAAAGGCAGGCTTTTGGTTTTAATAATTCATTGGGTGAGTTTGCCCTGGGTAGGCATACCCAGAGTTGTGGGGACTTTTATACAATGGAACAAAGGTCCCCACAAAGTGATTCTTTAGAAAAGGGAATAACAGAACAGGAAGTCCCCACAACGGTGTTTGCATAAGTGCGTTTGTACGTACACACAGCCAGAGAATAGCTGGTTAAAAATATACAGCAATGCATCTTGGGAAACACCAGCAACCATCATGGCGCGCTGATTTTGAAGCAATGTGGTACACAACTACAAAACTTGGCATAGCTACATGTAAACTACAGAACGGCGTCCATCTTGGCAGCTTGATTTATTCTTTAACTTTAATACTTGGTTTCACAAGATGCATTGTGGTACATTTTTAAGATGGCGCTTGTGCGTGGGCCATTTGACAAATCCAAGATGGCAGCTGTGCAGGCTACACAGAATCAAGAAGATTATTGTCAGAAACTTTAAATGACCGGATCGTTTTTTGAACACCATTATGATGTCTTTGTGATGTTTGATTGTTACAAAATAAAGCGTTCCAATTTAAGAATTCAACCTCATAACACCTCACATCATACTCTTCATCATAATGTTGATTTTATTACTTCATTAACGCTAATTACATCGGCAAACACAAGTGGCTCATACACCAATTAGGTTAATAATTCAAATAGATTCTTAAATATCTTTAGATATACTGCTATCTTTGTACAAAATGAAGTTACAAAACATTTCATGTTCACCTGACAGACTGCAATAACTACACTCTTCTAAAAACCTATGACGCATCACAGGTGGAAGGCATGTAAAACTAAGTAGCATTATACATGTATTAAGACATTTTGATAGGGATTCAACATCCTAATCTTGCTTAGTATTGATAAGATTTTCCTACCTGACCCTCATACCTGACTTGGTCATGCTGAATATCCAGTACAGAACCAATTAATTTTAGGGTCAGTGTCGTTAGCAAATTGGCTTAATCCTCATTTTGCTTTCCCCCCTGTTTTGAATATAATAACAAAAACATTTATATAGTGCTGGTATCCACCACTTTTGACACTCATGGCGCACGAACATTTACCCCTGGTCACTGGGCCGGTTTTTTCAATCCTGAAACCATCTCAGCTCCCTGGAGAGTATACAGCCTGTGCTGCTAAGTATGGTAGCGCAGTAGCGCACCAAGCTAAATCAATCACAAGAACCATCTCTGCCCTAAACCCCATTTACTCCTGGGTGAAGAGAAGCAACTATAGTCAAGTGTCTTGCTCAAGGACACAAGTGTCATGACCTGGATTCGAACCCACACTATGATGTCTTACATTGTAGCCACCACAATTTGAGTGTAGTGTTCTTAAACCACTCGGCCATGACACGCCATAGGATTAACAAATCAATGATAGGTCATCTTCTGTGCAGTCCGAGTTGTTTGACTACAACAGCTTAAAGCAGAATAATAAAGCAATATATTTCGTAAGGAATATGATTTACAGTACAATAATGAGTTGGATTGCTCCACATCTATTGCTACCTTGCCTTCTGCTGCTCACGTTTCCACACAATCACAAGACCCTGAGAGAAAAACAGAAGAGAATTGGAACCAAAAGTGAGATCAAAAGGCACAATCCATCGTGACCGGGTTCAATTTCATGGCTCTGCTTACTGCCGAATTCTGCGCTTACCAAGCCCAGTAAAGCACAAAGTTCTGTGGGATGTAAGCGCAGAATTCCACGGTGAGCAGAGCCAAAACATTTGGCCCTGTCCTGACATCACCCATAACTACAAACTTTCCCATATCGGCGTGATATCGGCTACTCTACAAAATGAACGTCACCAATCAAGAATACTGGCACAGAGAAAATGTTTACTTGGTTATTAAGAGATGAATACTTTGAATGTCCCACATTGCTTTGTAAAAAGTTGTAATTCTCCCAACAATTTTGCACAAGTTAAACTAGAGAACTACTGACTGTGAAGTTATGACACCAACTTGTGTTTCACATTTGCATTTGCTTAGGAGTATTGGATGGATTTCAGCTTAGTAGATACTCACCTCTGAGTCACATGATGCTAACAGAGACTCGTCATAGTTGAAGCTAACTGCTAAGACGGGTCCAGAGTGACCTTGTAGTTTATTAACACACGGTTTACTGCTCGTTCTTTCTACATCAAAGAAGTACACACTCATGTCCTCACTGCCCGTCACTACACAGGGATTTCAAAACAAAGCAGAAAAAGTAAGCTTTTAAGCAACAGTTGATTTTTTAATGCAACCTCCTTTTATTATAGAAATACACTAACATTATTCAGTACGTTTATTTCAGTATTTTAATTTAAGTACAAATATTATATATCATCATTACATCAGTTATCATTACAAAACAAATTCAATATTCATTAGGAAATCATTATCAATAAAGTTTGAGTCTAAGACTCAGCAAGACAAAATTTAGGTTTGGGTGAAGCACTGCTAGTGTGCCCTGACCTATTGACAGGACAAAGGACAAAGAACTGTTATGACAAACAAACCAAAATATACAATTACACAGGTTACATGAACAGCAGAATAAAATATTATAAAGGAAAGTAAAGACTGTCCCCGTGGTGGAGGAGAAAGCCTGAAACATCTTAAGAAGATTGGTACATATGTATAGGATAGAATAGACCGATCCATTAAGCCCCGCCTCCTTACGAGTTGACCAATCACAGCCGCGAAACCCGATCACCATTAGTGCAAAGATCACCAAACGGCTCAAATGGTGATCAGATTTCGCGGTTGTGATTGGTCAATGAGAAATGGGCGTGGCTTAATGGATCGGTGTATTATTGCAGGAGGAGGCAGTCTAGTGAACAGCAATAATCTTAGGCAAGACCTTTGAGTAGTTCCAAGCATAACATAAAAACAACTTCTTCTCAATTTCATTTATGCGCTGTGATAACATTTAACGATGTACCAAATTGATTCAATTAAATCAACTGGTCCCCTGAAGGTACCAGTAGAAAAGACACAGGCCGAGCTGTTGGCGCAAGTGACACATGTATAAATATTATGAAAAATATATTAACAAATAGAGAGACCCCCAACAAAGGGCTAGATAGCTCAGTTGTTAGAATGATGGCACTTTATTCTGGAGGTCATTGGTTCAAATCCCGCTTACTCAGTTAATCTTTGTTCAACCCAAGTTCAACCCCAAATTTAATTCAAATTTACACAATCAGTTTCCCTTGTGGAATAATAGTTGGACCAGATATTGAATATTCTTATATTCAAGCTTTGTCTACCTACCCACACACGCCCCTTCTCTGAAGGACATAAGAGGGCAGAATGTGCTACGAATCAACGCTGTCCTGTGTTTGATGGGATATGTCTTCTTGGCACGGAGTCCACCGTCTGTTGTCACAACTCTACACAGGAAAAATCAGTTGAATATTCTATGAATATATTGCCACAAACTTTGTCATTAATATGATATGGTTATAAAATAATAATAATAATAATAATAATAAAAATAATAACAGCATTTATAAAGCACTATATATCCAAGAAATTGCCCAAACACTGATCATTAATATAAGCAAAACAAACAGTAAAAAGTTACAAAATTTTACAATTAACAAAACTAGCCAAACTTTTCAAAAAGTACAAAAGCAACAAAAGAGGGCTCAGTGCAAGAGAACTGAACACTTTCGGTTATAAGGGCTTGGAAGAAAAAAAGAATGTAAGTTCAACAGGACCTGGAATGATATTATTTAGATCTCCCGCCAAGCTTACATTGCATGGAGGGGGGAGGGGGGAGGGGGGGCAGGTAGGTAAGAATCCTATTTCTTTCTATTTAGTGTATAATTATCAACAGAATAGACCAAGCAAGTCACACGCATATTTTGAACATTTTTGGGACGACTTCGGTCCCACGTGCTTTAACTCGTGGAGGAAACAAACTCGCGCACTTTAACAGGTCCCAAGGTTTGAATAATATGGGCGAGACTTGCACAGTCTATATGTACTGTCGTGGCCGAGCGGATAAGAACACCGAACTCAAGCTCTGGTGTTTCTGTTCAGCAGAGTGTGGGTTCGAGTCCCGGTCGTGACACTTGTGTCCCTGAGCAAGACACTTAACTATAATTGCTTCTCTCCACCCAGGGGTAAAATGGGTACCTGTGAGGGCAGAGATGGTTCTTGTGATTGATTTAGCTTAGTAGCGCATATTTGTTGCACAGGCTGTATACTCCCCAGGGAGCTGAGATGGTTTAAGGAATGAAATAAATGGCCCAGTGACCAGGGGTAATGATGTTGGAAGCTCTTTGAGACGCCCTTCGGGTGTGTAAAGCGCTATATAAAAACTGATTATTATTATTATTATTACTGCCAAGGTAGCTTCAATTTGAATCTGTGCATGTTGGGTTTAGTATGTGAATCTACATATGCTTACCGTAAGCAAAATATCAGTGCTTACGGAAGCAGGGAATTCCGCTCATAAGTCAAGCGTATTTCACAGGTTAGTAGGGAATTTTTGCTTGTGCGCATGTTCACTCCACATTACTCGGCATTCTTGGCTCACACAGCTAGCACAGAAATTCGGCGCTTGCACAGTAAGCGCAGAATTCAGTGGTAAGCAGAGCCCTGAAATTGGGCACAGTTCTTTTCAGCACTATCATAACTCCAAGAGCTATTTTCATGGCGATACCATCTACGGACCGAGTCTATACTTACTTATAGATACAGAGAGAATCAATAGCGCAGTTGACAAGTACAGTAGGATCTCTGGCCTCACGACTGACCCAGGCTCTATAGCATATGCTGGTTACTGGACAGCCCTCACGAACTACAACACTGGAATCAAGAGTTAAAAAGGGCCAATTTGATTAATCAATATTTACAATTTTGCTCCATTTTTGACACTGTTTTGACCTAAAGCACCCATTCCAAATATTGATTTTCAAATATTGAGTAACTATTTAATACAGCTTTACACTGAAGGACAAGTAATGCCTGAAATGAAGCAGATATTTTACATCAATGTTCTCCCAGCTCAGGAGCCTGTTCAATGGCTTTTCCTGGGTCCCAATATACCAGATCTTGCAGCCGTTTGCGGCCGTTATGGTCTCTCAAGGGTTAAGGAGACATAATAATAATAATAATAATATAGAACATTTATAACGCGCACAAATCCGCAAAAAAACGCTCATGGCGCAAACAGAGCAACATGGTCATAAAAACAAAAGCAACGTACACAAGTACATAATAGTAAACAGGATGCAATCATGATTTACAAATGGAAAAACTGAAATAAGCATTTACACATGATCCCGACCATAAGTGCTTTGCATGAGATGTGTTTTTAACCTGTTTTTGAATGTCTCAAGTGATGGAGAAGTACGAATATTGTAGGGAATTGCGTTCCATAACCGGGGAGCTGCGACAGAGAAAGCTCTGTCGCCCCAGGACCTAGATGATTTAGGCACAACCAAGAGTAATTTAGCAGCTGATCGCAAACCAGACCGGGGTGGATTATATAATTCAAGTAGATCAGAGATGTATGGTGGTGCTTGATCATTGACAGCACGGTAAGTGAGAAGCAACAGCTTAAACAGGTTACACCCATAAAGGTTGTCTTACCGTTTCCCTTTACTGAGCTTGCCAGTCGCCAGATCAAACAAGAAAGAAAATATGGTGCCCTGAAATAACAATAAAAACATTTATAAGAAAACAACAAATTATCTTTTCTTAAGTTAAATGAAGTGAGTTGTGGAATTTATCACATTGAAAACATATCAAAAACATACAAACAGAAACAAAATCTCACAAAGAAGTTTTTGAAAAATATTAAAATTTCTTAAAATTTGACTACATCCGAGGTCCCAAATCTAGAACCAAGACATCAATTTTATAATTTTCTTTTTACTTGACTGCTTTTGTTACACCAGTACACCCAATCGTGTGTTGTCATTTCGAGAAAGACTCTGCTAGGGTTGAAATGTCAGGCCATTAACTATTCTTTGCATTGATACCGTAGTTCCTTTTGGTTGATGTGCACTTTGCAACAGCTAATTCTATTAATTCTCATTTTTATCAATCGATGCAGACCAACTATGCAGTATTTACCTTGTCGTCTCCGGCCCATAGTACACTTCCGTTATCATCAAACTCCATGCAGAGAACTTGACCTGAGAGTCTGCCAAACCCACCCTTGGCTGCTTTTCCAGTCGAGACATTAAGAACATTCACATGCCCTCTATTGTTTCCAGTCTGGAAGGATGGTTTGTTAAGAAAGAAAAAACAGTCAATTTTTCTTTGTTCAACCCAAAATCATTTAAACATTTACCCAGTCAGTTTCCCTTGTGGTTTATTATTTGAAAGAAAAAACACTCAAGATTGTTTTTTTTAAGTTTTACAATTACCAATTTTTTATTATTTTTTTTTTGGGGAGGGGGTGGCGATACTGTATAGCAGGTGGTGGCCAGGGGATTAACAGCACGGACTCAAACTTGTTCAGTTTCCGATCAGCAGAGTGTGGGTTCAAGTCCCGGCCGTGGCACGTGTGTCCTTGAGCAAGATACCATAATTGCTTTTTTCCTTCGGATGGGATATTAAGCCGTAGGTCCTGTGTACTAGGATTGTCAGTGAATGTAAAACAACCAAGAACATTCATCGAGTAAGAGTAGGGTTTAACCCGGTGTTTCTGGTTCTCATAGCAAGCACCTTTGTTCACAGGTTTCCTCAGGGCTTGCGAGCTACAGTGATTAAGTTCACTTATGAGGCATCCTTGGTTTCATTACCAGAAATATTTAATAGTTATAGCTGTTAATTTGTTTTTAATAAAAAGGGTTTGCTCATTTCCAGTGACAAGCCAGCTGGGCCATGAAGTACTGATACAAGTCTACCATCATTTTCACCAGTCTGCATCTAAAGCTGTCCTTTCAAACTGTTGTTTGTTTGCCATGTTCATTTGAAGCCATATTGAACAATCTGTGCCGACAGTGGCTCACTACTAGCAGCTATGAGAAGCATTCAACTAGCCAACTAAACTACTTTAACATACTTTTAAGTAAGGCATTAACTTAGTGTTTTAACCTACACCTTGCCAGCTAACTAGTATTATCCTATATTATTTGGTTTTATCCATACACCGAATATGTAAAGCACTGTATTCTCATTACTTTCCAGAGTCCTATGAAACATTTAACAGGCATATTACTCGGGTGGTGTCCGAACCCACGACCTTTGCCATTCTAGAGCAGATGTCTTACCACTAGACCACCGAGCTAGCCGGGTAGCTAGAGGCAGTTGGAATCCTATGTGTTAGCAGCGGGTACCGCAACGATTTAATAGATGTTAAATTTGCATCTGGGATAAAGAATATTATTTGGTTTTACACTCCTACGATAACCACCTATCAATCAATCAATCAATCAATCAATCAATCAATCAATCAATCAATCAATCAATCAATCAATCAATCAATCAATCAATCAATCAATCAATCAATCAATCAATCAATCAATCAATCAATCAATCAATCAATAAAACCAAAGGATACAACAATCATATTGTTATTGAGAGGTTGAAATCTACAGACTCTGATGGGTGATTTATCAGGATCTTGCACAGTCCGTACACAGCTAGCACTACTGATGGCCCACAGTTTGATTGTACCATCCAGGGACGACGAGAGAATCTGATCATTGGACTGAGACCAACAAAAATCTAAAACAAAGAAATCATTCACATTTCATAACAATTGTTTTTAATAATAATAATAACAATACCACAAGGCATTTATATACAGAGAACACAGTGCCTCACAATCAACAACAGAGAAAATTGTAAAAAAAATGAAGAAAATGCATTCAAACAAACAGGTCGTAAGCTGGAAAAAAAGTGAGTTGATTTGGCGCTTGAAAGTCGCAGTATATGCCGCTTCCCTTTAAGATTAAGCTGTGTCCGAATTGGTGCAGTGGCTACAGCTTTGGTTAGATTTCCGTGTCATCATGCGTTGAAGTATAAATTGTTCCGTAACAAGTTGTACATATTTAAAACATTTCAAACCACAGTATCAATTCCACTGAGAGCGCTAAAATAACCCAAGCCAAAATTGTCCACCTGATAAAATATTGTTGCCGACCAAACACCCACAGGACTTGTCCAAATGAAGACAATGAAATGAGGTATGGAATTCACATGGCTTTCATCTTGAAGAAAAACCAAGACCTGCTGAAATTATTACAAGATAGTGATGCACTTCTAGATAATTGCATCATGGTTGATTGGCAGTCATGAAAGAGTAGCCATGCAGTGTTGTGTTTGTGATCTGCTCTCTGACCATAGAGTGAAGGCCACGTCTAACTTCATTTTCCTTGTTACTTCATAATATAATGGTATGGCACTAATTGCTTAGTTCTGTAAAAAATAGTCTCAAAACATGCCTTGTTGGTATTTGCAAATATCCACTGGGGACAAGTCAATTCTTCAAGCTGCACCGACACTTTGGAATGGATTACCCTCTCGTATTCAATCCATACAGTCTCTTTCCATCTTTAAGACTAAACTTAAGACTTTTCCTTTTAAACTAATATAGTTTTACGTGTGTGTAATACTTTTGTTTTTACTCTTTGCTGTTTAACTACACTGTGCTGACTTTTTAGGATATTGTAACTTATTGTCCATTTATGGTGAAATGCAGACAATAAATGTGGTATTATTATTATTTTTTATTAAAAACAAATTTGTAATTATAGCGTGCTCATTGAGCCATGTTTTTTACGCTGTAAATATCAAACTATTCACAGATCATTCAAATGTTGTTATATGCCAGCCAGCTTGTTGTAGGATACCATCATGAAGGAAGAAATACACCCACCATCAATGTGGTAAATGCATCAAACAGTACAGTCAACCCTCCTGCTGACCGGTCACACATTATTAAAACAACGTACAACAAAGTCAATTTATGCGAGCGCTTCTTGCCGGCAGTGTACAGTCAATACTCTTATTGACCTACTTCACAAAGCGCTGCGCACTTATTACACTTACAAGTGCTTATCCTGTCCGCCATTTTGGGAGTCAAAATGTACGCAAAGGAATTGACTCCCAAAATGGCGGAAATGGTAGACGCATACTGTGCGGAGGTGCATTCTGAATTTTATGCAAGAGATCAATAGCAAACAGTCAATACTGTTAGTTTTGTAACTAAAATTATTCATTCTTCATCAACCATGCATGCATTAAGAAGCCTATCATTTAATAATTTCTCATTATTTGAACTCTGACCTGTGACTCCGCCTTCATGACCTTTGAGCACACACACCACGGTAGCAGGGCTGGGTAGCACTTGGCAGATGGACACTGTACCATCCAGGGAGCTACATGCCATACGAGACTTGTCTTCATTTGCAAACTGGACAGACGTAACTGTGTTAAAGAAAACAAATATCTACTTGAAACGTTTAAAATCTACTTCAAGAACAATACAATACAATACATACATTTGTAGAGTGCTGCTCATTCATAACTTGCATTATCTGTTGTTCTATTAGTTAAGATTGGTGTCCGTGGTTCACCTCCCAATCTGACCTAAGAAAGCTCATTCATAACTTGAATTGTCTGTAGTTCTATTGGTTGAGGTTGGTGTCCTTGGTTCACATCCCATTCTGACCTATTAGACAGCTCAATCCTGTGAGTTTATATTTAATAAATGAAGGCATGTAGTTGAGGATAATCAGGAATGAGGAAGACTAATTGTTTTTGTTGCCTTGAAAGGTTTCCCAGACCAACAAAGTTGTGTGTGTTTCAAGATTTTAAATTTAAATCTAGGCTAAGATTGGGACAAAAGTTATCACGTCAAATATACATTTCTACAAGTTAAAAAAACAAAACAATCACCAACAGGCACAATCAAAAGATGAGACATCAATCATTTCATCAATAACAGAGACCTCACAACTGTTGTGTAACACCATGATGACAGTAAGTTGGAAATGATCAGGGGCATCAGGTTGGCTCAGTGGTTTCTTTCCCTGCCTTTCATCTCTGTGGACCCTGGTTCAAATCCCACCTCAGACCGCAGACTTGCATGTGGATTGGGTTTTCAGTCCAATACCTGATTGTGTGTGTTTTCCCCATTTGGGTTTTCCTCCCACAACAAAATACTGAACATTTCTCGTTTCCTATTCATCCTGCATGTTATTGGCGCTGGATGAGTAATAAAATAAATAAATGTTGTCTATCCACATGCATCTAATTATGCTACATCTCATGTGCAGGCAACAAATGACAGGATGCTGGATTCTCTTACCTGCTTGACGATGCTGATCAAATATGTGATGCATACCAGCGAAGGCATAGTTCTCTCCAATAGACTTCCCTCCAGCCATTGCTCTGCAAGTCCAAAAAATCACAGTGTTTCTAATTTTACTCATCTCAGGTTTTCTTCATTAGTTAACTGGTTATTTGTAATATATTTGTCCATTTGTTATTGCAATAGACCTCAAGTATCATTTACTTATTCAAATATAAGACAAGAATGTTACCTGCTGGCTTCAGCATTTCTTGTTGGCATGACACCGTAGCTTTCTACATTGAAAGGATCCAATTTATAGGATCCTCTGCTGAGGTTACGTCGATGACCTTTGACATCAAGTAGTCCTCTTGAGTCAATGTAACTATCGTCCAGGGACTGGGAATAGAGACAGAGGGGTCAAAACTCTTAATGGTTGAACTCACAAGTTGTTAGGTCCACTGTGCATGCATAATTCCCAAGTTAAGTTGTGGCATTACTTTGGCATTCTGGAAAACAGCTGCCATTCTTTGATAACATGATTAGCAACAAGTTTATGTTAGATGTGTAAATGAATAATCCGACATTTCAGCAAACATTCTTTGCAAACCCACGAAAGATGAAAAGAACCCAAAACAATTATCAAGGAAAAGTGGGTTTACACTGGACCCACTGTTCACTGTGTCTCTCTAGGCTTCCTAGTCAGACAGTCATAACTTATATTCTCTTTTAAGGATTCTGGGGTTTTGTCGCCAGAAAAAAACACTAGCAACTTACCTCCAGATTTCCTTTACTGCCTCTGCCGCTGTTGTTCCGACTCCACACACTGCTGCTTTGATTCAAGGATCAATAGAACAAAAAGAAAAAAACAAACAAAACAAAACCAAGCACAGCAACAGAGAAACATAAAAATAAGGCAGGTAAAATAATAAAAAGAAAACGACAGAACAGTTTTGGAATCAAACGGATAAAGACAAGGTAAAATAATAAAAAGAAAAAGACAGTTTTGGAATGAAACGGATAAAGACAATAGATTCATGAGGAGAAATGGGAACAAAAAAATTAAACATTTATTAGTTACTCAGAAGGCCATAAATTGGAGCCAAAATAACTTGACAAATAAATACAATGGTAAAGAATGAATTAAACATTAATATTGTAACTCGTGCATGTCTGATAGAGGTGCCAGTGTCATGTGAAACTACTGTGTATTGTAGGAAAACATGAACTATATTCAACTGTAAAAAATTAATTGTAAATGAATTGCAAAAATTGTATATAATTATAAACAAATATTATATATATATATATAAAATAAAAAATAAAGTTAATGGCCTTATGTTTTGACTCTAGCACAGTCCTTCTCAAAGGCTACTAATAAAAATGAACAAAAATCACTTATGCGTTTCAGTAAAATGTTTTTGTAAAAAATTAACATGACATCCAGATTCAATCTGCCCGAATATTTTATTTAAAAAAACATTCATCAACACCTCTTGTTGTCAACACTGTAAAACGTTATTTGCTTTGAACCATGTTTTTAACAAGATTCTCCAGGGGTGTGACCTGCCATTAAACTTTACGTTACTCTTCTCATACAGCCACTGCTTCATCTTTGGCCCACTGGCACCCCCCTAACCACTCCATCCCCTCTTGGGACTATAAATTTACTTTTACAACCTCAATGTTGAAATAGTTGAGGTTGCTGTGGTGTTTCAGATGAACCTACTGATTGTTACCGGTATTGGTTTATTGGTGTAATGGAATATGGCTTAAGAATAACACTGGGATGTCTGACAGAGATTCTTAAAGAGCCCACACATTAAGAAATCTTTCAACATTTTAGAAAATATGGTCAAGGTGCAAGGCTCTATAGCCAGAGATAAGAGTCATTCCTAACGAAAAAGTCCGAAACTAGCCTACCATCTAAGTTTCAGGAAGAATATTGAAATTAAGGCATTTTGCCACATTTTGGTAACCGCTCCCTTACCAAAATGTCCAATTCATTCCAATTGGATATAACCATCCAGTTGGAAAGAATTAGATTGAGTTGGTATTGAGTTGGTGTGAGCTGGTTTATATTGGAATACTGAATTTCCAATTTAAATAAAATCTTAGATCAACTCTGTCCAGTTGGAAATCCAATCGGACTCAGTTGGCTGATTTGATTGAATTGGAAGTAGCTGGAATTTCTTTCTACCAATTGGAAATTTCACTTCCAAATATATTTCTAATTGGAAGTTTTATTTCTCAAAAGGGTATAGTTGGTAACAAATTCAAACTGAATCCAACTGAGTCCAATAGATGGATTGCAATAGACGTCATTGGTCGCCATCTTTGATGAATTGTGCACGCGTGAAGAGCTATTGGCTGAGAGTCGTGTGTAGCGCGTACACGCGTGCACTTTTCCATTGTTTTACATCAAAGATGGTGGTCAATGACGCGTATTGCAATCCATCTATTGGGTCCAATTGGTTTTGTGCCAAATCACAACATTGACAAAATTCCAATTGACCACAACATTGGAAAAATTCAAATTGGTTCCAAACGGAAAATTGAATTGGAAATTTTGGTAAGGGCTGGAGTTAGAGATTTCACCCAGCTTCTGGGAACAGTATCCTCAGTGCTAGAGAAATAGAACAAAGAGCAAGATTTGTTTATATCGGAAGAAAATAACAGCTATTTTGGTCACCAAGCAGATACAAATAAGTCTGAAATTTCCCATTCCTGAACAACCCCCCTCGACAAAACCCACAAGCTACAAACTTGTCAAGTTGCTAAACTTGCATGGCAAAAAACAGGTTACCAGCCATCTTGTATTTGTAATGTGTATAGAATACTTGTGACCAGTTTCTCATTTACTTTTTTGACTGAGCAATTATTTGTTGAGTGCAACTTCTGCCGAGCAGATTTTGTGACATTGAGCCTGGGAGGGTGCTTTCAAATAATCATTTTTGTAATTTAAATCCACAGCAATAGATACATTCATTGTGTTTTATCTTTCCTAGAAAGCCTGCATTATAGTTAAAAAGAGGATGTGATTCTAGACATATAATTCCAGACATCTAACTCTCTAAATTTGATTGGAATTTGATTTTCTGAGAACTATTTGAGGAAATTATGTAAATTTATTGAAATAGTCAGGGCCCAGTTTCATGGATCTGCTTACTGCGGTTTCTACGCTTACTACCCATGGATCTGCTTACTGCGGTTTCTACGCTTACTACCCATGGAATTGTGTGCTTTACATTTCACAATAAGCAGATATGAAATTGGGCCCAGTTGTCCTGGATAAGTTACAAAGTGTGGGGTGTCATGGCGGAGTGGTTAAGAGCATCGGATTCAAGTTCTGGTGGTTAAGTCATCGGGGTGTGGGTTCGAGCCCCGGTCATGACGCTTGTGTCCTTGAGTAAGACACTTTGCTATAATTGCTTCTTTCTCACCCAGGGGTATAAAAGGGTACCTGCAAGGGTAGAGGTTGATATTGTGTTTGAAAAAGCCTTCGGAGCGCCACGGCAGCCCAGGGCTGTATACTCCCCAGGGAGCAGAGAATGAATAAAGGAATGTTATTGGCCCAATGACCAGGGCATTAATGTAAAGCGCATTGATACGTTATTGTAAAATGTGCTATACAAGAACTAGTTTTTATTATTATTATTAAAGTTCCCATTCAATGGCTTAAATAGAAATATTAAACTAGCATATGGAAACACTCTATCATGAACCAATGCCATCAACAATTATACAAATCAATACTTGAAGATAATTGATTATTAGTTGATGGAAATTGCTTATTACTAAATGATTAATCTTCGATCTGAAACATAATACTCAGAATGACCATAAATACTTCATACGTGGCAACTCAAAACTATAAACACACCAAGAGAAATCTCTAGAAAGAAACAAAATATTGCATTTCCTCAATCATCGGCACTTCATTCCAGTCATCTGCACGTATCAATCATAAGTAATAGAAATAGCTAGTTGGAAAAGGACACCATATATGTCTTGTCTGTAACACTGTTAAAGGGTTAGTACAACTTAAGTATATAAACCAATTATTCTGGGATTTAATTTATGTTGGGCAAGGCAACTTTCTCAAAGTAAAGGACATTCATTTGAGAATCAAAAAGTCAAAGGGAGTATTTTATGGGGCACAAAGGCCAAGACCTAGCGCCGATTTCACAAGAGCTAAGATATATTGATCAATCTTAATTGCTGAGCAACATGTGATGTCACAATACAAATCGCTATGTCAATATTAACATTAACAACTCATCTAAAGATGAAGCTTGGTGCTTTGTGAAATCGAGCCAAGGGCAATGGAAACAATTGCTCCTGAGAATTTCCAAAACTTGAATAGTTTGAAAAAGCCACATAATGAGTTAATATAAACACCAATCATCCAAAGAAATGTTTCAGCTTGAAGTGCTTTTAACTTTTAAAAGCGACTTATGATAATGGAGAATTTGCAAAATAATGTTATTAATTTGGCACCAAATTTTCACTCAGTATTTTATACAAATTGTTGTCACAATGTGCCCTGTAATTTTCACAGTAAAAACAGGTTGTGTAAGAATAATGTCTTTTCTAAGGATCAACGACACGATGTAATTTTAGTGCGGTTTCCTTCCTTTAAAAAAAAAGGGAGTTGGTACGGGGTGGTTCAATGTTATTTCCTTCTATTTCAGGCTTGAACCAACACAAATGTTTAGTTTTGAGTCTACCAATCACATGGTATGTAGTTTCTATTGGAAAGGAACCCCATGACTCCAGCATAAAGTGATAACTATTTGGGGTTAATTTGCAGTTAGACATTTTCCTATACATTCACAAACTTTTCACAGCGTATTCCAGTGTAATTTTATTATGAGAGGTATGAGAGGGGTGGGGTATCACCATGGTGGTAGCAAGGTATCACTTAAAAAGTAGGGTCATTGTTTGGTTTTTGTCAACGTAAAAATGCTGATTTATAGACCAAAATATCAAGAGAGATACAATAAAAGTCACCTTTGAAAGTTTCAATTGAATACAGTGCCAACTTAATGCGAAAAAAAATATTTAAAAAAATGTCACAGTATTTTTGATTAAGAATCCATGAACGTTTAGCGAGGCGACAGCGGGTACCAACTGCATCGACAAAAAGAGACCACGGATAATTGAATCTCCAAAAGTCGTCTTTAGGCAATCTTTGGCGATTCAAATTTGTCAACATACTTTTATTGATTTCTCACCAGCGGGGGCACTTCAGACTGAATATTTTGCAGGATGCTTACTACCATTACAATCTTTAAAACAAGGTGGCTTTTGGTTCAAAACTGTACAATTTTCTTTCGGGATCACTACCAAAGTATGACCCCACATTTAAGTGTAAATATGTAATTTGACCAATAAAATAAGCAGCAGAAATGTCTCCAGTAATTTATGTTAATTTGTTTTACTAGGTTGGGATTGGATACGGAAGCATCTCCATGATAAACGTATCTTTTTTATCTTGAGGCTCACAAAATGTCCTCACAGCAAATTATTTTACTAGAGTACAAATTCATCAGCACTGTCCACAAATATGCATCTAAAATTACCAGAAGCCAACCAAAAGGAGGTTGTGTTATTGAGATATTGCAGAATGGGTGGTCTGTTTAATGTAAACACAAGTGAAGTGCAGTCAATTGAAGGTCATTACACCAGTAAATTACCCTGGGGTGTCAAGTGATAAACCCCAAGGGGATATAAGACTTTGGTGTCATTTGAAATTCATGTTATAAATATCCCACCTTCATCTTCAATCAATGATGGGTTTAATCTTACAAGGTTGCATCTCCTGCTGTTTGCTGTCATGGAAGAGTGTGTTTTGGGGCCATGCTTGGTTTAATAAATAGTAATAATAGTGGCTTCTTGTAAAGCGCTCAATTCCCGCCACGCAGTGACACTCATGGCACTCCAAAATATGCAAAAATGAAAACAAAAATCTCACTCAAATATTAACAAGAACTGATTTGTTTTTCTAATTTTGATTAGAGTTTTGAGTGATTGTTTGAAAGAACTGGCTGACGAGGCTTGATGAAGGGCAAGTGGAAGAGAATTTCTTCAGACAAGAGAATAATAGAACAATGGAGGGTGGGTATACCTAAAGGGACACGTTGCCTTGGATCGGGCGAGTTGGTCTATAAAAAGCATTTGTAACCGTTTGTTATGAGATGCATATGGTTAGAAAGATGTTTTAAAAGTAGAATACAATGATCCACACAAATATGCCTTGTGAACTAACACGGTCAGCCATTTATGGGAGTCAAATTTTTGACTCCCATAAATGGCCGACCGTGTTATTTCGCAAAGTAAAAGGAAAACCACGCAATTTCGAGGCATATTTGTGTGGATCATTATATTCTACTTTTAAAACATCTTTCTAACCATATGCATTTTATAACAAACGGTTACAAACGCTTTTTATAGACCAACTCGCCAGATCCAAGGCAACGTGTCCCTTTAACCTTGTAAGTCGTCTGTTTTTATCTTACCTCTGATCAGACAATGTTGCTCCATATCTCTCAATAAGAAGTTGATTCCTCAGCTTGAGATATTGCTTACGAACTTGAGGGTCACTCTAAGAATGAAACAAAGAGAAAACTAAACAATGACAAATCTTGCGACATCTCAATGTTTATACCATGGGTCACAGTTTCCCACCCTTCCAACTTTGTTAACTTGGTTATCATCTATCATCAGTCATAGTTCAAAATCTCGGTACAATCTTATTTTAATAGAGGTACATAATTTCAGGTAATATATCTTCAATATATATGCATTTTTATGGGAATCAATAGGTCTTCATACTGAAATTGACCTAATAAATTTTGGAAAAAAAATTAAATCACTTTGTATTCCATCTTTGGTTTTGACTCTGTGGTATGTTTTATTATAATAACTCCAAAAGTAAACAAAGAGTCTGTAGCTGTTTTTGGTTTACAAATGTACCTACAAACAGGCCTACATTTTCCTATTGTTTGCCTCATTTGATCTTCATCGAACAAGGAAAAGGATGTAGTGTTTCTAAAACAGAATCTTAATTGAAAAATATTTGTCATTTAAGTTGAACATCCATTCCGTGAAATGTTTAGCAGAGTGCAGAATTCGTAGAAAATAAAAACTTCTTCTATAAAAAAGTGACAAAGTGACAACACTTTTAAAAGAAAACAAGGTAACACAAAGAGTTTAAAAACTTAGGAAGCAAAGACTATAATTAATGTAGTTCCATGTTAATTTTCCTACCCCTCCTTTGGCTGTTTCTCTAAGAAGCTGACTTCGTCTTCGGATGTAAAGAGTTCCTGTTGGCAGAAAATAAACCCATCAAAATCCAGTGCCATGTTTTGTTTTTAATAAACCCATCAAAATCCAGTGCCATGTTCAGTTTTTAGTCTTTTTAAACAGAGGACTGCTGCTTAGTATTTAGTAAACTTATTATTCTTGACATAGTAATCGCTCAGGAATATAGCTTAATGAAGACCATTTTGGACTGAGAGTCCCTGGATTCACCGGCAATGAGATGGCTGACAAATTGCTGCCCTGACATTATGATCATGAGCAACAAACGCAAAAGAAAAACTTGAAAAAGTACTCATCAGGCCTAGCAATGGTCAGTTAAGTATCTAAAACCTGAAATAGCCACAGAAAAAGAAAACAATTTTATCTGAGTGAAAGCTTTTGCCCTTTTCAGTTCCTTGTCATGTTTTTGCTCTCTGAATAAACAACATTTCTGTGTAAACATAAAGATTGACTATAGGGTTCCAGGCTTCAGGATCTAGATTTAAAAAAATAATCTTTCAAACAAGAACAACAAAAACATCCTCCCTTCTCCATTGCAATATATTTTGATGGTTCCATTGCTCTTTTGTAAACAGTTTGAGAACACTTGAAATTCCGTCCCTGGATGTCTTGCCACCTTCTCTATAGGGATTCTTGGTAAGATATACCACTTGAAGTCTGCAATGTTTGCTCAGAACCCTAGCACCTGACACGTTTTAAGCTGGGACTGTTAGTTTTGCAAATTAGTGCCTTAACCTACAGATTGTCAACTGAACATTGTGAATAACATGTTTTTCAAGTCATCCTAGCTCAAGAAGAAGAATGTCTGAACCCAGCAGAAACATTGTTGACCACCCCATGTGACCAGGGCTCGATTTCAAAAAGCACTTAAGATTCATCAGAAAGATGAGTTGTCAGTATCACCATAGTGATTTGTATTGTGACACCACACTTTGCTTAGCAATTAAGATTGATTCACAGTTAAGATCAATCTTAGCTCTTTGTGAAACCGAGCCCTGGGCTCAATTTGATGATGCAGTTGTGCACACAAATTTGCTGATCAAAGGAAAACCTTGCTTAGCAAAAAGCGGTTACCAGCCAAAATGTAATGCAAAGTTCATTGCTTATGACTGTACTGGTACCCTGCTAATTTGTGCATCTGTAGCAAAACTGTCTGCTTAACTTTATCAAATTGGCCCAAAGTGTAATTTATGCAAAACAGCCTACATTGAACATGTGCATGTAGTAGCAGTGTTTTTTTCAATAATCACAATAATGAAAGGTCAAAATTTGTTTCATTGTTTTGTTTCTGATCAACCAAACAAACATTGCCATATTTTTTTTTATAGACATTGATTATTGCCCTTTGGAGCAAAGCATTTGACAGGGGGTGCCAAAATATTTAGGACAGTACACAACTGTACAGACATGTTCAACATGTAGGCCTTAGTAACACAATCTTTTGTCAAGTGTGTGTTAATTGTCCAACAATACAGACTTAGCACCTGTTTTGACAATATTGTGTTCTCCAGTAAAAACAGGTGGTAAAACCTACAAGTACATAATGGTCAGAGAGAAACCTTTTGGATAATGGAGAAATTCCACACTTTAGTGCTCAATCATTTTATGAAAACATGTTTGTAGTTAGACAGGTGTATTCAAAGTCCAGTCATGGAGGATCAGTAAACAGAGTGAGAAGAGAAGGAGCAGAATACTGATACACTCCTATGAAACCAATAGGAAAAAGCGACATCATACAAATATTAGATGCATATGTGGCGTGTCGTGGCCAAGCGGATAAGAGCACCGGACTCAAGCTCTGGTGTTTTTTTTAGAAAACTAAACAAAATGTGTACTTTCTGCACTTTAAATATTTTCAGGCGACAACTTTTTACTAATTCTTAAAATGTTGCATTCCTATATGAAAGGAAACTAGTTTTGAAATTTTCATTTCCTCTTAATCAGGTTTCGGTAAACAACTGAACTGAGGAATTCCCACCCCCCCCCCCCCCCCCAAAAAAAACCAAACATTACAAAATGTTTTTAAAGGCCTGTACACTATTGGTAAGATCGAAAAACACAAATGTTCACAGATTCACACATAATTTACATGATTTAAAGTAAGTAATGGTAGAAAGGGTTCCTTAAAATATTTCTGCCTAAAATGCTATCGTTTCTGAGAAATGAGTAAAACAATAGTTTTTATCGCGCGCGATAATAAACTCGATGTTTGAAAAACAGAAAACACATGAGGTCTCTTTTCACTATTTTCTCGTGACCTCGATGACCAATTGAGCTCAAATTTTCACAGGTTTGTTATTTCATGTATGTGGTTGATTACACAAAACATGAACATTGTCTGTGATTATTTTGTCAGCTCTGCCAATCCTGTATAATACCTTTAAGGCTGATAAACTAAGGCCTATACAATGAATTTTACCACCCAGATGCCTAGGTGCCTGTCAATGAACTATTGTTAATTGTATAAAAAAATCATAATAATAAATAAATACAGGAAAATTAGAAAGAAAATTGCAAAATGTTATTCTTCAGACTTTAAAGAAATCATCTTCTGGAGACAGCTTTTTCCTGAAGACATTTAGAGCATACTGATCGAAACGTTGAGTTGTTACATCACCAGTTCTTTTTAGAACCACCACAACTCATAGAGAGGATGTTTTCTTACACATGGTGCTACTACAGGTGGAAAATTTAGTTAGGAGAAAAATTTGATTTAAAAAGAAGGCTGACGCCTTGATTGAGAGCAACTTCACTTGTCCAGAAAAAAGGTGGGAAGATCAAGTGCTGTATTCAACAGCCAATTTTTCACTTATTATGACTAAAATTAAAAACAAATCAGGGTAAATAAAAGTAACTATATTTTAGTCATTTAAATAAAGAAGTGGCTGTCGGATACAGCATCCTTTTCAAGAAGTCAACCACCCAATCCCACCCTACCGGCACCGCCCCCAACCTCCCACGCCTACTACAGCTACAGGCCCCACAAAAACAAAGACATAAAAAAAAAATTATGATTAAGAACTTAACATTATATCATTATCTAGAATACTGAACCATGTAGTAGGCCTCTTTAACTTTAACCGAATTATGCAAATAATACAAAGTTCCGTATATTGTAGATGTCAAGAGATGGGAAAAACAATGAATATTTTAATATGATCAAAATTATGCCACGCCCCCTCCCCGAAAAAATCCCAAACAAACGCTTGTAACAACAAACACAGAGAGAAAGCGTCCAGGGACAACATTTAAATTCGTGAAAAAAAGTAACAATACAAATGTAATAAAAGTAAAATACGCAGAAAAACTGAAATGGTATATTTAATATACGAATACTTACTACACTGGGGGCTATTTGGGGCTCGATATGTGTTATATCTGGCATCTAAAGCCAAAACTTGCTGCCAAACCGCAGCCATCTTCGATAAAACTGGAGGTTTGTTGACAATATTGTTAGGCGCAAGAACTAGCCTCACTATGCTCCTTAGAAAAAGCATTCACTCCAATAATACGCAGTACTACGTATAACGCCGTATTCAGCGCTTTAAAACTCCCAAACACAACCTTCATACGGGGGTTGCACTTGATTGAGATAGAGGTTGTTTAGCTGTAATTGATTAGACTGGTTTCTCCTTATAATGTCTATAGATTATTGAGTGTTGTCGCTGGATACCACGCAGGGGCCAGTGATTACGTTGATGACACATTGATCAACATCGTATAGGGTGATTTGCGTAGGATGCACGGGCTGTGTGTGCGTCTTCCGCCGCCTTGCTCTGCCGGCCGTGACTTGGTAGTGAAGCCACTCCGTTCACCATCATCAACAGGGAAGTAGTACAGCGTAGGTTACGCTGTGTGGACTGACTCTACACCTACCTCCCCCTACTGGATCAGGATCGAGTGGAAAAACAGACGGTTGTTGTTGCGATCTTTGAATACGGACAGAATGGCGGACCAGGATTCGAGTTCGATCGACACGACCATGTCATGTATTGATTCAGAGCCACATCTATACCCTGGTAAGACTGATTTATAAAATGTAGCGTTTCTGCGTTTTAATTTGTGGGTTGGCTTGATGCCGCATTCGCGAATGTAATCAGTCATTACATATATTTACTTGTATTTTATCTGACGTGATTCATCATCTAGACTGTGCAGTGATTTTGGATATCAACCCATTCATTTGTGAATAATTATTTTCGATAATAATACATAGTTATAGTATATATTTAGTAATAGTTTTACTACTAATAGTACTATAGGCCTACATGTAGTTCAATTGTATTTATTGTACTACTAAATATTATAGTAGGCCTTGTATTGTAAGTTGTAATGTTGTTACTTTGTTAGTTGTTCAATTTGTATATTATTAATGGCCAAGTTTAAGTTAATACTCAGGCTTGCAAAATGCAAGATACATTATGTATTTTTTACTTTTTTCTTGTGATCTGTTTGTTTAGTGTTTGTTATACTACTGTAGTGTAGTGTTACTACACAGTGTTGTTACTGATATATTATTACTTCTTCTAAGATTAAGTGTTTCTGTTGTAATTTAGTATGTTTTTTTTGTAACTGGGTCATTATTATGAACATCAGAGTGTTTATTATTTGATACTTTTAATTCATTCAGATGTATTCCTTTACAAAATACACACTATTATGTTCAGTTCTAGTCTGTTATTGAAGAAACTGAACAGGCACATTTTTTTCCAGGAACAGGAAGAAGTATGCATTTCCTGAATGATGAAGGTTTTCCTCAATTTTAATCTACGCTCAGTTTGAATACTTTTCACTGTAATTGATTCAATGGTTTTTTGTTTCATAAATTTGCCCTACTATAGGCCCTACTCAATGTAATTCCTACTGTGTATTGCATTAGGGCTTTTCGCATATACTTAAACAATTATCAACTCCTTTTTTCCTTCTTTCCTTCTTTCCAAAAAATATAGATTTTCTATATTGATAATAAGGTAAATCAAGGAACAACTTACTTTCATTTAAAAATGAATGACAGGGTTTGCCCTTAACTTTTTCAGTGGCTACTGGCTACTGGCTACTGGCTAGCCAGCAGGACTAGCTTGTCATTTCAAAAGGACATAGCTTTGTTACAATACATTTGTACAAGTCCCGAATTTTGTCAGGGATGCTATTTCAATACTGAACTAGCCAGCCGGACTAAGAATTTTTTTACTGGTCTAGTGGTGGGACTTGGGTGTTTTAACTTGCATTTGGTCAGCGGACCGCTGTTAAGGGTGAAAGCTGAATGAATCATAAACTCATAATTTGAATTAGTCTTTAAACTGTGCGAGTTTTGGAATGTTTGTGATCTGCTAAAGTGTGCAAGTTCGTTTCCTTTACACATGAAGCAATGTATGCGGGAACCCAAGGCTGCTCCCCCAAAAGTATGAATCATGAGACTTGCACGATCTATGTAGGCCTACAATATCTTTCCATCAAACTAGTTTGTATTTTTAACCAGCTTAAATTAGCTCATCCCTCCCCAGACAATAAAACCTGTTCAATAATTGTATGTTAATATTTTCAAATCAGAAAAATAGCTCTACATGTTTGTTTTAACAATGTTTTTAGGGATATTGTTTACAGAGGTCACAATTCATAAAATTTAATCTAAACTATTAGAATATTTTAATATAACAATGAGAATATGTTTATTTTCATTGTTTCAAGTGGCAATAAAACACCAAGAACACTATCTAGACTATGTGAATGAAAGCAAAATGTGTGCATGTTGTTCTTAATTGATTCTTTATTGATTCTGATTAAGTTTTGGTATCAGTTTTAGCATAGTGGAAGGACTTGGAGTTAGGTTCTATCTTTGTCCTCTGATAATTATTAATACTTTTTATGTAATTTTTATTCTTATATCCGATTTGTTAAATACATGCAAAATCTTTCATAACCTCATGTTTTGACCCTAGATCAATGTCGCAGAGTCTTTCTTGAAGGTTAAAAGTACATTGTTAAATAATTTTAATACAAGTATTCCTGTAATTAGTATCTTTTGTTTGTATTTGTTCTTACGTTTGAGTAAAAATGGTAAAACTCAACAAGCACACATTGTGAGTTATTACAGTGCTGTAGACTGTGAACTCAGCATCATCACTATGGCTGTACTGTCCAGAAAAGTTCAATCTTAGGTTCAGTATGCCTAAGGTGCACTTACAAACAGTCACTTGTGTCTCATGTTATACCTCCCAAACCACAAAGATTTTTATGAAAGTCACTGTCACTAGAGGCATGAGATCTTAGAACCTGAAGGAAGCCACCCAGGGCTAACCACAGTAGAGGCTGGATCCTAGCAGTCTGAAGACATTCTTAATTGGAAGTTTGATGGGGGAGCCCTGTGGCCTTCCTGCTACTTGGAGGGAAGGAGGGGGGGGGGGGGGGGGGGGGTACATGTAGATTTCTTACCCAGTCTTCTGTAACTTGTTAAAGGAGCCTGTACTTATTAAGGAATGGTCCCCAGGATGTTAAATGCATTTAGTTGCTGGGGTTGGTGCAGATTTGTATTAAAGCCAGGTTGTGACCTTCCAGACTGTATGTAGTTGGTCTGCAGTTCTTATTCTTGAATTGTGAAGGGATATAAGACAGGGGTGTGTCTGATGTTTAATGATACATGTACCCCATACCTTCCTGCTGCTACATCTTCTTTCTTGAGGGATACTGGGTCAGGGTCGTGTCTGGTTTGTGTTGAATGTTCTGATCTTCTGCTTCTTGGTTAGCCCAGAGCCACTATACCCTTTTCTCTTTCACTTTGTGTTGTAGGTACTGGGGAGCTCTGGTCATGATTACATTTTACCATAAGAGGCCATTCAGAATGATAAATATTTCAAAATGTTTTTTTTTTCTTTTTTTTCTTTTCAAAATTGTTTTGAGTTTTGACCCACCCACCCCAAGTTTCAATTTTTAAATAGTGGCAAATACACCAGACACTAACGAACAAAGTAATGTCTCAAATGAAGCAGTTTCAAATAAATTTTATCCCAGCTCATGAATTCAATGGCTTTTCCTGGCTTCCAACTCGGGCAACTTTTTCAGTTGAAACCAAAGAGAAAATCCTCCCCATCTCCCCATTGGGCACGGAGGTTGGCTTTAGAAACAAGATTGACTGTTAACAATGGCGCTGCACAAACAGTTCTTCTATTTTGATTTTGATTTTCAGTTATTTCTTTTGAACCACCCTCCCACATGTATACTGACTTTTGAAGTCTTGTTTTCACTGACATGTGTGGATTCTTCCAGGGTTTTTGTTGAAATAAATACAAACTCTTCCCAGCTGGCAGAGGTCCTGGGGAGTAAGTGTGAAGGCCCAAAATATGAGGTCACCATTTTCCACTCATGTAAGTTTTCATAAAAGAATAATTTCAGACCATTGTCTGCGTGTAATATGTTCACAAACAAGTAACACAAGACGAGTGTACATATAGTCAGTCTTGAAAACACAATACATTCTTGACATTACTATCCATTGTACTAATGTCCTTGATTGTAATGGTGTTAGACAATCTAACAACAACAAGTTAAACAATAGTTTGTTTCTGTGTGGTGTCTGCAGACTTTAACTACCTTAGCATACATACCCCTGTAGGAGTGCTTCGGACTTCAGTGGGAGCAGACTTCTACTTCTACTAGGAGTGGCTCCCAGCTTTGATTGAATCTCAAGTGCTTCTTAAAAGATTTCTAGCTATTTTCACATTGTAAAAAATGTTCATCACGTTCTAAAAAAACATTTCCGAAATACAAATTCGAGAGATCAAATCGGAGTGAGTTAAGAAACTAACGATTCACTAAGTTTATTAGTGCTGGTGAGTAACTTGTTTACTGTTATTTGTAATGAGTGGGTACAGTAATGCCAATTAAACAAATGATTGAAGTTCATAGTCGTGCGTTTTGGATGTACGTGTACTACACGCCATAAAACGGGATGATTCAACACTTGGATTTTGTGTCTAGTTTTCTTGGAAGACTGACTGTTTGAAGACACTTGGCAAACATCTGACCATGGTCTGACTAACAACCAGAATGTGAGAGTACTTAGTAATAGTATGCAAGATGTCAAAGCTGAACAAGGGGACATCATTTTTATCTCAATGCCCAGTTTGTTCGCTACCTTGGTGTTTGTATTTAAATATAGATAGGCCTAGATGTTTATTAATCTTCTCATGTGGTTTGCATTTTGTAAGAACTTCTGCAAATGTGTAGGGTTTGTGTAAACAATAGATATTGCATATAATTTCCAAGTCAATGTACTATCAAACTTTGCCCCATGCCCCTGGTCAGTGGTATTTGCATATAACTTGTGAATATTCATATTAAGAGTAGTTTCACATCCATGTAAGTAAGAGTATACACCATTGGTGTCCTACAATAAGAGAAACCAGACTATCTTTTAGTTTACAGTAAACGGATACATACATGTACATGTACATGTGTATACATGCTGTACAGTACAGTACAGTACATGATGTACTTGTTATAATAAATCTGATGCACATGACGTCAAAAGAAGGTTGCTCATTGGCCCTTCCTGTGTGCCGCATACACATAGACATGCGTTTTCTATTGTTGCGTCGCTTTGTTTTCTCTAAGATGGCAGCGTGAAGACGACAGTGCCTAAGATTTATAGGGGAGGTTTTACAAGTCTTTGGATATTCTTTATTTAATGTATGGAGACTAAACGGCAATGCTTTGTATGGTTACTGTGTGTAGGCCTAACTGCAGCGTCTGTGTTTTGCAAGAAGTACGCTAACAACAGATACAGGTATTCATACATGTAGTAGAAAAATTGATATACGCCTACTGTTTTGCAGAATTTTCATCGTATATTTGTCCTGGATTAAAAAAAGTTATCTGATGTTCAATTTAATGTAGGGCACCATTTTCTAAGACATGATTGGACCCAATACGCTGCAGTATGAAGTTTTAATTGATTGTTGAAGTGTGCATGTTCTTAAAGTCTTGTTTGTGGTGCTTGATATTCACTGGAATTCATTTTGAGTGGGAAATTTAATAACACTGAAGGATATATGCAGGATTATGCTGTTGAAATTGTGGACAGTACACTGCCAAGTGCAATAATTGATGAAGTCTGCTTTACATACCCACAGTACACTGCCAAGTTCAATGTGCAATCTATTTAGTCTAACTGATAAAAGTCTGCCCTATGCGTACCCCCTGCCATGCTAGTGAACAGAAGTGAAAACAAATGCTTCAACAAAACACATACAGTAATGTGAGAGTTTAACATTCTATAAAAGGGCATTGTAAAATGTACATTCTGTGGTACAATGCATAGTGCAAGACTATTGTTGATTGAAGGGATTTGAACTGAACCATAACTGCACAGTTGATCCAGAACTTAAGTGAACCATCTGAGCATCGGCCAGCTGCACTAAGCACAGTGCAGTATCAGCTTGGCACTGGGATCCCCTGGCACACCACCAACAGAGCCAAGTTCTCTGAGAAACTGTTTTGTCATGGTAATGTATGTTTGTAGCTCAGGCTGTCACTCACACAAAAAGATACCACCCACCAACAAGGAAATCAAGTCCAGAAAAGAAAACTACATTCCAGCAATGAACTTGGACAGAATGACATGCTGAAAGCGAAAATGAGCAATAAACATGGAGGGATGTGTAGTCATTGGGATATTTCATTTCCTTGTCCAAACCTGGGTTTTTTAAAATGAGATGTCATGCTTTAAGGTTGTTGAAGCTCTGTGAGATTTTCAGTTTGGTTGTAAAACTATGAGATAAAAGTTGTTACATGCTTTGGCAATATCAGTGTTTTGAAGTTATTGCATTCATGCAGTTGTCTTTTTTGCCGTTGTGAAGTCATACGTCTAACATAGAGTGAAGTGAAGATTTTTGGAAAGTTACACATTGAATTAGGAATTTGAACACTTGGGTTGAACCTTGAAAATTACAAAAAAACAACCTTTATTAGTTGCGAATCTTGATTTTCTCTCATTCAAATAAATCAGATTTAAGGAATTAAAGACACAAGAGAAATAGTCTCCTTTGTGGTGCGATGAGAATTAGTGTTGGTTAATATTTTTGGTTGCAGCGAACATGACAAAGATAGTTGTACCTACAGGCCTTGAATTTCACCTTTGAGAGGGCTAGGCCATTTTCATTTTGCAAATGGCACTTCCATTGGAAAATCTTAGAAGTGTGAGGGGAAATTTTAAAGGGGAACCACCATGGCAAAGACCAAGTCAACAAAGGCCTCCAGGAAATTCTAGGCCTGAGCCTGATGCATCCATTTTTGACAGTCTCCGCTTGGTCTCGGAAAGGACCGTGAGTAAACTTTAAGTCAACATTCAAAGGGCAAAGTGGGGTTAACTTTGATAAAGTTGAAGTGTTCAAATTAGGCCAAAATAACCACCTAGTCAATTCTGCCTCATTGAACATCTGAGAGGAGAAGGAAGACTCTGTTGATAGAAGATTGTCCGTGTCCTTGTTTCTGGTTCTAAATCATGGTCAAGAGTCTGTTGAAGAAGAAGGTTATACAAGTCTATTGAAGGTAGAAAATAAAATGTGTCAAAAACAGCTGTCATTCCAAAAATACAAGGAATTACTTAATGCTCACGTTTTATTGTGACCAAAACAGGAAAGGCATCTACATAATGGTGATTAATACAGTATGGAATACATCCGATCCATACATTCTAGAACTTCAAAGAACAAATCATTATTTCCTCACCAGACTTTAAAGCACAAAAACACCCACAAATAAACAACACAAACTTTGTTTGAACATGTACCGGATTCCCCAGACATCATCACTCCCCAAAATGCCTTTGGTTGGGCAATCAGTGTGTCTGTACTTTATGTTCTTCTGCGACAATTCAAACTTTGTATGTCCTGCCATTTTCAAACTTCCTCTTAGAAACATAAAATGTTCAAAATTCTTAGTTATGGCCAGCCGTTCAATACCTTTGGGCATTTCTACCTAATAGTCAACACTCTGTATGTCCTGCCATTTTCAAACTTCCTCTGAAAAAAAAAAATCAAAAAAATTCTTAAAGTTATGGCCAGACATACAATACCTTAGGGCATTTCTACCTAATAGTCAACACTCTGTTGTTATGTGCAAGAACCCCTTTCTTTTTTTGGAAGTGGGGGGGGGGGGGGGGGGTGGTGTTGGTGGGTTACTGTAGGGGGGGAAGAGAACAATCAGTGGCGTGTGCCAGCCAAGCCATAAGGTCATCAGAATTATTAAGAGGGTCATGTCCCAAGGGGTGGAGTGACTTGAGTAATTTAGCACACTAGTGCTTATGTGATCAGCAAGGGATCAATTAGGAAAAGCTTGGGATTTAAGGGTGTGTTGCTACATGCATCATGGAAGGACAGCTTGCATTTCTGTGGTTAATGCTGAGTAAAGAGGGGACAGTCTCTGTGCTGTTTGTATGCCCTTGCTCTGTGGTAATGGAGCATGCCAGTCAAGGTACATGTACATGCTGCAAGCATGCTGCAAGTTTGTCTTTCAGAATCTCAGTAATTTAGGCTTTAAAGGGTGTGTACAACATTGATAATTGCCAAAGACCTGTATCCACACTTGATGTGACCCAACATACATAATAACAAACCTGTGAAAGTTTAAGCTCAATCGGTCTTCGGAGTCATGAGAAAACAGTGAAAAACCCCATTATATGTTTTAACTTTTTTTCAAACATATGATTTTATCCTGCATGATAAAGACTATTGTTTTACTCATTTCCTAAAAACTATGGCATTTCAAGCAAAACTATTGCAAGGGAAGTTTTCCACCATGACCATCTTTATACCATGTAAGTTATGTGCAAATCTGTGAACATTATTTTCAATCTTACCAATGTTGTACACACCCTTTAAATCATGTTCATTATCTGTTTTTAATGTTTGTTACCGTTTAGTCAGGCATGTCTCTGTTATATCCCTTCATTCTGTACATAAAAAAGTGTAGGTATATTATTTAAAGAAATACAGTTTTCCAATTGCCCTCAGCTTGTAACCTTTATCCCCACCCCTTCGGCTGGCTACCATGTAGGTACAAATACCTCAAAGGTGCTATTATACTGAACATTCTTTCTTAATTTGTGGTCAGCATCAGTAAGGATCACAGTTGTCACTCTTGAGTGATGAAATTGTGCAAGAAATTTCAGAAGTGGCTGTTCCAACTGAAATAGAAAGTGGGCACATTAGTCCTCTTAAACCGTTAAACTAAGAAACTTTTTAAAGTAAAATTTTGGTCTGTGATTCGTTAAAGTTAATTTAGTTGTGGAAATATTCTTCCGTGGAGGGGAACCACGAGTTCTCCACTTTTAAACAATTTCAGCGGATTATCTTTAAAATCTCTTCATCATGTTTTGTTTATGGTACACATGTGACAACGCCACGTGCAATTAAAATGTAATAATTTCCAGGTATTGTAGGCGTCTTTCTCTTCCCACTCGTCAATCTTCTCGTCAAATTCATTTCCCTTTGGAGCATGTCTTACCATCTGCTAAATTGATCCATTACTTCATCGATCAAATCTTGGTCAAAGATTTCAAGAAAACATTAATTACTTTCTTTCTTGACCAGCGCAGCAGTCCATTTTTCATTTTAGATCTGTTCTTTTTTTGTCCCTCTTCATAAACATTCTTCAACCATCTGGTAACTTGATCCATGTGTTGCTAGTATTAAGATGCTGGGTTGTTTTGAGTTTGACATGAGGCTGTTTTGAAAGTATTAAAATTAAGAAGGCTCAGTTACTGAGTGTCAGGTTCCTGAGGGTGTGACCTGACTTATTAGAGTCCCACCTGTTTGGAGAGTTGACATAGTTTTTGGTCTATTGTCTTTGGAAATGAAGTTGGACTCTGCCTCTGTCATTTCCTTGTTCTCAAACAAATTCTCTAATAACAACAAATATTAATGTCTCATGGTGATTTTACCCATGAATACATGTATGTCCACTACAACTAAGTGTTTGAATGCAATTTTATACGTAATGAAGTATTCTGGTTTAAATTTCTTGACTCTGCTATTGAAATATTAGTGTTAACAGTCTATTTCAGGGATAAGTGCATGTAGAATTTGAACTTAATGATGCTCTGAAAGTACTCTTCACCAAGCAGCCACAAATTTAATTGCTTACCCTATAAGTGCAGAATTATGCAGTAAGCAGAGACATGAAATTGGGCCTAGAATTGATGATTCTATAATTAAAGATTAACTATGACACACATGTAGTTACTAGTGACACTTAAAACAAGTACATGTACATGTACAGCATTACCTAGCCCTTGCACTTCAAAGTTCAATTAGTAGAAAATTTCCAACACCATTGTTTCAGTGACCAGGAAGTGTGTATAATAAATTCTCCCAACAGCGGAACTTGATTACGGATTTCCAGACCACGTACAATGGGGAAGTGACAATCACCAAGATCTTTATCCTTCAAGCAAAGGCTACATTGAAAACTTTACTGGGCTACCAAAAAGATAAAATAGAACTGTAAAAAGTCAACTTGAATTCCTTGGATTGGAAAATAATTGCAAGAAACAGGAAGATTTTCATATTTAAGTTTGATTATTATTTTTTTTCTCTTTAGATCTCACGTCCGAGGAATTAAAACTTCTGAATGACATTCGTCGAGCAAAACATCAGCTCCTCAAAGAAATCAAGGTGAGTTATTTCTCATTTCCCTTAAAGTGTTTGATTAAATTATTTGTCCTTGTTGAAAAACTTTCGTTTCATAAAAAAAGTTCAGAATCAGAATGACCACACACAAAATACAGTGTAAACTATATGTAAGTAAATGTATGTACATGGTGGCCTAGTTTTACTTTTTGTGGTTAAAAATAAAACAGTTTATTAAGATATATTTGCATGCACTGCATACTATACTATTTGTGATAATGAAACTAACAACGAAAGTCGATTCTAAAATAGTGTAGAATTATGGCTTGCGAAACTGAAAAAACCCATGGTTCGGTTTTTCATAGAATACAATGAGGTAAACTTCACAGCTTTAAACACACGCAATCCTGATAAACTGAACACTTTTGCTTTACACTTAAACTGAGGGACAGTTATCAACACACAGTGCCAACAAATTATATTTCCAATCATCTTTGGAGCAAGACGACATAATCTCACTCAGTGTCAAGGAGATATTTTTATCCGACCATGATACTCGTAAACTTCCTACACATTCTCAGGCTGTACTTCACTGCTGTTAAAATCTGTGAGCAGACTACGATGTGGTATTTGGTAGGTTCAGAACTTTGACATTTTGGTCAATTTTGTTTCCTTTCAATGGCCAAATGTAGAAACCAGTACCCAGTTCTTTGCTTTGCAGTATAAGTTGTGCTTAGTAACACATTTAAAGGCAGTGTTTACTTTTGGTAATTTGTCAAAGAACAGTATCCTCACTTGGTGTATCCAAACATATCATTGCATAAAATAACCAACCTGTGGACACATTGGGCTGAATTGGTCATTGAAGTTGCGAGAAAATAATGAAAGAAAAAACTACTCTTGTTGCATGGAATTGTGTGAGCACTTTAAGATAGCTGAGAAAGGCTTCATGCCTGAAGCCTTTCTCAGATTCAAATTTGTGTGTGAAAAATTACCTCTAAAACTACATTACTTCAAAGGGTGTCATTTCTAACAATGTTTTATAATATCAACAGCTCTCCAGTGCTCTTTACCAATTACGTGTTTTTGGTAATTTATTTTTGGAGCAATTACCCTCTTTCTAAGTTGCCATTCAAAAGTTTGTACATTAAGTGTGGTGTTACAGTCCTTCATTTGAAGAACTACAGGGAGAGCTAATAAACTGCTCTGTTTAAACTATGGAGGAGATCTCTGTACATGGAATCAAAATGTAATCTGGACAAAGGGAAGTCAGATTTATTCCCTGGTACCTTGACCGAATAAGCTGAAATATCTCCGCATTGTATGTTTTTCAAAACGGGAATTGCTTCCATCTTGGAGCAGAATTCATTTGGCAGTGAACGATTTCCCTTGTATAGCAGAGCAAATTGCTACACAAAATGCATGAGTTGCTACTCAAAAATCAGGAGTTGCTACTCAACATTAGCACTCAGTGTGCACATAACAAGTTCAGTCTAAATATTTTGCTATGCAAAATTGCTGGATGAAATCGTTCCGTGATTTGGTATTAATTTTACACATGTTCTGTTGAATGGCTTGGGTCTAATTCACTTATACCTGTACTTGTCAGGCATTGTGAACCTGTTTGTGTATAAATACATTTTATTGCAGTTGGTTAAACACAAAGTGCATTTAAAAGTCACAAGCTGTGACGAATAGAAAGGTGTTTTTTTACAGGGTTTGAGACAGATTTTACACTATAGCAGCGCCAAAACTAGGGTAAAATTTAAGTGGCGCAAGGGGTGCACCACTTTTTTTTAGGGGGGCACTTCTGGCCAATTAAACCTGTAGAAGTCTCTTAAATATACCCCCCTTTTCAGAACTCTTGTTTCTGTGCCATTTCTTACTTTTTTAAAGACAATCTGATGCGAATCTAAAGACAAATACATTGTGCACATGTGTAAATGGAAAAATAGTTTTTCAATCATCCAGAACATCTTAAAATGTATTGTTTTATTCTGGTAATTTTAAATTGCAAAATGTCAAGATTTCAGAATGAGGAATGAGGGGAGGGGATATTTATTGCCCCCCCCCCCAGTTGTGCCAAAACAATAAAGTGTCTACATTTGTGTTGAAGGCAATCATTTTCAATAATTGTGGTGATAAAACAAGATGTCAAATCCAAGTTTACCACATAAGCTGCATGGATGTACCAATCCATCTGGCTGACTGACAACACTGAGTTTTTACACAAACTAATAATCACGATGCAGACATCTTGTTTTTCTCAAATTCCATTAAATGCAATCAAAATGAGGCTGAAGAGATATTTGTCCTGGCTGTTGTTGACTGTCAATTACAGTCACTACTGTTTGTAAGCACTACCAGTGGTACGACACAGAAGTCTGTATTGAGATAAATAACTGCTGTTATTCATTGGTATAAAAATAACCACAAAAAAACACCATCAATTGTGGTCCAGTTCTTTTAACACTTGCAAACACTCAGATAAAACTTTGTTTTCATAATAAATAAACGGCTGCTTCAATTCTCTTGCAAGGACAACTGTTAGTCATTTGTGTATACAGACTTTAGATAATCAATTTTTTAATTTTGGTACACGTTGAAATTCTAAATGTATGGTAAAAACCCAGATGAATCAGCTGCCTTTAAAGTATATTATGAGTGAAATTAATACAGTATGGGAGTTCTCTAATGAGGAAGAGAAATTAAATCCGCGTTTGGTATGCCTCGGTCCGCACGAGGGGTCTTGTTATTAAAGACTCCCTAGAATGGAGCGTTGATAGCGGTAGTAGCGGTCATTGTATCAGGACATCAGGACAACCTCACCACAGATGGCAAGTTACTTAGTATATTGGGTAATCCTGTACTGGTGAAGATGCACTATCACTCTATAGTGGAGAGTTAACGAAGCCCTGCTGGCTCTGAGCTATGGACCAACAATGAACTGCTCTTGATGGATGCATCACATGAGTTGAGTTGATGGACGAAGACAAGAAGCAGTTGTGGGAAAGAGGGGGTTTATTATCACCAAGACATATTTTACAGTGGGCTGGCCTTGTGTGGAAAATTAGTCGGTTTGATAACTAACATTGAAACAGTTACTTGGCAGGAGATAGAAATTTGGCACAAACTAGTCGCACTTGGCCAAGACACTTTCCGTTTGGAGGATATAAACAACAAGCAGCCGCGACCGGATTTATCAGGGAAAATACACACCCTGGGAATAATGTGGAAGTCTCCATAGACTACATTTGTGTGGTTCTTTATTTCTGTGGGTAGATCGCTAGTAAGACGGGATATTTTTTAAGCAAGTGCTGCCTTGTGTATGTTTGGGATGGACTGGCCAAAGTAAGCATGAAATTACTGAATGGATTAAGAACTCATGTTCAACACCAGTATCCAGAACAAGGAGTACAAACTGTGAGTAGTCTTAGAAGATGTAGAAATGTGCATCTTGTAATTGTATATTACATGTATCTTCTCTGGAGGTTTATAATTGTCTATGAACAAAGTTACGTACATGTACAAGCTGACTGATTCTAGAAATGATTACAAAATTCAAACTACATGTAAAACCAGACTGTAACTGTGACAACTTTCATGAACCAGCAAAACAGAAAGAAATATGTTTAAAAGGAAACTTCCAGTGTGATTATGTCACAAGCAATTGAGGGTTCTCCCCATGCACAAGCTAGCGTAAAGGGTCGATACGCGCGAATTGCGTGCTGATACGCGCAAATATTCGAAGCAACTGAGCAATTTGTACATTTGGGAAAACTATCTTTCGGTTTTGATCATGGTGCATGTGTTATTTTAGATTTCTCTGATGCTTTGGGGAGATATGAATGCAGTACTTGCTTTTTCAATCGCTTTATTACAAATTTTACATCGATTACACTTGTAGTGGTTTTATTTTTAATTCTAGCAAAGGGTCAGTTTTAGCTTGCTTAAAATTAGTGTTAATGTGTTGAACAGCATTTTAGAATATGCGATGAATGATAATAGTGTTTATTCAATGTTTATAATTGTCATTAGATTTATTACTTCTTGATTAATATTAAGACTGTTCAGTAACAGTAAATGTTTCTGTTGTATTGTTAACTTGGTAAAGCTGGTTTTAAAAAAACAGATCATGTCATCAGCGTAGGCTTTTGAACTTTGTAACATTGACAACTGAAGGAATTTATATGTGACGCTAAAATCATAGAGAAAGGATGGTCCTTTCTCTATGCTAAAATGAAGTTTGCTTTGTGTCTGGAAGTTAGTGCACTGTTGGAAAGCTGGAGAAAATTTGACAGGTAATTGTCGTATCAGCAAATAATACTATTTTTTTATGGAATCCTATTTTGATGTGGTCTTTGTCATCGATGGTTCAGCGGATCGGCAAAGAAGTGATGTTCTGTTTACAGATTTGTGAGACCTTTAGGTATAACAACATTTTTAAAAAGGTTTTGTATCAATTGTATTTTACTGTATTTTATTGATTTGGCTCTTAATGGATTGGGGTAGAAGTTTGAGTGTTCCTAGATTCTTGTTCATTCTTTTACTTTTATCCATTTTTATTTTTATTGATTACCTTTTTCTGTATATTTTCCTTTAGGACAAGGACTTGGGTGGTCTCATTCTTTGTGTGTTTCTTATCATAGGCCTAATACTGAGTGACAATTTATTTACCTTTTATACATGTATGTCTTTTATTGATATTTTCTTGTATAAAAAACCTAACTTATTGTATAGTTAATCTATTATTTAATAGATGTTACAAAAAAAATTTTTAAAAATCATAGGGTAAAGAATATAATTTAGTTTTCCTTTACTCCATGTGTATTAAGCACTGTATCACAGTGCTTTCCAGAGTTCTGTGAAAGATTCACAGCCAAATACACTCGAGTGGGATTCAAACCCACGACCTTTGCATTACCAATATAGGCAATTGATTAAAATTGTGTACCTTTGAATGAACCCTTGATCATTTTGTATATTTCTCTTCCGTGTTTTCCGTTGCAGGAGCTTGAAAATGAGATTGCCAATGTTACTGCAGACTTAGAGAATATGGACAACGATGGGAGGTAAGAACCAAAACCAATCTTGGGCATTTTTCCCCGGACAAAGTTGTAGATTGTGGTTTATAACAAGGAGGTAGAAATGTTGGGTAATTTTACATGTATGCACAACAGAATGAAACAAAGAAAAGCATTCTGAGAACGGAACCAACTGTTTTTTTAGCTGCCGTTAGGGGAGATAAGGTAGAAAAAACAATGAAGTAGGAAATTAAAGTTAATATGTTAAGGTTATACATACTGGTTAACAAATTCACTCGAGTCAAATATGAGTTTCATCTGAAATCCAGTTTCATACAGCTGTCAAGCAGAAATCTTTGCTAAATATTGTTACTTGCTGAGCAGGGAACCAGTCACATGTCATGTATATCACACAGTGTTTTGGCTGGTAAAGTGGTAACCCATTTCTGCTAAGCTGAACTTGTCTTTGCTTTGTATGATGTATGTTTGTGGCAGAGAGACAATGAAGGTGATTTCCTTCATTTCTGCGGTCATTGCCCTATTGCTTCTTTAAAGGGAAGGTATACGTTTGGTAATCGCTCTATTAATTAGTGGCAATAAAAAGTTACTTGGTTAGAAGTACAGCAGCTTTCGATTGTATAAAGCATTTTGAGAATCATTTCACTTCGAAGTAATGTGGTTACTTATGGAAAAAGATATCATTTTTTAATCCCCCAAAATTTGAATCTGAGAAACGCTCCTGTCAGATAGGTTTCTCAGATTGTGTATTCCAATTACGGGTTATTCTTCCTGCATGGACATAACTCTTCTGGGTTTTTCGGCGGTATCTCTAAAACACTACCACCTTTTGAAATGAAATTTTCACAGGTTAGTTTTATCTGCATTTTATGTAGGATTAAAACAATCAAAGTTCCAAAAACCAAAGGTATAAGTTCCCTTTAACAAAGGTTAATGGTGAACCCAAATACAAATCATGATGTATAATTGTAGGGTAGTTTATCACAGTGACCACCCAGGCCCTGTGGCAAGCAGATCTCTGGATAAAAGAGAGCTCTACTTTCTTCATCCAGGAAAGCTTTGACTTCACACACAGTAAAAGTCAAAATGGATCGGATATATACACCAGTGGCACAGGTTCAAGAGAAGTCGACTCAAAAATAGCTGTGAGCCAGCGTTGTCTTTCATATGTTTTTGTGCTCAAGGAAAATGCATTTCCCAGGCTCTCTCCAGTAAATGTCTCCCAAATGTTTCCCTCCCAGATGTTGGAATGACTGTTCAGGTTCCGTTTATAGCTCCTCAAAAAGGGTTGATTTGTTGTCTATCTGTGCCGTAACGTTCTTGTTTGGTTTTCAATGTTTCATGTTACATGATTTGAATGTTTCTGGCAGCGTGAACAATTGTCTTAATTTCGAAATGTATGAAATATAATTCTATGAGTAATCATACATGTGCATTAAAGGGAAAGTATACATTTAGTTTTTGGAACTGTTAAATTTTTTAAATCCTAGATGTAGATATATACAATAAAACTAACCTGTGAAAATTTCATTTCAAAAGGTGGTAGCATTTCTGAGATCGTCGAAAATCCGGAGAGGTTTTTGGCGGTCTCTAAAAATAAAACGCTCCCACCATTCAAAGTGGAATTTTCATAGGTTAAGATTTATTGGATTAACAACCAAACGGATCCAAAAACCAAAGGTATACTTTGCCTTTAAATCACTAATATCAAGCTCCTAACGGAGAAGTTAAATGGGAAGTTAAATCTGAGTTTCACAATTTGCCTGCCATGACCTCATGTTCCCCTTTTATAAAAAACCTGTTTAGCCTTGAGCAGTGTGCCATGGCGTGTCAACAGCATTTCGAAAAACTCCCCACATTTAGCTTTTCCATTTTCCCTTTTTCTTCAGGAAACACTGGATGCAAAGATCATCATTTTTTTTGAATTTTTTTCCTTTTGTTGCATGATCCATAAATGTGACCTGCTCTATCGAAATGAGGAATGTCTCTGAAATCACGTTTACGTGTAATTCGCCCTACAAAACTTGTTGACAATCAAAAATCATGAACAAACACTAAAAACCGATTCCGAGATTTCTGTGGTATTAGGTTAAACAAAACTTGATCTTTCTTGTCGTGGTGTTACCTTTAACTGAAAAGATGAATAAATCCACAGAAAGTATGTTTTCTTGAGCATGTTTGTACGCATAGCTACAATAGCTAGCTGTTGTTAAAAGCGATTATCTAAATAAACAGGTATTAAAAAATGGAAGTGGCCTTGTCTTGTAGACTTTCTTCATTGCCCGAGAACTTCGGATTGGAATAAGCTACAGAAATAATAATGGTACTGCTGGAAAGCCAGTGAGTTACTTGTTAACATGGTGTGCATAACTCAATTTTCAAAACTTCTGAGACATTCCTCAATTCGATAGAGCGGGTCACAAATGTTAAAAGTAAAGTGTAGTGTTTTAATTGTAAACTCACTTTAACTGATCAATCAAATAACCTTAGCTACAAATGTTTCAGCCTGGCGTTTTTGTTTTGGTTGTATGGCATGTGTATGGAAGTGTTGGGGAATTTTTTTCTGCTTTCATGAAATTTAAATTCAAAGTAAAACTGTTTTCACTAACATTAAAAGTGTATGTTCAAGTTATTTTGTTAATGATGATGAAGTTCTTAAAAAGACATTGTTAAAGAAGTAAGCTGAAACTTCATTCAAGAGGCATTTACTTTTATCATTATCTCCAGCCCCCATCTCTCATTTTTAAAAACGTGGGAAATTTTCTTCAAGCATCTGCCTTTAAAACGTTTACCCTTTTCTGCTTTTCCACTCGCCGAAAAAATTTAAAAATTTGAAGTTATTACGCTGATGCCTTTACCTGGTTTCCATGTGTTAGTCTGTGCACAGATTCTCTGTTCCTAATTGACAACAGCTTGGTCAGGGTTTTTTTGTTTTTTTTTGGCTGGGTTCTCATGTGGAGCTTAGCTTCTTATCTTGTTGGGGGTTTGGGAGGGGGCCAGCTGTGTGAGGTCCTGAAGCAGTTGTCAGGTCATTAGGTGAAATCATCAAGGGGGTTTCAAAGGCGCTCTTATCTGATAACAAGTACTGATAACAAGTACAGGTACCTGACCGGAAATCCAGAAGTGAAATTGATGAAGTCGATTTGTAGAGATACAGTAGATTTTCTGTAGTGATTGGTGAAAGAATTTTACCAACTCTACCATATTTTGAAGTTAACTGCCAGAATTGCAGTTTGCTTTTCTATTTGTTAGTTATATTAGATGTTTTTTTGTTTGTTTTTAGCCTTGTCGAAGTTAAAGCTTCTAATTCTATTTTTCTAAAAACTAAGGTTTTATAAAAATAATAAACTTCTTTCTTTTTTTTGAGAGAGGGAATGAAATTGACAAAAATTTGTTACTATTTAATTAGAATCGATATTTTTTTAACTTTTTACAAGATTGTTTTTCTTGACTTCAAACTTTTAGGGAAGTATTAATGACCACTTTTAAAACAGGAAACTCTCAGAATAAAACTGAAATTTAGAAACACACTTGGAAGTTGTCCAGATTGGATCCGATATCTTCAAACCAGAAACCTGTTTACTGTAATCAATTAGTAGATCCGGGTTCACTGGTGAATCTGTTCTACATGGCCAGTTTGCCCATCAAGCACTTTTACTTTCTAAACCCATCTTTAAAAATTGCTAAGCAGAAAGTATCGCACTGCAAGTCTGCTAAGAAACATTCGCAGGGATCAGTTTCAAGAAGTTGTCATGCAGAGAAAGATTGCTTCGTTAATTTACGAGTGATATAAATTATCAGGCAGTAAAAAATTTACAAAGTTTTAAACCAGGTATAAAATCAGTTTAAGAAGCAAAATTCTAGCTTTGTCTTGCTTACGAGTTTCTTGAACTTGGAATTGGATAACTATCACACAAATATTCTACCGTATTCATGAGCTTCAAGGAGCTTAAATACAAACTGAAAATGAATTTGTTATCATCTGGGAAGTAACTTTACCCATACATGTACCAACCATATTAAGTCACATTCTGTCCCTTGAAGAATATGAAAAACAGTCTCAATTGTAATCGATACAATAAACCTTTGTTCATGTGATGTGATAGAGCAATGCTTGTATAACAAGGAAGTGCTCATTATTTTACTGTAGTTTTAAAACTTGGGAAAAGTAATGTGCCATGTACCCAGATGTTTGTATATTATGTACTTAAAGAAATAATGTGCTGTGTCTAGCTTAACCTTTTGGGTTACCGAAAGCAACATGCACTTTACCAATGTCATAGGACTTCAACAGTTTCTCATTCTCGTTCTGGGGGCCAACTTCACAGAGCTGCTTATGAGCTCAAAAAGTAGCTAAGAACAAGACACTTTTGCTTACCAGAATAAGGTTACCACCATATAACATGTGCCATCTTTGACTGGTTTCCTGCTGAGCAGGAAATACTTAAAACAGCTCAATGAAGTTGGGCAGTCATCTGACTGCAGAGCGCAATGTCGATAACTTCAAAGTATGAATGTAAGTAGATTTGTCTGGTTTTGATTTCCAATGTAGGGTAGAAGTGGACGCTCGTGTTCTTAAATATCAACCAGTACATTTGTTGATTTTAAAAGAGAAATTCTGTAAAATTCTTATGAGGTTTTCCTTCATTTCACAGCAGCAAAACAGGCTCCCGGACAAAGCAGATGAACACAGGCCGTAAGAAGTTCAACATGGACCCTAAGAAGGTATGATTCTCCCATCCCATTAGCCCTCCTCATCTTCTTGTGTCCCCCCCCCCCCTTTCCTCTGTCACTTTCAATTCTCTTGATGCCATGTTTGATTCTGTCTACTGATACTGTCTTGGTTTGAGGGCCACTAAAACAACCCCTTCCAAATTGGCAGCTAGAGCTACGGCTACGGCTACGGCTAGATTTTCGGCGTCCAGTTATCCGAACTCCTCAAAAGCCAACTGCATGCTTTGTTTGATTCTATTGGACTATGGAGGTAGTTGGTTGGACCATGGAGGTAGAATTAGATGGTTGGACTGAGGACTGTACTAGTAAACTGATCATGCTTTACATGTGATCAGGCTTTACATGTGATCAGGCATACACTGGCATACTCCCATAATCAGAGTCCAACAGTTTGGGTGTTGAGTTACTGTATGGTGTTGGAGGAAGACTGCACTAGTAAACTGATCAGGCTATGAGATCTTGTAATCAGACTCCATAGTGTTGGATTTGGTTATAGAGTGTGTAAGCATGGAGCAATACCATGGTGTAAGGAATTAGTGTTAAGGAATGTTGCATTCTAGAGAGGTCATCGCAGCGGAAATCCCTTTGACCTGCCAGGTTGACCTGCCAGGTTGATCCAACAGTATTGGTCATCTGAAATATTGTGGGACAGGCATTAGCCTCATACTTCAAATCATCGGTCTCAATTTTATTTATTTATTTATTTACTTGTTTCGTCTTGTTTAACCAGGGTAGCCCCATATCAAAGTTACTGTTCTCCCTGATGTCAATCATTCAAATCAACATAAAACACTACAACTTCATAACTCTCACTATTTTTTGACAGCTTACAGTTGACATTTAACAGCTTAACTTTCTTGACACCTAAGCATCCGATGTTACTTACTTCCAGTCAAGTCAACTTGTACATGTAGTAAAGTTATATTTCCAAACGGAAGACACACAAAGATACTTTCAACGTGCCATTTCACACCAATCATGTAGCAGCAAAACTCGTGCCGTTATTGAGTTAAAGCTGGAATAGATCTTGAGTGCCTATTTAATCACAGAAAACCAACTTCATTTTACTCTTGAAGACAACACGACAAAATTCAAGAAGCAACTGCCACCCTACGATTTGATTATTTTGATATTCTCCCGCCATCGCAGGTGTCCCGTCATGTCATGTTTCCACTCCGCACCATGTTGTCTGCATTATGAGCGGCAACATTTTCTTCCGCTTTTTCATAGTCCGTGTATACTTAACCTTATTAATTTCCCCCAGTCCCTGCTGACTCACTACCAAGTCCTCCCATGTGGTTCAACCTCATCAAGGACCATGGGGGATGGAAAGGAGCTATTAATACACCAGATTTCTTACTTTACACCCCCACTTTTTTTACTAAAAACCCTTTCAAAAAATAACACCTCGTACCAGAACTGCTGATGGGGAGGTTTGGATGGTACAGAATGGTACAGAATGAAACCCAATCCCAAACAAATTGAACCCCAGAAGATATGCTGTTCTTTTTTAGAGGGAGTTGGGGGGGGGATGTACCAGTAATTTCTGGCATTATTTTAGTCTGAACGTTACTCACTTCCTTTCTGAGAGGAATAGCGTACGTCAAAATGTGATTTAGCTCTCCAACATGCTCTACAAATCAGATGAATGTCCCGCTGAAATTATCTGAACATAAATTCTGAAAAGCAGACTCTACTTTTGGATGTGGACTGCCAGTTTTTAAAATATTATTTGTTGATGCTTGTTCTCCTTCCCATTTGGAAGTGCAGTGATGAGAATTGCTGATATAGGCAGGCATATATTGCTGATATAGGATTCAAAGATAAGACCTGCACATCATGACTTCAAACACTTTCTTGGTAATCCTAATTCCAGCTCGCTGTTCTTGAATCCAACCTCTCCTTATGAAATCTGTCAAATTGTGAAATCTTTTAAAGATAGTGCCGCAGGTCTTGACAACATAAGTCCAAGGGTTGTCAAATCAGTTATTTTGCATCTGTGCGATCCATTGTCTCATATTTTTAACTTATCATATTTTTAACTCATAACGAGAACACGGATAATACGAGGTATTGTTTTTCCACCAGAAACATTTCGCTGGTAACCTAAGCTTCACTGCAACTTCCCTTGCACACTACTACCAATGAAAAAATCCCCGGGCTATCCAAGTGTTCGCTGCATAGCGCTGAAAACGACGTCGGACCGGACCACTTTGCCCTCGTTAGCCTAACTTTCGATGCCCGTAACTGCCTATATTTGGGATCTGCAGGAAAAAAATGCTGGCTGACCCCATCTTTAGTCGTTTTGCTGCATCCAGCAGCAATAAAATGCAAGAAAAAACCCCCTTTTGGATAACCAAACGAAACGTACAATCTCACTACTTGCACGTATATATACAACGTAAATGCAGGCACGTTCGAGTGGGGTCGATGTTCAATCGAGGCGAAGTCTTCCTCGATTGACGTCACAAAAAGGGATGGGCGGAGTCGCCCCCAAACAACTTTATCTATTTTTTAAACATATAAATACTGACAAACAATTACTCAAAAAATTGTTTTATTGTTAATATACATATACTCTTATATTTAAAAAAAAAAAAATTCTATTTCCAGGTGCCTTTAATGCAGAAACGTTGTATCTCGGGCGCGTAGATACTTGTGTGTGTGTGTACATCTAGGCTATTAAGCAAGACACAATGCTTTAGCAATTATGGCTGTGAAGAAGTTTGGTTTTTTTGAGGGCCAATATGGTCAGTTACACTTACAAGGACATAGACTACACCCTGGGGTGCTGTGAAATTTGAGGCCTGGTGCTGTTTTAGGACATACAACATTATTTGTGCACTGACACAATGATTTATAGAGATAAGCACATATTAATTGCTCACACATGTACATGTGTAAACAAGATTTTTCAAAAGCTGAATTTCCTTTAGTTATGAATCTGCTAAGCAGAGTAACAAGTTTGCTTATCCAAACTAGTTTACCAGTCACCTTCCACATACACAAATGAAGATGCTCTTCATTTATCTTCTTGGAAATTGTTTCTTTTGGCCTGCAGTGTTTGTCACTGTTGAGTTTTTTTTTCTTTCTCTCGGTAATGATTGTATCTTAAAATTTACCAACCGGGTTGAAAATTATCAATAATTATATAACAGTATCCCACATGGGTATAACTGTAAGGATACAAATTAATTTATAAACTCCAAACCGCAGCCAATCCTAAAATAACCTTTGCTCAGTAACTTTGTGACCTCATGACTGGAAGAAGGCTGCAATTTACAAACCCTGGACCAAACTTCTGCCGTAAAAAATAAATCAGCTCTCAGTTGAGAGCGGATTCCCAGGCGTGTTTCCTCCACCATAAATAACCCACTGTGGGAAGTTATCTAAGGGTTTCTCTTCTTGACTTGCGTCTAGACTCACATGTCCTGCGCTGTGTAGCGCAGGGGCCTGAGGGGGGAAGACAAGGGGGAAAAAAACCTGCCGTTGTCAACGCACTTGAATTATTGCTAAGTCATGGGATAAGTTTTAGTGGGAGCTTTGGCTGAATTAAACACAGCTCACTCTAGCCTCTTATCTCTGCAACTTCTTGATATCTGACTATGTAGCTGTCTGTTTGTCCATATAAGGACTTTGTATTTGTCTTTCTTTCTCTATGGTCTATGTAAACATTATATAGTTTTTCTCTGGCATGCCATGGTTGCAAGCCAAGCCACACTTTCTGGGTTTTTTTTCTAATAGTAATAGTACACCAAAAAGGATTATACTTCAAAAGTTGGGACCAAATTAGGGATCGGTATTAAAGGGGAGACTCAGTTGCAAAGTACAGCAGCCGTATTCTGAAACTAAAGTATGTAGTTCGAACTTTTGGATTGTATCTTATTCTTGTGGATGCAAACTAGAACATGCTGAACTTTGGGGAAGTCTCACATTCATAGGGTAAAGTTTGACTTGTGTTTAAGACGTAAATATTTGCAGATTTAAAAAAAACATTTTCACCGGAGCAGGACAGTACACAGTAGGTCTCTATTTCACAGAGCATTCTAAAGATTCATCTTTAGACGAGTTGTTGTCATCAGTATCACCTTAATTTGTATTGTTTTGTCTAATTTTGGTAAGCAATTAAGTTTGGTACCCAATTTAAAATTAGTCTTAGCTCTTCGTGAAATTGAGTCCAGGTCACACGGTGGATCAGTACTATGAAGAGGCCATCTTGTTTTCATCTCGGACCCATCCCATGTCGGACCCATTCCACTCCTATGTTTTTATTAAGTCGTCGGGGGGGATCGCCTTTTGCAACGGAAAATTAGAACACAACGCTATAACAACTTGTTTGTCCCAACTGCAATTCGTTTTTACAATGATTTGAAGTAGCTGTGCTATTCTGAGTTTTTCAGTTTTATGGGCTACCTTTTTGTGAATATTCAACATTGTATATAAATTATTATGAATCTTTTTAATCCTACCTTAAATATATATATATAAATATACATTTTGTTTTTCTTATTGATGTTCTTTCTTTCTTTTATTAGTTTAATCTTTCTGTCAGTTTGTGTATTGTTCTAAATGTTAGTGTTTTTTCTGTACTGTTTGTATCAAGGCCAGTTCTAATTTCCCCAGTGTGGGATAATAAAGTTTTTATCTTATCTTATCTTATCTTATCTTATCTTATCTTATCTCATTCTAATCAATGTAACCATATCAAGGTTGGAATGACAAAATAGACAGGTTCCTCTTTTGAGGATTGCTCTTTTCAGTATGTGATTGTACACTGGGAACTTGACTTGAGCAAGAGGCTAGCATTATGATAAAGACTCGTAAGAATCTTTCATCAATTGGTGAAGGCAAAAGTTGATTCAAACCTTGTTTGTTAATCAGATGCTTAAGTTCCGGAGTTAATATAACGATCATTTCAAACATTTTAAGGTTGATTCAAACCTTATTTGTTAGTCGTCAGATGCTTAAGTTCCAGAATTAAACTTCTTTCTCAAGTTTAAATAACTAGCATGTATAATAGGCCTGGAATTTTATCTTTGAGAGGGCAAGGCCATTTTTCGTTTGGCACTTCCATTGGAAATTCTTAAAGACTGTTGGAAAATTTTGAAGGGGCACTGAGGCCAACACCAGGGCAATGGAGGTCATGACCTTCATGACCTCCCAGGCTTGGTATAATTTCTCTTTTGTTATTTTGATAAGGAAAAGCAACTGCTGCTGTGTTTTAAACTAATAGTTTTAGAATGACATTTATAATTAGGAACTGTCACGTACAATAATATGCGAGATGTTTGAAATTGAAACCGGAGATAAAATAAGCACCATTGCCGTGTCTTTTTTTTTTTTTTTTTTTCCCCGCCATAGAAAATTTGCACTGTAATCGCTAACCTACTGCAAAATGTTCTCGTGGCAAGCTGCCAAAAGTAAATGTATAGTTAAGCAAAGCCCAAAGGGATATTGAGGAAACAATATTACATTATGCTAAGTGCTGCTTGAAATCCATGGGGTATTGGGTACCTGACACATCCAAGGTACCGGGCAACCATGAATACTTCCAACATGGGTCCCTGGGTTTTATCCAACAGCTGTCACTCAAAGTATATAATTTCTCTTGGAAATGAACTTAACACTAAACTAATATTTGTATATAAAAACATGTCTACATTTATGATAAGGACAGGAAGTTTCTGGTATGTTTCAAAACCAACCAATGAGAGAGATTATGAGGTTACTGCAAACTTTTGTTTCTAGATTGTTACCCACCAAAGAGCAAGGATACCAGCTATGTGAAGTCTTTAAAATCTGTACAGAGTAAGCGTTGCATGTATTGAAATTAAACTGAAGCTGGGAGAGAATTAATCTGGTGCCTCTTTGTAGAAAAAAACCCCAGTATTGACTGTTACTTAATCATAAAAGGAACAAGACAAAGATGTCTGCAGAACAAGTATCCATTGAACAAGGTCGCACACATGTCCTGTGTTTTTAGTTCTTCAAAACACGATACATGTCCATGACATGTACATTTGTATCCCCTCTGGTAAAATAATTTCCATTGTCAACTTTTGTGTTGCTGTTCTATTACCAACAGGGTATTGAGTACCTGATAGAGAATGACCTATTGAAGAACACTCCTGAAGATGTGGCACAGTTTCTATACAAGGGAGAAGGTCTGAATAAAACTGCTATTGGAGACTACCTGGGTGAAAAGTAAGTTTCCGCAAACTTATATTTTGTTGATTTAAACATTCCTGAAAATTATCCGGACCAAACTGACCAGAACAACAGTGTTCCCCACTAAAGATAGAACTTTTACTCAAAATATCTCGTATGCCAGACCGCGATAGTACAGTCAGTGACGCAAATAAACGTAAGGCCTTGACATGTACACTCGCGAACAATAGTGAATTTTTACATGTTGTCTGAGATCCGGATTCTGAGCTTCTATTTTTGGCATTAGTGCAGAGTGCACAGTTTTTCAGTCTTTACGAGATACAAATGTACAGTACATGAAATGTAAAATACGCTTCAAAGAAAAAATCTTTAAAAAGGCTCTCTGAAAAAAGGCTCTCATTTTTTGTTTAAATGCAGAGTTTGGTAAGACAAATCAATAACATATTTGATGTACTTTTGTCAAAGTTTCATTGAATGTGAGTTACCCAGTAAAGATTACCAAACATGAATTTTTATAAGCAGCAAATTTAACGATGTATTCTTTGTCAGTTACAGAGATGATGTGAAGGTTTTTTGTTTTCCTTGAAATAAATGATTGCATTACTTTTTATTTCATCTTCAGGAAAGACTTCAATATTCTAGTATTGGAGGCTTTTGTTGCACGGCATGAGTTCAAAGACATGATCCTGGTCCAAGCTCTGAGGTAAGTACCAAGCTTTGTCATAAGTTCTACTCAGGTCGGATTCAAACCCATGATTCCTGCTGCGTTTTGTTGTACACTCAAAACATCCAATTAATTTCTCGGTTTGAAAATTGACAGATGCCTTGCAAAAAACTTTCATAAACCAGAAAGGATGCTTTCAACAAATTTGCTGAGGGCATAAATACTCTAAGCACAATCAAATCTTTCTTAGCATATTTCATGTTACGTATGTTGTTTTAGACTGGTATTAAGCTTTGGGTGGCATGGTTGGCTTGTGCGTAAAGCGCTCGCCTCTCACCAAGGTGACCCAGGTTCGATACCCGGCCAGGGCCATATGTGAGTTGAGTTGTGCGTTGGTTCTCTGCTGTGCCACGAGGGTTTTCCAGACCATCCGGTTTTCTTCCCTCGGAAAAAAATCAAACACTTTCGATCTCTGGCTGTGCTCCGTGGTCATAATGGGTTGATGTGGCTGGCTGCCAAAGGCGCCCTTGCATGCCTGCTTCTCAAACACGTTGTAGCCGCGTCCTTCGCAATTCAGCTCTTAGCTGCCAGTAAGGATGATTAGTCTCCCAAATTATAAATTAAGCTAAATATGTGCTTATCAAATAATCTTCTTATTTTTTTTGTAAATGAGTTTTCACCAAAGAGCCCAATTTATGTTTTTCTTTTTTTGTGAAAGTTAAAATATGGCTCCGGTTTCAGGTTAACTTTAAAGTTTGCCAGAGTACGGCGATAAAAAAAGATTATTTTGTCTTCATAAATTTGATTACGTTTAGGACGTGGTACAGTAAAGGTCAGTAGGAATCTATCTGATGACAAGCAACTGAATCTTTCCCAATGGAAATGCGGATAATTTCCCAGCTTGGTAATAAAACACAAATGCCATGAGAAGACCTTTTTTTTTTTTTTTCTTGTACCACCATCACTTTAGCAAAATATGTTTGCCATCTTGAATAGACAACGTCAATCTGGTATCATCAGACCAGAGCTTCTCCTGACGTGATGTCAATTGGATGGGAAACTCTAGAGATTTACCAGTCAGGCTGTGAAATATGAGATACAACATTGGTTATCAGATAAAAACCAAATTAGTAACATTGAATTTGATGACGATGGCAGCGATCTGGAAACCATCTGGGTAGCTGCCAATTTTATGACAAGTAACTGTTTGTTGAACATTCTTTATTCATTTCGGCATATATGGTCTCTATTGGGTTGTATACTGAACAATGATAACATAAAATATACTGTGTTTGGTGCATTTACTTGCCACCTAAATCGCACACAAACTAAAAATGTCAAGTTTGATTAGCTTGATTCAACCCTCAGAAATCTTAGGAAATAATTCATGCATGAATCGTTTCTCACATTCAAATATTCAAAAATGATCCAAACTGTACTACTTCAAATAGAATCCTTTCTCATAATGGTTTAAACCATCAACAGTTGCAGTGTATCTCACTAAGTAAGTTTTTATGCTCATTAATTTGGGGGTATTTACCAATCAATGACCCTACCTTTAAAAAACACCAGGGCCCAATTTCATGGCTCTGCTTACCGTAAGCAAAGAATCGGCGCTTATGTCAGTGTATTTCTCGGGTTAGCATGGAATTTTTGCTTGTGGCGCTTGCGTAGTCCACGTTACTAGGCATTCTACGCTTACACAGCTAGCGCAGAGATTCTGCGCTTGCTCGGTAAGTGGAGAATGGTGATCGCAAGCGCAGAATTCTGCGGTAAGCAGAGCCATGAAATTGGGCTCAGAACCTTGTATTGAGAAACCATGGCCTTAAAAAGCTGCACCATTTTTGAAGAAGATGATCCTGATAGATAAGTCCAAGGGCGTGCCTGACGTATTAAGCAGAGTCTGTATCAAATGACCAAGTCCATGGTATTGTGTGATAATATATAGCTACCCACAGGAAGGAAGGAGGGGTAGACACCGCAAAAGGGAACAGCCTGAGGAGAAATAGGAAATGAAGATCCATTAGAGTCGTTCTGGAGTCCTGGCGGCAAACGAAATTGCTACAGCTGTGTTTTTTTTTAACTGCGCGCTATAAATTGACCAGTCAGGACTAAATCATTGAGATGATGCTCAAGTGATGGTCTACTCACATCTTATACCTTTTTTTTAAGGATAACTTATTCTAAGAATGACCTGTTGCAAAGATAAACTTCAAAAGAAACTACCCTGAATTTCAAAAAACACAAAGACAAATCTGCCAGAGGTTCCTAAGGAGACGTTATCATGTGGCGTATGATGTCAATACATCAACTCTTCAGTGTCTGAAAGCAAAGCTGGCGTAATCTTACGAGAGACCTCAGAGACTCTGTGTTTTTGTTGATTGATTTTTAGAATCCGTTGCTGATTGAGCTCAACAATAAAACAAAGGATCCCTGAGGGGGAAAGGGAAGGAAATGCATCTGGGTTGTTAGAGCGAGGGACATTTGCCCCTTCCCCCAGTCCCCCACGCCTATCTTTTTAGCGAGAATGTCCTATTGTGTGATTCATAAAACCTGATGGTTTAGAGCTGAATGACTTAAATGAGTTAAGTGGAACCATATGTGAGGTTGACAGTGGCAGTGTGCGTTTGGGTTGTACTTCAGATGTCTTGGCTAGCCTGGTGAATCTTTCCCCATCCCATCGTCTAGTCATCTAGCCCATGGAGGTAGAATTAGACCTCCATGTCCAGCCTAAGTGTGGATTTCATTGGTACATGTATGCAATCCACAACTTGTTTTTCAAGCTGATTGTCACATCTAGAGCTATTTCATTAAGAACTTTTCATATCGGGCTATCTGATAGATCAATATTTTTGTTGTTAAAGCGGCTCGGCAAGCTTCCTCATGGTAGAGGTCGTTTCTATGAGTAACGTCTATATATGAGAGCATTGTGACAATTGTCGTCAACTCTGTGGGTCAATCCCAAGGTCTGGGAAAAGAAACCAGTCACCCAATTCTCTAATTCGTACAGTCCAAGAAAACCTCCTCAATCTGTTTGTAAAAGCTTAAGTTAGAGCTGTAGGCTGTGATGGTTTGAAGCTGTCTAAACTAACCCAGCACTTCCATCTGGGACATTCCTAGAACTTCTTATTCAACACTTCCACAATCTCGCTCTTTACTACCTCATGCTCAGAGTAACACTTTGAAAGTATCACAGCTAATGCTAGTAAGCATTTTTATCCAACTGCAGTCCAGGTTTGGATCAGATTCTAAGTGGCTGTCGCCGTGGGGAAGTTCCTGCTGAGATCCATGCAGACTTGCCCCGCAATAACTGACAGACCAGTTTAGTTCTCACCTGTGGCTAGGTTGGCCTCATGTAGAGTTGGCTGGTAGAGATTGTACAGGTCTAGCAAATATGTTGTTTTCTGCAAGTTTTGCTTGCAGACGAGCATAAAGTACACGGTGCAAAATGGTTTTAAAAGAAAAATAGAATAAGTAGAACTGAAGAAAAACGATACAGTCTCACTTTTAAGTCAGGAGAATAATCTGTTTCTTAGAATCATGCACAATTGGACACCAATGGCTAAAATAGAATATTTAAAACTTCTCTGTGTTTAGGCCCTTGCATCTGTTTAGGGGGATTTTCTCTAAATATATTTTCCTTCCATAATTCTTTGCCCAATTCCCTCTCTATTGGTTTCTCCAAACCTACAGGCTACAGTGATGGGCACTTTTAATGTTTTTTAATCTTATTAACAAACTATATAAATAAATAAATTAATAATGTAAAAGAAGGTCACAGAAGTAGTTCAGATCTATTTTTGTTTTTATCTTTATTATTTTGTTTTTCAAATGTTGATCGATGCTTGTTGGCACGTTCCCATATCTCATCAGTTATTAAAATTCCCCCTTTCATTCTGGATACCGTTTTTTTTTCCCCCCCACTGTCAAATACTAATTCAATCTGTAAGAGAAGACAGATTCCCGTGGCATTATCACAATCTTGACATCTTAGGATTGAGCTGTTTGTTAATTAATGCTTCAAATTTTCATTTTCAAAGTTTGTTTGGCATGAACTCCTTATTAGTAGGCTTTCTCTTCGTTGTCTTGTTCTTGTTATACCCTGGCAGTCATGAATACTGATTGTCATTTTACAAAAAAGGTGGCCTGACTATTTGTCATACCAGCCTCAGTTCGGTTTTATTAGATGAGGGATTTTTGATGGGAAATCTTGTAAAAAGTTACCAGCAGATGAAAATATCCAAGGTATTCACAGGGCTGTGGATTGTCAGTTTTTGTTTCCTGGTATCAGGATTGCGTTCATAGATTTTCTTTTGCCTTGAAATTTTCTTAAAGAAATTTATGTCGTCTTCAATGAGATCTATCCAGCATTAATTTGTAGTGATGTACATGTAGAGAGTCTGTAAATCCATTTATACAAAACCTTGGAGGTTTAGGGAGTTTGTCTCTTGATCAGGAGCGTAGTGTAACACTTTTTTCAGGTAAAAAAAAAAAAGTGCAACCACTCCATTGATAATTTCTTTCCAGCTTTATTTTACTTCAGTGATATTTGAAATAGCAAGTATTGTATATCACCCAGAAAGCTTACTTTATAATAAACTCAGAAATACAACATCAGTTTACAAAAAGCTTGACCCTCATTTGAGGCAGCAGGTGTTGAGTTTTAAATCACCGGGTAACCATTCTGTTCCCCATTTGGAAAGTTGAAAGCCCGTGCATGGTCGGCCCCATGCTGCTCTCACACCGTTGCTGACGTTACATTCAAATCCACATATAGACCATATTTGTCCCAATTTCTACGGTTGATTTTAGTCATAGACAGCAATATTGTGGCTGGAAGAATAACGTACCAGAAGTGCGGAAGTCCAACTGTGCAGTAAGCTGGAATAATTCGTTGGAGCGACAGGGAAGCTGTGACCCCTGACCCCGAATGAAAGCAAAACTGACTGGAGGCCTTCAAACCATGACTAATAACAGTCAAATTGAAACACAATGTGGATACTTGGTTACATTGGGAAAATGAACAAGAACCAAGGATTTTGCTGTTTTGTTTCAGTTCATGTTTTATTTTTGGAGAGTGGTTTTGCAGAAGGGAGGGTCTTTAAACTGTGATATTGTCTTTAATTATTGTTTTAGAAATATTGGGTTTTTTTTCGGAAGAGAGCAGGCATTCCAGCCTTTATTTTCCATTAAAAATACAATAAAAAATTAAGAATTCTGTATAAATGCAAGAGATCTTAGATTATTGCAAAAAACTAAATAGTGTAAATTTATTGCCTTAAAAAAAAATACGAACAATCAATTTGTTTCTGCTGTTGTAGCACATCACACATACATCCCAAAGTGCTTAACAAAAGGAAATAAATTAATTTAGCCTTTGACTTTTCAGCAGAGTTTTGACAACCTTGGGCTCTTAGTGGTATCTTTCCTCACCTCCCACCTCTAGGAACCCGGTTCGAATCCCGCCAGAGCACTATGTGGATTGGCTATTCAGTCCCTACCTGATTACTTTGGGTGTCTCTGGAATAGTTTATTTGGGTTTTCCTCCCACATCTAAAACTGAAAATTTCCTTCTTTGTCTTTTCTCCATGGGGTTCTTGGCAGTTCGCTTTTCTGTGAATCCTTGGCTTCACAGCCAGAATTAATAGCTGAAATGAAACCTTGTCCTTTGGATTAGTTGTGAACCAAACTCGGAGTAGTAATTTTAAAACTTGTCTTCTTTTTATTTTTCAGGCAATTCCTTTGGAGTTTCCGTCTGCCAGGCGAGGCACAGAAGATTGACAGAATGATGGAATGTTTTGCCAAGAGATACTGTGAAACCAACCCTGGAGTCTTCGAGTCCACCGGTAAATTCACTCAATTTTCTTAAAATTTGTTTTGTTGTGTGTAAAAATCAGTTTTGATTTAGGGAGGTTTGACGGCAGTCTGGCGGAAATATTTCTGTGAGAGTTGTGCTGGCTCTAAAAGGAAGTTGGTTGGTAACAACCCGAAAAAGTAATCTTTTGCTGAATTGTTTTTGTTATGAATAAGGTTTGCAGTAACACACTCTAAATATGATTATTTTTTTTAGTTGTGGTGGTTCTGAGGAGAGCTGTTGATGTGCAATTTCTTGTTGAATTCTGCATTTAACTCTCATTTGGGATAAATGATTGATTGTTTAGAATGTTTTGTTAAACGTAATTTAGCAATGTACAACTGTGCACTTTAAGTTTCTGTGGCTATTTTTGTTGAGAAAGCCTTTCCATTTAGAAAGGGCAAAGAGTTGTGATCACCAAACAGGTTCAGAAAACACCGCAGATAAACATTCTTCAGGTTTAATTCTTCAATCTCTATTTATGAGCATCCCAGGACAACATCTCTAAGACGATAATCTTGACGTGGCGCCGTTGTTTATTTTCCTTTACGCAGACACGTGTTATGTGCTTTCGTTTTCTATCATCATGTTGAATACCAGTTTACATAACGCCAGCGTGAAAGAGAAGCCGTCCCTGGAGCGTTTCATCTTGATGAACCGTGGGATCAACGAGGGCGGAGATCTACCTGAAGAACTCCTCAAGGTACGTTACCTCATCTCTTGTCAGATCTAGGGCATGAAGAAATAAAAGCAAACACATCAGACAACATTGTTTTGAAAAAAAATGATTCTGTATTTTAGGCCAAACTTTTTTCTTGGTGCCTCTGCATTTGTTTTCTCAATTTGTTTTCTCAATTTGTTTTCATAGATATAGTTTGCAATCTGGGTCTAACTTAATAAAGTGCCCGGCCTAATACTTCATTGAGTCAATCACCGTCTTGCCCCCTGGTCTATGCCTTGTTGCCCCTTAAAATGTTCCAGTAGAAATTGTATTATTATTCACCTGAGAGGTGCCCTTTATCAAGGAAAAATGACCTTGCCCTTATAAGAGCAAAGTATTGTGCATGAACTGGCGGTTTTACCATGTGCCCATCGACAATGGATTTGTAACGCTGCGCCACTCATTTGCTAGCAATAGCAAGTTAACACGCTGTTACAGACCTCTTGCGTTTGGCCGCCGCCGTTGATGAAACGTGCACACATGAAAGGCTGTCATTGGCTGAGAGTCATGCGCAGAGCGTACATACGTGCACTTTTCCTTTGTTTGTCATCAAAGATGGCGGTCGATGAAGTCATGTGCAATACATCTATTACAATAAATATGTCACTGCCCCTCGATAGCAAATAATTTGCAAACAATCTCAAACACTTTTTATGTTTCATCTTCCGAAATGATACAAAGAAAAAAGGATTTCAACGTTTTGGTGAGGCACCTACAGTAGATATATGTATTTTAAGGACAATTACTAACTGCGGTTTTCATGCTAACTGGAGCAAAGTTCCCGCCAAGAAGAGTTGCTCGTGGCTAGCGATGTAGTCATCTTACTTGTTTATAAGAAGTCAGCGGGGGGGATTAATCATATTTATTAGGAAATCTGTTAAGGAAGTGAATTACTCTTTGAAAACAATGATGTCAGAATGGTGATTACCTAAGGGTTCGACATCCAGTAAACTTTAAGGTAGTGTTTGGATTGAGCCACTTCGCTATGGCTGTGGCTGAAAATATCTAGCCATACATTTAATCAGAGGCAGTTCATCTAGCCACAGCCCAAGCTGTATGTTGAACAAGGAGCTAAGGATCTCTACGACCATCCTTGTCAAGTTCCCAGTGTACAGCTTTGATTATACTAAAGCACTGAATGCACAGGACCTGACTATTTACATCTCAAATACGTTCCTTTGATTTTTTTTTTTGTTGAATAAAGTAATTTATGGCTGTGCCATGATTAAATCTTGTCCTAAATCTTTTACTATCATACATTAATAACTGGTTTTATTTGCTGTAAATTTCCCAAACCCTGCAATTGCATGTTTTTCAACAGCATTCGGGAAGGAAACTTCTTCATTTTTTGTGACAATGAAAAACAATTCTCTCATCTTAATATATGACTAGTAGCATTTTAGAAGCTGTCGTTTCCAATAATCTAGTGATCATTGTTATTGATACAATCTTATACTTGTCCAAAAAAATCCACACCGGAAAGTTATTGTAGTCAGAAAACCCCGGAAGGTTTTGGTTGGCGCATCCTGCAGCAGAGGGGTCCTTCTATAGACCGGCCATTATGTAAAGTCCATGCCAAGGATATAATGTGAAGTACTCTGGAGGGTATGAGTAGCAACACCATAAACGCCACTTGTTTCTTTGACAACCTTGTTGTCTGTGTTTAGAGGAAGCCACCATGACTAGCCCAGGTCAGACCCTTTTATCAGATCTTTTTATCTTGTTGACCAGCCTGTTATTTTCTATCACTCTTTACCATTATCAGACGTCCTGATCGAGAGTTTTGATAACCGAGGGGTGCGGACGAGCCATATCTTTCACTCGGAGGGTTGCATTCTCTGAGGATTCATTGATTTGGGGGCTCTTTTTGGCTGCCCTAGTTTTATGTGACAAGCAGACATGTTTTCTGCCTGTCAGTGATGTTTGTAATGTGGCAAGCATATTTGTTGTGAGTTTGGACGAAACAGATTGGATTGGACAACGAAGCGTTGCCACAAATACCCTGCTTCAGTGGAAACTAATACCATCAAGGAGACTGTTGATGTATGTCACTGACTTGGAAATAGTCTACAATTACAAACAAGTAATCCAGATGCAAAGACTGTGTAAATTAGTTCACAGCTCAAAAGCATCAATCCTTCCCAATTATGAAAACACAAGTTACTTTTACGCAAGCAGTAGAAAAATAACAATTCGTTTCACATAAATTTGCTTTAATTTTGTAAAAAAAACCAGCTCAGTATTCCCAGTGGTCACTGTATGGTATCGTCAATCGCCATAGAGCAAGGACCAAAAGAAGTATCCAAGACCGTTTAAAGATCATTAGAACCCCCCCCCCCCTTTCTCCCATCCATATTAAAGTCAAACATGTTTCCCTAAGGGTATAAATGTGTGAGTGATTAAACCGTCTCTGATGACCGCACCCTCGTCTTTGTCACACCTGCCTATCGGCCCGCTGTATTCCCCAAATATGACGCATCTTCAAAGGTGATGGGCAGTGAGAGACCACAGCGTTGTGTCTCTCATCGTGCTTGATTACATCCGTCATGCCGGCTGACTTTACTATCGACGCATCCTACCGTAGCATCAGCTATAACGTTGTCCCTCTAACATATTGCTGTAATTTACATTGAATGCCTGGTTGTTTTTATTCTATATCAGATGTCATTTGATACCCTTATTCTACATTGTCGTCATATAACTTCATGACTCATGAATATTTTATCCCTGACAAACCTGCTTTATGAACAATGTTTTTGTACCCTTCCACTTGTTAAATGGTGTTCTGTGATAAGCTTGTTATACTTTGGCTATTTTTTATTTAAAATCAGATGTCATTTGATATCCTTATTCTATGTTGTCATCATTTATCTGTATGACTCATAAATATTTTGTCCCGGCTACTTCAACGTTTTCTAATTGCACAATGATTTTTGACATTGCCATTTGTTTAATTGTAAACAACGATAACTTTGAAGTACAGGCAAGTAATGCTGAGGGCTGTTTGAAATATGCAAATTTATTTAAAAATTCAACCTCCACATGAAGCATCGTGAAGAGGAAAGAAAAAGCCAAATCTTAGTAACACCGAAAAACTTGTTGTCAATTCGCTGATAAAAAAAATAAAACATGGAAAAATGTCTTCATCGATTCAGTTTTGAGTTCTGATTTCTCCTCATAAGCAACTCAGTACCAGTCCTTTACTAGTATAATAGCAATACTTGGTTCTTATGTAGCGTACATATCCTAGTAGCTAGATCAAGGTGTTTTACAACAAATCTGTTCATCAGGCATACTTAGACCATTCCTCAAACTTTTAACTCCCTGGGGAGCATACAACCACAAGCTGCTTGAATTAGCACTAAGGGGCTAATCCACAGTACTGACTGAGCCCTCTCAGGTTCCCATTTATACACCTGGGTTAAGAGAAGCAATTATGGTTAAGTGCCTTGCTCAAGGACACAAGTGTCATGACCGGGAATTGAACCCACACTCGATTCAACCATCAGAACTTGAGATGGTGCAGTAGACCACTCGGCCAGGACACACCACAAGTATGATACGCCTTTTCAGAATGTGAATGTTTCATCTATTTAAACTTGCTTATTTTTTCCCCCCAAAAACATATAGATGTTCTCATGTGTTAATTTTGTGTTTTGTTATACACATCTTAGAGCTTGTACGACAGTATTAAGAAGGAACCGTTCAAGATTCCTGAAGACGATGGTAACGATCTCACACACACCTTCTTCAACCCGGACAGAGAGGGCTGGTTGATGAAACAAGGTATGAATCATTCTATTTCTATCACATCTTGGTATGATTCCCTGTACACACTATGATAAATCTAGTATTCATTCTCAAATAATGTAATGGTACCAGACTAGTTTTCCTTCTTCTAGCCTTGGTTTGGTTACATTGAAATTAATGGGAGAAAACCAATATGGCTGACCATGTTGGGTCTGTACTGGTGGTTGATTCTACAAAGTTGCTAAATTTACAGCTCAACATTTGTTAATTGTTTTTAACGTTAATTGGATTTAATCAGCTCTAGGATTGTTGTAGAAATTGTTTTTGTTTTGATTTTCCTGTGGTATTAATTGATTATCCAGACTTGTTGTCGATCTCTTAGTATTCTTGCGTCATTTTTGTTGTCCTTTATGTAGTTGTCGAGTACACAAATTTAATAAATCATAAGGCATACATATCTAGACAATCTGAAACCCTGGTTACCACTTACCTATTTAAGTTAATTTACCCATTTGACTTGTCCACCTTCTATTTCTAAAACAGACTTTCAAATGTTTGCAACAGATGTTATTTTTTTCTTGTATCAAAAGCGTAAAGAGAAGAAGAAAAACATTCCATGAATTAAAAGAAACACCCTCAGATCTGTTTAGACTGTTGACATTTCTCCGGCAGAATTTTAGAGATTCCAGTTTAATTTGATAGTCCTTTGCGTTAGTGGACGTAATCCCCCGACCAGATTGGGTAGGCTCGGACTCTGGGGGCAGTCACTTCTAACCTTATCCATGGTGTTTAGACAAACCTCATCGATGATTCACTTCAGAGAAACAGACTTCTTTTCTTTTTTTTCTTTTTTAAGAAACGGTATAAGGACACATAACAAATATGCTGTGGGATATGCTCAAATGGCAAGCAAAAGTTCAGAAGTGCTCTCTTGTTGATGTCGTTGCCTTTCTCGGTGGGCGTCCAGTCTAGAGAGAAGGGAAAAGGTTACCCCAATATGTTTTTGTAGGATTTCAGGGTTGAGAAGATACATACGTGAGCCAGGAAGGTGTGATAAGATTAAATATAATATCTCTTCAATCGAGAGTTTATTAGCTATGTACTCTGGATGGTGAAAATTTGATTAGGACTTGGTTGGCCTCAGGAAGTATCCCAAAATGAATTTAATTTAAGCCTGCAGGCTGGTTGAGTTGACATTACGTAGATGGTGAACTGGAACAAAATATCCAGGGCTTAGTGCTGTACCCTCAAACACTGTTGCTAGTTGGGTCTCTGATTTGATAAAAGGATAGCATCAGGCAATTGTGCACCAGGAGCTAAGAAACTATTCTTGAAGGGTGGTCAACAAAGTACAAACATCAAAGCATTAAAATTAAGAACGAAAGAACAACAAAATAAACCACTGAAAACAAATTGTAAAAATTGAAAGTAATTTTACCTTTAAAGTTCCAAATTCTAGTGTTTGAATGTACCTGATAATTCTTTCGTTCGATTTTATCTTAAAAACTACCCAAATTGCAGATATTTTGGTCAACCTTCTTAGACTTATTTCCACCTTGTGTAAATTGAATTTTACCTCAGAAAGATGAAATTGACATTTTCAACATATTCGTCGTCACATCTTTCTACATTTCATGATGCAAATAAAGCTTTTTGCAATCCAGTTATTCACACTGTTCTTGTAAAATGTTGATTATACAGCAGCATGCTAGCCAAGCACCCACCCACTAGTCTTTAATCTGCAGTTATTTGTCTTGCCTTCTAAGTTCTAGTATTTTGAGTGAAAAGTACTTGACAAAATTAAGACCATATGGTAATTAAATTGCGGAGAGGAAAACAAGCCCAGTGAGATCCATCAACAGGCTAGGAATGAATTAGTCTGAAATTAGACAAATTAAGCTCTAGATCATGCCGTCAATTTTTTTGACCCCCTTGGAAGTTTGAGTCCAGATGCTATCATCAGCAAGGTGATCTGGAGTCATGCAAGAAGCTAATGACATTCCCTGAGGAACTCTACTTTCACACCCTGAGGAACTCCAATTTCACTCCCTGAAGAACGCCACTTTCATTCCCTAAGGAATTCTAAGTTCATTCCCTTGATCAACTGACCACTTTCATTCCCTAAGGAATTCCATGTTCATTCCCTTGACCGAACTGACCATTTGATTGGACAATAAGAAAAGCAAAGGTTCATCATCTTAAGAGTATTTTTGCAGGAGAGAAGAGGGTAAAAAATCTCTTGATGATAAGATATCTTTTGATTTGATTTCTATTTTCTTGGAAGAGTTTTTGGCCTCTTGACATTTTTCACCTCAACATTTCATTAAACCCTGCAAAAACCTACACAACTCTTTAATATTACAAGGAAAAAGTAAATCTTAGATGCATCTACAAAGATATGATTGGCACTTGTTTTTATAAAAGATCTCAGACATCCAGTCCAACATGAATCGGGAAGAATTTTACAACAAAACAAAATCTATAATCTGGTCGTCTTATTGTACATCTCTGCTGGCGATGATCAGTTGGAATGGAGAGGCTTGAGTTGTTGTTCGTTGACGTCCTTGGTCTGTTCTTGTCACAATAATCCATATCATTGCTGGCAGTCTTAGTGTCCCGACCCTCTGCGACCCGCTGTAGTAATCTGTTTACCGCAGGATGATTTCCATGTACGTAGGAGGAACAAGTCCATCTGAACAGCCTGTCAGTCTTCACTTGGTTAAAAGCATTCAACGACAGCTGAGCGAGACCTCTCTCCCACCCATGATCCTGTCCGTTTTTCTCTCGAACAAATATTATGTTTCTAGAATTAATGGACCTTTGTATGTGAGGTTCCATTTGTGGGGTATTCATGTTACTGTGATCTCATCATCTGAAGGGCATGTTGTTGTGAGACTTGGGTTTTTCAAGTGTTGCTTGCTGTACCCTGAAGTTTCCTGACATTTCGGTTGTTGGAAAAATGCCATATTGTTTCCGAACATCACATTTGCACTGCTTCAATGTGTAGTTTTGCAAGTGCAGAGAAAACAGGGAAGTAGATGCAGCATTGCTGTCCCTTGGTCCATTTGAATTTTAATCAAGGTGTATAGTTTTTCATTATTTCTTCTTAAAATGACAACATATGGAAAAGACTTTTAAATGATTGTGCCTTAAATTAATGCATCTTGATAAAATTCTCACACTTGGGTATTTTTTATTTTTCATCAAAATTTGAGACATGTTGTTTGTCTACTTTTCCCAAAGGTTATCCACTGTTGTACGAACCCTTAAAGGAAGCTTCTTTGAATGTTTTACACAATTTGATTTCTTCAAAATGAAAGTATGTTGGTTTTCTTCTGTTGTTGAATGCCTTTCAAAGAAATGGCATAGTTACATGAATGTGTTTCAGAATCAGACAAAACTGAGGACACGGTTTTCTTTAAACCTTCATCCTTGACCCGCTTTATGTTTAGGGAAGCAACCGAAAAACTTGGCCAGTTTGGGGTATTTCCCTTTTTAGATCAATTCCCGGTGCCTATTTCCTGCTAGGGTTTGTTGCGTCAGCACAAAGGGGAAAAAAGAACATTGAATACAGAGCTCTTTCTGAAATTATCCATAAAACCATTTTTTATTGAGTTGGTTATTGGTTAGAAACTCCTGGGTGTGATACTTTAACTCACTTGGTTTTACTTTGTTGATGAGTCCTCTTCGTCGATGTCCAGGACCAATAAATTCTTAAATAGCTGCAGTAGTTGCAGAAACCAGTGCAGATGGTGGACTTACCCATAAAATCACCACTCTATAAGAAGTGACCTGTTTGGTTTAATCTCGGAGAATAAGTTGTTTTGTTTTTTAACAAAATCGAATTCTGGATAAGATTTTGAGTCATTGTCACTCTTTCTCTTCAAAGAAAATACTTTTGGGTTGAACAAAGAAAAATTGACTTGAGCGGGACTTGAACTTGCGACCTCTGGTGTAACACGCTGGGGCTCTACCAGCTGAGCTATCTAGCCCTAATGTTGGTGGTCTCCCTATTTTGTCGATATCTTTGCTGGGGGGTGCCAGTCAGAAGCCATTCAACCTGTAACTGCTGCTCTAGTCACCGTGTCTTTGTTCAACCATCAATTATTTATAAATTTACCCAGTCAGTCTCCTTTGTGGTTCATTACTTGATATTTAAAGAAAATACTGGTGTTTTTCACAATATTTTCAGAATTTTTATTTTCAGAAGTCCAAATGTGTAGACAAGATTGAAATCTTGTTCATTCTTTCAGCGTTTTGGGAAACCGGTGCATTATCATAGCTTACCCTGTTTCATTCAATTTGTTTGTGGTCGCAGATAAATGAAGCAAAGTTGCTATTAAAAAAACCTGACCATCCGGCAGTGCAGCCATGTCTTAAATAAGAAACTGAACAATCATTGGCAGCAAAAAAGATTCTTTAAAATAACAAGAAGTTATTTTCACTGCATGAGTCATGACTTAAGTAGTAGAAGCCTGTAAGTAAAATAATTCACCCAGATTCACATCGTCAATGAACTGGACAGCCCTCCATTCTCTATTACTTCAAACTCTTCATGTTCACACATTGAGGCATAACACCATATCGCCTCGCTTTGTATTAAAACTGGAAAGTACAGTCGTGGTTAAAGTGATCAAATAACAAGAATTCATAAAAATTATTAAATTCCCAAGTGTGTTACAAATGTAGTAGGTCTCACTCTTTTTTTCTATATCATCGTTGCTTTTTAGAAAGAGCTCATTCATTCCTCACCACAGGAAATTTCATCAATGGAGGGAATGCGTTTTTCGAACTATGGTTTGTGTTTGCCAAGGGTCTTATGCGCACTATTTTGGTCGGCAATTCTCTCTTTTTTCTAAATTGCTCTGTATTCTACTTTTTACTGATTGTATAGTGGTCCCTCAGGAATAGCAGTAGTCGTACTGATGAGGCTAGCCTGTCTAATTAAAATTGCAAATTTAAACAAGCAAACCAGAAAAAAAATGAGTCTTTCCTGACCATTTTAAATGGAAAGATTTGCTAGGAAATCTTGTACTATTTATTTTATTGTTGTATATTTTTGGTAATGAAACCAAGGATGCCTCATAAGTGAACTGAATCACTGTAGCTTGCAAGCCTGAGGAAACCTGTAAACAAGGGTGCTTGCTATGTGAACCAGGGTTAACCCTTACTCTTCCATGACACTCAATCAATCAATCAATCAATCAATCAATCAATCATTTAATCATTTAATCAATAAAAAACACAAAAATGTGCTGTTATCACTATCTTTATTGGTAGGGAGTCTTTAAAAGAATATAAGCATATGGAGTGAAATCCAACACCCTACAAGATCATTTAAGAGTGAAGAAGTAAAGGAGAGGTGAATTTGTTGATTATCTGCGGATTATTTTGTGCACAATTGAACGCTGATTTGTATTAATACCAGTAGAAGTATCCTGTGTACATTTTAAACGATATTTGTCTGTCAACACGACTGTCTTGTGCTTTGTCATTGTTGGTCCATTTTGTGAACATGTAGTTTATTAGATAATATAAACTTATTGCATAACTGTGATTGAAACACATGTAGTTGAGCAACATACCCAAACAATGCATGATGCATTTGGATGGGAGCCTGCTGCTATTTGTGCACCTTATTACCACTGATTTGTCTTTGTTGATATATCGATCATGATGCCTGATTTGTTTTGTCAAGCAAACTGGTGCTCCTCCTGGGTTGACAACTTGCACAACAAAATATGAATTGATCAAAATAAAAAATGGTGATAGTCTTAGATGCATTAAAATCCCTGCATGAATCTCTTGTCAAATTACCAAATAAGTTTTTGATTTGGTCATCTTAAAAATTAAACAAGTATTTGAAGATTTTTTTTTACAAAGACCTGTCAAATTAATTTCTGATAGAGACAAGGGATTGTACCGTGTCTTTATCTAACGATATGAAAGAGAATTGTTTTAAATGAAATAAGACGAATCTTTGTTTTTTGTTTTTTTGTTTAACTCTTTCACTGTAATATTTTCAATATTTTTAACAAAGTATTACTGTTTATAATGAAAACCTGTGTCTTTTAGCAATTTATGAAAGTAATTCTTGTTCTCAGTGAACATTTTACTTTGTCGAAAACATGACCTATTACCATCTTCACTCTGAAGGAACAAAATCTACACTGAATGAATCTGAACACTTGCAGTTGAATTGTTATAATGATTTTAACCCATCTTTTTTTCTATTCTTTTTGTATCTACCCATCTCAACCAGGTGTATTGAAAAATAAGCCTTGTGCTGCTTTCTTTACATGCAATCAAAATAATCCTTACACTAAACATAATGTGCTTCTCTTCTTTCCCTTCCTCCTATCTTCACTGCCCCCTCCCCCGGATCACAAATAAAAACGCATCCCTCGTTCTTGACACTCAATTCCTTCCCCCTTTTGTGCTTCGCCTCTGTGGTGTGCTTCTCAACCATATTCTAGGAGGTCAGTTTGTGCAGCATGTTTGCTCAAATCTTTGGAATGTCTTGTCGTTTTTGCGTGCATGCTTTCATCTGTCCTGTTCAGTAAATGCCAAAATCTTTCTCTTGAGAGTGAGCTTGCAAGATGCTTTCTTAAGATCTCATGAATTTAGTTTTTCCTGGCCGGGTCTGTGTGAGGACAGTTCATATAAATTCATACTCAGTCATCTAAAGATGTGGAAAAAGCAAAAGACATAACTCCATCTGAAATTGTTTTTTACAAATAATCATTTTTGAAAATAACCGGAGAGTTCTGGCTGAAAATTTTGCAGGTTTTCTTTTACCTGGGTACTTTTGAATTCATCTGCCATCTGCCAAGAGTCATGTCCAATTGACTGTGGCTGCATTGCGGCTTGCGGCTATGCTAGATCACTCTAAATGCATACATTTTGTTATGGTGCTGCTGTAGCCAAAAGTCACATCCATAGCCACTCAAGTTGAAAGCAGTGCCAGTGATATGACATTTTAACAAGCAACTCTCAAGAGAAAAGAACTTTATTTTGTTGCCGCTCCTGAAGTTTACAAATAATAATCTTGTTTCCTTCTCAACATCCTCAGAGTTCGTAGAACCCTGAGATAAGTTGCCAACGACCAATGTCCAAAAAGATTTGCTGCAAAAACGAAATGGTTAAACATTTGATTTGTCCAGAGGGACTGACTTGGTTGTTTACTGAAGCAATTTCTGGACATGAAGGAAACAAGTGATTACGTTTGAATGTGTGTTCAACATCTCAGAGGCTCAGTACAGCACCTAAGGTCCACTCCAATTATCATCTAACAACTGTGTCTGTTCCTATTCATTTGCGCTTTTCAATCAACTAACGAAAATCATCCATAAACATATTTTACATGTCCCTTTGCAGAACAACTAATTTTTTTGTGGGGTTCCTGTAAGAGTTGATATCGTTAATTAACTGTGCAATGATATTTCAGAGTTAATTTCAGCGATGAAATTGAACATATCCTGTCTGTGTTTCATCAGTAGTGACCTGAGTTTGTACACATATTATGATCAACAAGCATGGAGCATTAGTTTATAGTCAGTCAACATTTGTGCATTTTGTCAAGATTTGTGTTTCTCAACTTGTCTTTCTTGCTCTTTCAAGTACTTGAAGAACTAACCCTGCCTCCTTAAGACTTCACTTCGAACCTTCCTGAGTCCATAAGAATTATTGAAAATTGTGGTTACTCAACAATAAAACCTCTTACAAAGTCCTCACTGTCAGGCAAAACCTGCCTCTGGAGTTCAATCGATTTGGGAAAAATGTTCATCTTTGGAAAAAGTCTTCTTTAAAGATGCTCGCTTTAGCTTATGAATATTTAGTCTGGTAACGTGGACTGCAATTCTTGCAAAAATTAGTTAGTGGCCTGACGTTTCGACCCTAGCAGAATCTTTCTCAAAGGCTAAAGGACAGCAATTCTTGTCTGAATTCTTGTTTCTATTTGAAAGGGGACATCTCTAAAACTAAACCAAAAACTGTTCCTTTTCACAATACTTAAAAGTGACTCAGTATTACAGAACGAAACTATTCTAGTTAAGATCTTTATCAATCACTTGTGTATTATTTTGTTCCCTCTCTCTCTGAAAAGTAAAATGTGTCAATTCAAGTGCACATTGTCTGTTATATCGATGCATGAATATCCACATTCTATGAATGACATTGTTCTATCGGTAACTGTTGAAAGCCAGGGTAGTAATCCTGAAGCATGACGCATCATCCTTAACATCCGTTACAAATTACTCTCCAAAAAACCTCACATTATCTCTTGAAGAAATGCATCATTCTTCTGACAAAACTTAAACCTAACAAAGACTTCTCTCTAATCAGACCGGTTTCAATTCCTTCTGGTCAACAAGACACCTTTCCATCTCTTTTGTTCCATAATTATGACAACCAAGATGACAATATCAGGATCTTGTTTATATCCAAATGTTACGTTGACAACGACATGACCGTCATCGTACCACTTCCAAATGAGTCAGCTGCTGAGCCTTTGATCTTTTTTTAGAATCGTCTATATTCGATTCCCACCCTCAAAAGCTGTAGATCATCTCCGAGAAGTTGATCAGCAAACTTGTTGAAGTAATTTTATGATGCTTCTCCTAGAAGTTTTGTATTAAATGACGGGTGCACTTGAGGAAAAGTAGAAAAAAAGTAACAGCATGACGTCAGGAACTAACGTAACTTGGAGAGAAACGTTCAATTACAGCCACTTAAGTCTAGTCCAGAATTTGTTGGTCGTGTAAGCATAATTTATTTCTAACAATTTTGTTTGAATTATGCTAGCTGTAAAAATCTGCAAGGGTTGGGTTTAACTTACAAAAAAAGTGGGGGACATTTTCAGAGGAGTAATGAACACATTTTCTCGCATGTACTTAAACATAATTAAGACCTCCATGTTATTACAGTTCATAAAGTTATGCAAATTTATTCATACTGACTTTACTAAGACAGAAAGAGCTCATGTTTACTTAAGAAATGTCAGACATGCTTCACATATTTTGAACAATAGTTTTCTTGAAATCATAAATTTATAAACTGATAAAACTAAGCCCACTGTATATACTTCAGAAGTTATTTTTATACAATATTTACCCTACAAAAAACAAGTTAAATTGTTTTTGCTGCATCAAGGGATAGTTGTAAGAGGGAAACTGAATCTCAAGTTCACAGGAGAAAAACTCCAATGTCATTGTGAAAGCAATGAGTCCTTAGCCATTAATTCCCCTGCCAGGATGGCATGCGTCTCGTACACGTTGCCCACTCTAAATTAATAAAGACAAGGGTATCCTTTTTGTCAAGAGGAGCAATTAGGAAAAACAAACTTGAGGAAACCTCAAAATTGTCCGGGGGTTTGGCGTCTCCAAGATCATGCTGATGTGGGCGACAAAGGTGCGATGTTATCACAATTACGGAAAAGGCAGAGGAAACCGCTTAACATTGGGTCAGTGCTTGCACTCTGTTCTGAAATCTAATAAGACAAAGTGTTTGTCGAAGTGCGGGCCAGGGGTGCGTAGAGGGGTGCATTATGTTTGGGAAGGGGGGTTGGGGAAGGACTTTTGGGGATCCCAACTCCAAATTGCAGCTTTGTATCGTAATACGGTTTGACTTGTTTTGCTATTTTTTAGTTTAGTCATTTTTATGGACGCATTTTCACAAATTTGTGTTTTCCGAGATAAACTTTTCGGTGCTGATTGTTTACAAGAACAGCATGAGTTGCATGTTTCCCAGTTAAGCAAATGCATGAGTTCGCATGTGCTAATCTCTTAGCATTATAGATTTACATTCAGCAGTTTGAGTTTGTCAAGTTATTTTCGTAAACTGTAGTGATTTCATCAGTTGTTGAAATATTCCTGATTTCTTGAATTCAATGTCAAACAATATTTGTTCTATTTGTGGTTGGTTTATTTTCAACCGTTGAACTTTTCTTCAAAACTAATCAATTTATGAATTCTAAATGTCCATTTGTTGGTTATTTTTGTATCCTGTGTACATTAACTGCCTAACTAAACCATCCTTTGTTAACGCTTACTGGATTTATTGTTAAAGGTTTGTATTTATGAAAAAAAATGTGTAGTCTTTATTCGTGTTGATTTTTGTAGAAATCAAAGTTGGTTTTGACTCCACTAAGTCCTTAGTTTTGTTCTATCGACATCGGTTCTTCTACGACAGGAACTTGAAGATTGCATCGTTGATGAAAACTCCAACAAAACTTGTTCATTTAACAGATTTGAGTCCATCTTCAAGATCCCAACTTCCAAAGCCTTCCTTACAAGAAGCCAAACAAATATTGCACTAGTCATCCTTCATGTAGGTGACACACACATCATGACGTCTTCACCTTCACTGACACATACACACGTATTTGTATTATTTCCCGCTAGGCCTATCACCCCCTACTGTATAATCCTCTAGTGGGTACATCCACAAGTCTTCTGGCTTCCAGAGGAGACCCCAAACACGTAGTCGAACTACTTTTCTCTTTGAATTTCTGGGTGTATTAAATGTCGACGAAGGATTAGCCGTCTTTCTTGCTGTTAAAGACACTTAAACTTCCTAAATGTAATTGTAAGCGGAAAATGTTGAAGTGTGCATGACTGGGCAGTCTTTGAGCAGAAGTCTTACACATGCCTGCAGAAAAAAAAGGTCTTAAAGTGTTCATCTGCTGTTGGTAATGACTCAAAATGTTAGTTGAAGGAAATATTAATTGCCAGGCTTACTCAGATGAGTGGTTGTAATACTCGCCAAGATTAAGTTATTTCAACTGCCATTTTTGTTTATACTTTGTTTCGTGGAAAGGAGAGAGGGACGTCAAACTGTGGCGTAGATGACTTGCTACTGATTTGTTTTATTTCAAACCGACACCTGTCTCATGAATCAATGTTTATCACATTGCAACCAGTTTCTCAATTTCTCTGCATCCCATCAATTAAGCCATACCAAGACCAGAAGAGCAAAAAAAAACCTCTTTTTGAATAATGGGATTCTGTATTCTTTGTTACTAATGAAGACAACCAAGTGAGGTTTGCGGTGACATCATGAGCATAAATGTCTTTTTGAGTTGTGGTGGTTCTGACAAGAACCGGTGGTTTGACAACTCGACGTTTCGATCAGTATGCTTTGATCATGCAAAGTTTTGAATCCTACTTAATGAAGACAAGGAACAAAACAGACAAATTGGCAATAAGATAGTGGTCTATCCAGCTGAAATGTAAACTTCAAAGAATTGATTGCACAATGTAATACAAAGTTTTTGAATCTCCAATTGGATGACTAGCCTGCTTAGCAAGTAATTTGGTTAAGCACCTAATTTATACTCAATCTATGCAAATCAATAAGCTGATTTTCATTCATACTAAGCAAATAAATAAGGAGTAAGCTAAAAGAAACTGCTGACAGAGTATTACAATTTTGTTTCACGGTTTGAAATTGGACTTTTAGTTTTATAAGCTCCATACGTCTGACTTTGTCAAAAGTTCCAACTTGATGGGTGCAGACTTTATACTGAGCATGTTTGTCAGCTCTTCCTCATCTGATACAAAGAAGCAGTCAACCTCAAGACGACTTCAAGAAGTCACCCTCACTGGCATAAGGAAAAGATCGTCCGTCCGTCGCTCTCCTTCCCAGGGGTGTCAAACAAAATGATGAGTTATCAGCAGGGAGTTTATGATGCACATGACCCTAGGGAAAAAAACAACACATGAAGTCACTTATTGTAGCATCAGTTATGGTGTTCCTTTCCTCAAGAAATGTGATATTCCTTAATCATTCCCAGTGTTACAGTCGGCAGCGGAGATGATTTCTTACTTTCCCTGGGGTTGGTAGGGGGAGGGTACTATCTACTAGGAACATCTTGAGAAGGAAACTTGGCTGAGAAAGAGATTAGTGTCATATTTCTTGTAAAAGAAGATGTAGATGGCTAGCTGTTTTACATTCCATGCTATTTTCTGCTTCAGTGAAACAACAAGTGAATGTGCGTAGGAATCCAAATGTATTTCAGATCTCAGATAGCGTTGTAATGGACGATGCGTGTTATGGTGTGGTGGTATAGACCCCCGGCGTTGGCCGCCATGGCTGAGATCAAACAATGGAAACATGTATGCGTCGCCAACAACTCTCAACCAATGACAGGTCTTCCTTTGACCCTTAGTGAGGGCGCTGTTTGGGCGTGTGATGTCATATGTAAGAGGTGTATTGAGAGGATGTAGGAGGTGGGCTGGAAGTAGGGGTAAGGTGGAAGCAGGGGTGGGGGTTTGCCTGAATAAAAGAAACATCCATCAAATACTATCCATCCACTGTATGGACCGGCATATCAGACTTTCGTTTGGGTTCCGGTGTAGAATTTTAGCTGTGATTGATCAAACATCATTTGATGGGGCCTAATACCTTGATATTTTATCATTCTAACAAATCTTTTGTTGCATTTTGTGTTTTGTTTGATTCTGCATGTTTCTTTTTATCTAGTGTTATCCCAGTCAGTTTAACTAACCCAATTACTTAATGAAGTTTTTTTCTTCTTTCTTTTTGATATCCAGGAGGTCGTTATAAAACCTGGAAGCGTCGTTGGTTCATTCTGACCGATAACTGCCTGTACTATTTTGAATACACCACTGTAAGTCACGTACTATATTTATTCATATATACCTCCAATATACCTGTAGTCTCCTGGGCCCAACTTTATAAAGCTTCTTCCTGGTTGACTTTGTGCTTACCATTTTTGACTGCTTTACAAATGTTACAATATTTTGTTTGACTTTACAAATTGTCTTCTCGTGTAGTTTGAGCTAAGTCTTTTTATTTATTTGCAATCTGCAGTGTTTGAAGAGTGGAAACAATATTTTTACATGGACTAAATGTAATTTTTGTGATATTCGAAACCATTTTGTGATCTTATGATGAGTCAAGTTTTGATTTAATTTTGTCTTCTCAGGACAAAGAACCTCGAGGTATAATCCCGCTAGAGAACTTACAGATACGGGAAATAGAAGACAGTAAAAAACATGTAAGTAGAGATAAACATCATTTAAAGGATGTGCATATTTTTACTGTAGGAGTAAAAAATATAAATGTTCACAGATTGGCACTCAAATCATGGTATAAAGATGGTCATGGTAGGAAACTCCCTTTGAAATATTGCTGCTTGAAATGCAATAGTTTTTGAGAAATGGGTAAAACAATTAGATTTGATCTTGCAAGTCCAAAACGCAATGTTTGCAAACAGTGGATATTGTCCTATGGCCAGCCTTGTCTGATTCCTTGAATCCCTGTATACAATCATGCTGATTGGCCCTTATGCAAAAATAAGGGTCCTGACTAGTTTTGTCAGTCGGGTCAAAATGAACTTTGGATGTGGGGAATTTTTGATGGTCTCTTTTTAGGTTGATTAGGGACTATTAAGGCACCAGTGGAATGTCTCTCTTGACCCCGACATCTCCTACAATATGTGACGGGCTCTGTGAAAATGAGTCACTTGGGGGGACAATTCACTTTTGAGTTTTATACATGGCTGTAAAGAGCACACAACAAGCTTAATTTTGACATCTCTTACACACTTTTTGGTTCAAAGGTTATGACCTTTTGAAAAACAAATTATGTAGATATCTGAAAATAACCCCTAATGGAGAATAAAAAAAAATCAAATGTTGATGTCAAAAGAGAAATACTATTATTTTGTTTAGAGTTCATAGATACCACAATGTTCCTCAATTGCTACAGACTTGAAATTTTGGGGGAAGTTTTATTAGTGTATTCACATGACGATGCAATTTTAATATTTTCAAAACTAATTACAAATGACCTTATTTGCATATCTGAAATAAATTAAAGGGAGACATTTACAATGCCTTTTAAAGTACAAAATAGGAACAAAAGGGTCATTAAAAACTGTTTTTATTCATGTTTATCAACAACAACAAAAGTTTCTATTTAAGAATTATGAAAAGATAGACCCTTAAGAGGCAAGAAACCGTTTTATCACAAAATTTTATTTCAATTTTTGTTTTATCACAAAATTTTATTTCAATTTTTGTTTCACCCTACCAACACTCAACTGCCCTGTAATTGAAAGTGGGTTGTGCGACAAGCGACTCATTTTCGTAGAGCCCGTCACATATGTTACTCTTTAAGCCTCTTGGGGTCTAGCCAAACATTGAACAGGTGTTCCAGTCGGTACCCATGTGTCCCCGGTAACAAGGCTACCATATACGTCAATATTTGTGTTTCCATCCCGTTCCCCACAGCACTGTTTTGAGCTTTTTGCCTCAGACGGGCGCGAAATCATCAAGGCTTGTAAGACGGACGCAGATGGGAAGGTGGTGGAAGGTAAACACAACATCTACCGCATGTCAGCGTCAACTCTGGAGGAAAAGGAAGCCTGGATCAAATCCATCACGTAAGAAATAAACTCATGGAATATTTAACCCAAGCCCAACTTACTAGTTAACCCTCCTACTCTTGGTGACATCTTCCCCAGTGAGTGATCAACGGTTTGAATCCATTCAACTGCACTTGTTGTGTAGGGTGTCACAACTGCACAGAACTAACTGTGTACATGTGTGAACTGTGTAGATGCATTCATCATAAGATATGAGATCATATTGCAGGATGGCAGTATCATTCAAAACCACAGTGATATTAAATGGTCAGACAGTAGGAGGGTTGAATTAAGAAAAACAATAATTTGAAATGAAACTCATCATAAATTTCCTTAAAAGACACTTTCAAACAGATTTACTTGAAACACAAGAACCTCTGGCGACTGAAGGCAATAGCAAAACATTGAATAAGTTAAGCAGTTGGAAACAACTGGTGTAGAATTCAGATTTCTTTGTAAATTAAAGAAGCTAAAACTTACTGAAGTTTGGCATCACAGTGCATCTTAGTCTCAAGTTCTATCATTTTAACAACTTAAGAATGAAAGTTTGTAATCGGAAGTTCAGCTTGAATGCCCTATTTGGGGTTTGGAGGGTGCCCTGTATTTTTGGCAGTGTTTGTGATTTTGTGTCACGGGTTATTTATAGTGATAGATTACGTATGTCATCTTTAATCATGTTCATTCTCACTGTACTCAACATCTATCTGTTTCTCTCTACAGTGCCAGTATAAGTAAGGACCCCTTCTATGACATGCTCGCAGCAAGAAAGAAAAAAGCATCTTCCAATCTGAAGGATACTTAGATGTCAAAACCCAACTCTACGTTTTAGTTTTCCCAAGTCCAGTCAGTGAAACGACACCTTTTCTATGAAAGACAAGTCTTTTTTTCTTACTCAAGTTGGTGATTGAAACATCATGTTCCTTAACAATAACCCTGCGTAAAGATCCGTTTACTTCTAAGATGGTTCGTGAAACGGCATCATGACACGGCGTTGTAAATGATACTCATTTGCATAATCTATAAATAGAATGTTATATATAATGCTAATCAATGAGGTACAGGAACCAAATTGGACGGACTCGATGCCAAGCAAGTGGCTACCGTCTTATGGCTCCTCGGGGGTGACTCAAGAGGAAATTTCTGACCGATCAAATATCAGAGTAAATTTGATGTTTGGAAGTGATAGAAAGGAGCAAAACGGCTGGGCTTTTTCTTATCAGCTTCTTAGGGTTTTTTAAAGACTCCGCGGTTAAACCAGAAAGACTTCTACAAAGAAGCAAAACAAGCTTTTATATTGTCTTATTAACAAAAGCTTTCATTTCTTAAAAATTATCAGTTTAAAAATCAAGAACTGGCATTATCAATCAATTCTTTGTATCATATTACTTCAAAAAGAAATGGCTGTGAAAAGCATTGTATAGTCTAAATAAACTATTGCATTTTTTAATTTTTTTTAATTCTTATTCGGATGATTTTTTACAGTTGTACTTTTTTGTCTTGAGATTGAAGCCAGCACTTGACTGTACAATATTTGTACCAAAAACAAACAAAAAATTACAAATTGTTTTTTTTGGTATGAACTCAACCAAACCTACTCAGTAATGATTGAAAAGTAACAATCTCAAATTGTTTCTGTTCGTGTACAAAAGTGGTTTTGTTATATTTATTATGCAACTCGTTGGATTATTGAGACGCTTTGAAGTTATTTGTTTTTGTGTATAGTAATAACGAAGCAACTGTTTTTAATTAATGTACTTATTATGAATCGACCCCTTGCATACATAGCTGAGGAAATTTGCATATGTGCAAACCAGGAACAATTTGTTAACTCAGTGCTATAAAGGACCTCATTTGCAGTTTCATATTTAGAAAAAAAAAGGACTTAACTGGACTGGAATGTCTACAAATATAAAAAATCAAACATGATCGAGAGATACATTTGTTTCCAAAAGCGTTTTGTTTATCTTCTCTGTACGTATTGGTGGAAGATATACCACCAATAAAGTCATTTAACAAGGCCCTTCCACCAATTTGATGAAATTCATACAACTTGTAATGAAGACCTTCTAGTGCTGAACTGTTGAACTGTTGGTCACATGGTACATCTTTTGTGACCTACTTGAGGGCGCTGTTTGAGTAGATGCAAAGGGTCAAAAACAGACAGAGTACATGGGGCCTTTGGAGGGGTCAAAGCATCACTGAATTGGTGTTAACAGTATCTCAAATTTAGTCTAAAAGTCTTTTATAGAATGAGCTGGCTTCCCCACCCATTTAAGAAGTGCCACAGGTTGGCCAAAAGGATTACATTAGTGGCTGCTGGCAGCTCAAAATGTGAGAACTATTGGATTAAATTAGCCGGGGTATTTTGTTTTGCGAATTGTACCGTACTCCGTTCTCTGTTGGACATTGGAGTTAAACTGACACAAACTCACAACATTCATTACTTGCAAAGAAGCCAAAAGTAATGCTGAGGTTTTTAGAGCGGTTTGTAAAAGTGCATTGGGTATGTAAGGCAGGATGACATTGGAGGGTCGGTGAAGTGTTTAATTGCATCAAACCCAGACTTGTTGTCACCCAACCTTGTGAAAGTTGTCACTGCCAAGCTGAAAACTTAATCAATTAAGGTGATTTACCTGTTTCTGAAATCAAGACGAACTTTTGTGACCCGTTCTAGTTATCCAATCTCCTGATGAAATTGAATTAAATCCCACTCTGTCTGATTCCCAGAATCATTGACAGCAATACCAGTGCTATTTTTTAATACAGAAGAAGCTCCTGCCTATTTTTATGCAGATCTCAATTTGTGTGTTGTATGATTGTTATGGGCAAGTTTTAAAAAAATCATAACCAAATGTTAAGATTATGACTAATTCAGACTATAAAACCAACTTGACCAAAACAATAATCAGTTGCTTCAAAATTCAATAAAGTAGCTGAATAAGCAGCGAGTCTAGGTCAAAGTGCTCTGTTATTTCGATATTTTTTAACGTTGCTTTTTTTACTTTGCTTTTGGTGCTTATAGATTTCCATTAAATGCTTCCTTGTTTTACAGTATTATTACAATTTATGGAAAGAAACCTCCGCATGACTGTCGTCAAACTAGACTTGTATTAGTCAAGTCATGTGTAATGGAAGGAGCCTGTTAAGAAGATAATGCCCTAAAGGTAGAATGATAAGCTGCAGTGACTATCTGAAGTCTATGAGAACTTTCTCTATAGATTAGATGCAAAGCTTTGGCGTGGTGTTGGAAGGCAAAAGTTCGGTTCTTTCTTCCTAAGATGGCTCTTAAAAGAGTTTTTGTCATTTTAGTTCACAATCCAAATTGACAATGAATTGCATTTTGGCTAGAAACTAGCTCCTGATAAGCATGGTTTCATGTATGCTTGTGCTGTGGAATTTTGTGAAATTGATTTTAAAAACCAACAAATTTAACACAAATTCTTAAAATAATCTTAACTTCATTATTGATATTGAGGTTAACTGGTGCTACAAAATACCTTCCCAAAATTGTTTCCGTGCCAAAAGTTGCGGCCGAGTCAAAAAATCTACCTGTATTTCCCTCCATTACATTTGATTGAATTGACTGTGTCGTATGTAGAGTCCACATTCAAATTCCTGTTGCATAAAAACAATGTTTCAATATTTTGTTTATAATGGTTATAAAGATACCGAAGTGACGATTGTACTTTCTGAACAAGCTATTCAGTTATGTTTGTTGCCGTTTTTTGTAAGTGTATTGATAGTATAAATATGTTGGTTTTAAATGCCATCTGTTGGTTTAATGCTGTTGGCTTAAATGGTAAAAGTTTGAATGTAATGTTTGTTGTGTATAAAACTATAACAAAATTTAGTTGAATAATTTCTCATTTTTTGAAAATTGTTCGCCATGACGATTGATTTATGCGAATCAAAATTATTTAGATTTATTTTACTATCAACCAAGATCAAAAGTGAAAATAGAATCTCACAGATTGAAAACAAAAAATCCTTTCCCTGGGATCGATTTCACTAAGCACTTAAAGATGAGTTGTCAATAGTTGCCATAGTGATTCGTATTGTGACATCACACTTTGCTTAGCAATATACACAGTTAAGATCAATTTTAATTCTTGGTGAAATTGGCCCCCAGAGAGGTGCATAAGATATAACTGAATGTATTTTAACTTTGCCTAAACCATTCCAAAAAAATAGGCTTAATTTATCTTAAAATAAACCATAAAAAGGTACACGTTATGTACAAGAAAAACCCAACAAATTGACCGTTATTATTTAATTTATGGATTATTTTAAAGAGATGATTCATTATTGTGTATCAGTATATCTCTTAAACTTTGAAATAATTTGGGGTTGAACAAAGAATAATTTGCTAGAGCGGGATTTGAACCTGCGACCTCCCGATTCACGTGCCGGGGACCTTTCTAATGAGCTACATGTATCTAGCCCTAATGTTGGCGGTTTCCCTACATCTGTTTGGGGTGCCAGTCAATCTGTAACTGCCATATAGCCAGGGATGCAATTGTTTATAAACTTGGTACAAGCTAGGATTTCTTATCCTTCTGGAGACAATATGGTATTCCGTGTCCCCCCAAAACCCTACTTTTAAAGCACATGAGCTGCTTCACCAAAATGGACTATAGTATAAATGCCAGAAAGATTAACATTATTTTGCATATGAACAAAATATTTTATGATAGTTTCTTTACCATGCCAATCAAGTGAAATCTCCAAATTGTGTAATGTCCCTTTATAAGTGACAAAGTTTACAATAAATATTTTTGCTTTGGAAGAAGTTTGACAAAAAGTGGAACAGTTAACCCATGTTTGGATTCATCAGATTGTTTGTTTTTCAGTAATGGTGAATGATTAGATTGAAACTGTTTTAGACTTGTTCAAGTCTTTGAAGGATTGCAGAGTCAATGAAAGAAAAAGTTTATTCAAAAACAAGTTTCCCAGTGTTCTTATACAGTCTTTAAACCAATTATATATTTGATCAACTTTTATAGAACTGAAAAATAAATAAAAGATAACTACCTGTAAATATATGAAATATTGGCTCATGTTTTTGTAATTTTTCTTAAAACAAACAAGTAAAGGCTTTTCAATATTAACACTATCGTCAAAGGAATTCTTGGTGATTTAACAGTTATATCATCAGTAAATGATTTTCATTGATTAGAACAGCAAATACATCAATTGATACTCAACATTAGCACAAAACATTTTCAGACTGAAATTATTGTTGATGACAAAATGAATTTGCAAATGACTGCATTAGAACTCACTAATTTAAAATGCATCTGTTGTAAGCAGGTCCAACTTTCACAGAACTGCAGAATACCAGGGCAAAGATTTTGCATGTGACATGGTATTTTGGCTGGTAACCTTATTCCGGTAAGCACAATTTTGTTGAGCTTAAGAAGCTCTGAAATTGGGCTCGGTCTGGTCCATAAGTAACTGAGTCGCTAAAGAAGTAACTGTTAAAGTCAGATCTCTTCAATCGAGAAACAATGAGTTGGAAACTGCCTGTCACTGAAAGAAGTTAAGCGTACTATCTCGGAATGAAGAGAGGAGACCATTCAACACAAAAGTAGTTCACTTCAATCTGTGCCCAATATCATAGAGCTGCTTAAGCACAACAAAATTATGGTTACCAGCTAAAATACCATGTCCTGTGTACAATCTGTGACTGGTATCCTGCTCACCTTTGCTTAGCAGACAATTTTTAAGCAATATTTTCTGCTTAAGCAGGACAGCTCTATGAAATTGGGCCCTTTTGATGTCGACTAAAGCTTGGAGCATGTCCAAAAAGAAAACCCCAATTTAATTTTTTGTTTAAAGTGGCAAAGAGTTCCCAGTGTGTTCATTGTCCTTGCGGGCTTTCCAATAAATAAATCTTGAGTGTATACTTGTGAAGTCATATCCTCTCAGAGAGCCATATTGCAGCTGAGCATCCAGCTTTGATGACGTTAGAGAGTGCAGAGTACATCGGCGCCTGGAGGGAGGGAGGTAAAATAATCCGGTCACAATCACTCGATTCTTTGTCACACAAGAGGAAAAGAAACAGCTGTTATAGGACGCCTCTTCACAATAATTGAAACAGTGATTTCATTGAAGAGGGTCCAGTTTTAAAATGTTGACAGGTTAACTAATATTTCTACTAATTTCAAAAATCATATCTGTGTGAGAGACAAAATATGATGATGAGGAGGAAAACTGGAATGTGGTTCGTGAGTCCGTCCGACTTCAGAATTATAACATGAAATTTGATTTCCCAGGAATGTCAAATCAGCACCTACATGCCCCTCTGCCGACACCCAAACAGCACCCACACGCCCCTCAGGCTGACATCAGAGTGGCACCCAAACAGCACCCACATCCCTCTCAGACTGGCACCATGGTGGCACCCAAACAGCACCCACATACCCTCTAGCTGACACTATGGAGGCACCCAAACAGCACCCACATACCCCTCTGGCTGACACCATGGAGGCACCCAAACAGTACCCACATACCCCTCTAGCTGACACCATGGAGGCACCCAAACAGTACCCACATACCCCTCTAGCTGACACCATTGTGGCACCCAAACAGCACCCATATACCCCTCTAGCTGACACCATGGTGGCACCCAAACAGCACCCACATACCCCTCTAGCTGACACCATGGTGGCACCCAAACAGCACCCACATACCCCTCTAGCTTACACCATGGTAGCACCCAAACAGCACCCAGCACTCCCTGATGGTCCAATTCGGTTTAGTGCATCGCGTGCTACTGTACCAGCCCATACGCCTATCGCATGCAGTGCTCCAACTTTAATAAAGACTGATCCGAATCAGCTGTTCAAATCCCTCCATATAATCCCATTTCCACCAATCAGAGTGTCTTAAACGTGTTGGGCATTGGTTAATCATCAATGAATCGGGATCTCAATGGGAAGTCTTTAATTTCAGACTTTGAATCTATAGCTATGACATCATCGTTTACTGATCAGATCCAATATGCCTGAATTTCCCAGTACTGGTGAAAATGAACTGAACACCTGGGCACAGCTGTATTTAAATGCTAGGCACAGAGATAGCGTGACACAGAAGAAAATATTACTTGTACGGGGACATTCAGAATAACAAATGTTAAAAAGACATTTGATTTTGTTTTGACCGACCCACCCAAAAGTTTGATTTCAAAACATTGACTGACTGTTAAATATATATTTGGTTTGTGGTAACACCATGTGAATATCTACCTGCTAGGTAGATTATGATCTCTGCGAAATTACAGGCCTGGAGTCCAGTATCATGACATCACAGAACGATGATGGGGCCTTAAGAAACGTACAATAATGGTATTAACTGACCAATCATTGGGTCAGATGACCCCACAGTAGTGACCCTTGATTGACCTTATTAACTGACCTGTTCAGCATCATGCTCCAGCCCCTTGTCCAGGTGTTCTAACTCTTCATCTCTGAATTCTTGGATGGTCTTCAATAACTCTTCATGCTTGACAGGATCATCATCAAGGAGCTGCCTGATTTGTCTGATGAGATGAAAGATCAAAACAAGAAATGAAACTAGAGAATGTTCTTTGAAAAGAAAAACAAACATTTATTTGTCTACAATGAAGTTTTAACTGAAGACTTACTTATTGTAGTGTCCACCGATAGTCTCCTCTACAGCCACTGTACATGCCATTGCTCCTTCCTTGCCCAGTAGAGCTGTACCAGCACCTAGAAGTATGAATTCAGAGATGCTTAACAAGACTAGAGATGAGACTTCAACGTTTTCATTAGTGTTCTTGGAAAGAGTTCAAAGGCCGGGTTTGAATCAACAAACTAATTACACCTACAACAATTGAAGTGATAAGTTTAGTTCAACTTTTTCCAACTGTGAACAAAATGTAACCCTTTCTAAACTCATAGAGGACTTCATCTTATTTTGTTATTATTATAATCATATATTTCTGGTAATGAAAACAAGGATGCTTCACAAGTGAACTTAATTAGTGTAGCTCGCAAGCCTGAGGAAACCTGTAAACAAGCTATATGAACCAGAAACACCAGGGTTGACCCTTACTCTTCCATGATAAGGGTTCTAGGATCTTTTACATGCACTACCAATCCTAGTACACCGGACCTACGGCTTAATAATAATGTCCCATCCGAAGGACAAAGCAATTACGGAAAATTATCTTGCTCAAGGATACAAGTGCCACGACCGGGACTCGAACCTTGCACCTGTTTACCTATTCATTAACATTTTTAACTGTTGTTACTTAATGTGTTTTCAAGTTTGTTGTGCAGATTGAAACAAACCAACCAAACAAACAAATCAAGATCGAATCCGCTCAGCCACGACAGGGCCCAATTTCATAAAGCTGTTAAGCAAAAAATACTGCTTGGGAAATTTCTATGCTAAGCATAAAATGAGTGGGGCACCAGTCAAAAAAGTGTTAACTTTATGGAATTTTGGCTGGTAAGCAGTTTCTGCTTATCAATTATTTTTCTGTGCTTAGCAAATTTCTGTGCTTACATGCTTTTATGAAATTGGCCCCAGGCAACAAAATGAGCTTACCCAAAGCAAAGCCAGCAATATTCCAAATGGGAAGTAACACTGTTGGTCTCACTCGGTGCTCTGGAATCAGCCGCTCAAACGTCTCCCTATGGTGCTTCTCCTGGTCCCACATTTCCTTAATTTATAAAAAGACAAATTCAGCTTTTTGAAAAGGCCTCATATAAGTTTAGGTGAAAATAAATTATAAATGTTTTGTTTGCCCCAGTGCTAGGCACCTCACAGTCATGATTGTACGTCTTAAAAAGAACAAGCAACTGGCAAATCATCTTGTTCGGGGACTCTTGTTGCCCGGCAATGATCGCATTCTGCCTCCCTTGTATTAGCTTGTTGGAATGTTAGCTCCCTGAATATTCACTCAGATCACAAATCTTCTCCCCTAAACGTACTTTTATTATCGTCATATTTTTTCCATGTTTGTTTATTTTACTCCAGCACAAAAGCGACACTCTCTTACACTTTTCAAGCAATCGCAGACTTGGACAAGGTCACCTATGAAATTAGTTTTGCAGGTATAAAAAGCAATCAATAACGATACTCATAACATTAGATGTAGCTGCGCAAACCAGAGTTGCAAGGTATTCAGTTGCATCACGTAATAATTTCTCTTAGTATTCTATTGATTGTGGGTATTTGTGTGCATTTTTCACACATTTGAAAACAGCTTTCTATTTCTTGGTGTTTTAAATACATTTCCATGCGCAATTTTCATCACATTCCAGTTTTACATTTGAAATTTTTCCTGTAGTTTTGTAATGGTACTTTTATAAATATTATTGTAATAATTCTTTCCTTGATTAATTTGTTTGTTTGTAAAGAGTCTTAGTGAGTCGCTACAGTTATGTGATTATTAATTGCGATGATTGTAACCCTCTTCCCTGATGGTCCAACCGACCACCATCCGGAGGACGGTTCTAATCATCAAAGCTACATACCTGTATGACGGGTCCCACTGCTGTTTTACCCAACACGGCCATTTGACCAGCATAGATTCTATCTGCCCCTAACTCCCCGGCATGATCAACACGGATAATGCGATCCAGCAGAGCACTGGTTCTTGCCTGTGACTGTGAGCTGGCATGTCTCGCTACCAGAGAGGTTCTACCGGTGGCTTTTGCTGTATGTAGATGACAGGTACGGCAAATGGAGCAAGTGACTGAGCGTAGGTAGGAAACATACATGATGATGAATTCACTCCTGTAAAATTAAGCAAAGTTGTCAGATTTAACTTAAAATCATATCATGAGAAAAGACAGTATTTGAATATCGTCCTCCACTGCATGTCTAAAAATCTCCCCCTCAAATTTTTTAAATGTCATCATTTCAAAGAAAACCAAATATATAGCACAGGAGATCCTCATTTTTTCGTAACAACTCCAGAGAAGTTGGCTTACAACATCATTCCTACACCACCACAGGGCTGATGTATCACTAGTTGCGATAATCGTAACCCTCCTCTCTCGACGGGCCTAGCCCGTCGAGAGAGGAGGGTTACGATTATCGCAACTAATGTATCACTATCAGTATCAGTTATTTGGCAAAGTCTTCAGCAGCCAGCCCTTTCTTCTACTCTACTCTAGCTGCATGATGGATGGTGGGCTTTTGCCAGTGGCAGTTACTGGGTCTAATGTAAAGGTAAGCTAAAGAAGGGCAATTAACTGTTGTCTCTATGTTTCTAGCAAAATATTGTAAAACACTCACTCTGTAATTTCTTGTGTTGTGTTATGAAAAAGTTACGAAACAATCTCCGTGGGCGCCGCCATTGATTTACAATAGAATAGCAATTTGACCAATTGAGGGCGCTGTACAAAAATCATCACATGTCACAATCATTAAATTGGACACCGCTCTGCAGACGACAGGTGCATTTTTGTCAGCGAGTCAGAAAAACAACTCTCATAGTGTATACTTTCACTTCAGCTTAGAGTGAACTTTTTAACAAGGAAATGCGCAAGCTAAGTGGATTTCTTGCAGGTAAATTATTTGCCACTAACTAACCAAACCATTCATTTTCGGAAGAGGTTGTTTTATGCATGCACAGCCTGTGACAAAAAGCAAAAACTTAGGAATAACTTGGACCCAGATCGTCGACCGTTGATGTCAAAATTTCGAAAAAAGGAGTAGGGTTAAGGAATAACTAGTGTTTGAAACTTATGCGCAAGTCGGCGATTAATTATTTAATAAAAAAAGTACCATGAACAAGTTTCTTTGGAGAAAATAGGCATTTGATAATAACAGGTTTTTTTAAGCACGCACAAAACAGCTAATAATATTAATAATTAAGATTAATAAATAACAATGAAATAAAACACAAAAAGCTAATTACACACTTCATTTGTTTTGAAATGTGTATGTTACACGAAGTATTGTAAGATAACATCGAAAGAAAACAATGAAGCACTTAATTCAGTTATATTCATTAAAATATTTTATTAAAATATTTACACATTATGTTCTTATGTTCTTATAACAACATTTCTTGGGAAGACAACATAAAGATGGTTTCGACGACGGAATAAAATAGAGATATTTCAGGCTAAACCCATAACAACATTTTATCACTATCACAATATCAGGGTCCAATTTTATGGCTCTGCTTACTATGAGTTCTGTGCCTATTGGACCAATTTCATAGAGTCACTTAAAGGCCTGTACACTTGGTAAGATCGAAAAACCGTCACAAATGTTCACAGATTCACACATAACTTACATGATTTAAAGTAAGTAATGGTAGAAAGGGTTCCTTAAAATATTTCTGCCTAAAATGCTATCGTTTCTGAGAAATGAGTAAAACAATAGTTTTTATCGCGCGCGATATTATATAAACTCCATGTTTGAAAAACAGAAAACACATAAGGTCTCTTTTCACTATTTTCTCGTGACCTCGATGACCAATTGAGCTCAAATTTTCACAGGTTTGTTATTTCATGTATGTGGTTGATTACACAAAACATGAACACTGTCTGTGATTATTTTGTCAGCTCTACCAATCCTGTATAATACCTTTAAAGCACACGAACGTACTTGGTCCAATGCAAATCACTAGACTTGTAGCAGCAGTCCTTTGAGAAATATCAAGCCTTGTTATTTGAATTCAATGACATTCAGTTCACCCCAAATGTATGGCTATTGTAATGCGCCTAGCAACTAATGAACCTCCGAAGTGCTGCCCTCACCAACAGAAATTTATTTATGACCAATAAAGTCTCGACAAATATTGGCATATATTATAACGAACCATCTGTAGGCTACCAATATGACAGGTACTGCTGTAGATTTGTATTCACTCAATCAATATTGGTTTGTTGAGACACAGACAGGCAGCAAATAGTCTAGGTGCTATAAACCCATGTCAGGCTTAACATCTAAACTTATACAGTGAATTTTTGTTTATGTATTGTACAGCTGTTGGCGACAGCTCCCATTGTTAAAGAATAGAATTTGCAGAAACCTAGCTGAAGCTAGACTTGACCCAAGTCAGACTGCCGTCATTATGATCTGGTGGGGGCCTAATGACCTGATGGATGTCGAACATAATGTAAAAAGTCAGACTTGAGTCGAGTCTAAGCTGAATCTGAATCCAAATCTACTCTGGAAACAGCCTAGAGTAAATTTGGAGGGCTGCCTTTTATGGTCCATTGTAAATGGTAACATCCCATTCCAAAAGAAGACAAACAAATTTAAGTACAGTGCTTGTTCAAAAGTCCAGGTAGAACACTTCCAAGTTTTACAGTTGTGTTACAAATTAATCTCTGAGCTAAGCATGCTGTTTGTTGGATTGGGTTTATTGGCAAAAACGACTGTCCAGTTTCATGTAATTTTGAGGATCGTAACCCTCTAACCCTCTGATCAGAGGGACCAGAGGGTTACGAAAATATAAAATAATTTGGGGGCGGTAGTCTTGGGTAATATCGTAATTGCACCATAAGATCTCATCCTAACACAAAGTAATCCTGTGCATCTCTCCTTGCATCTTGAAGTACCCTGTTTCCTGACACAAGATGATTGTCTTTGGATTCAACTGGACTTGTGTATTTTCCTGCAAGATGAAACAAAACAATAATAAGACACAGTTTAAGATGAGATAAGATAAATTAAGATAAGAAGAACTGGCCTAGATTCAAACGTACAGACAAAAACACTAAAATAAAGAAATACACTACAGGGAATGAGAGTCACTACATGCTGACAAAAAAATCTAAAACTGTGATCCAGATCTTACGAGGTACATCGAATGATGGCATTTCCACCTTTTGGTAACCCCTGGAGTTATAGATTCAAATGAGCTTTTGGGAACAGAGTGCTAGAGAAGTAAATCAAAGAGCATGACTTGTTTAAGTTTGGGGGGAAAAAAATATATTTGTTTAGCAGACTTAAACAAATTTTGAATTCAGATAAAAGTCTGAAATTTCTTATCTCTGAACATAAAAACAAACTGACCTGTAATAAAGTTATATTTCTCTTTTGGTTGATCAGGCCTCGGGACCCCCTCTCCTCTTTTAAGTCCAAGCTTGGAGTGAACTATTCCATAAGATGTCCAATAGTCCAACTGGTTGTTGCTTCTGGTGAGTACTTTCTGCATTTCATCACCGGTTACGTTATGAGACCAATTGACGAGGGACGGGTAGTGTAACCTGATAGGCTGTAGGGAAGAATGGCAAACTTCATTATTGGGAAGGTTTGGAGTGCTTTAATCCTTTTAAGAATTGAAGCCTGTTGAATAGTATACAAATATTGACTGCTTCGAGTGCTATGGTTAAAACTACGACTCCCGAGGTGACTCCCGAGGTGACTCCCGAGGTGACTCCCGAGGTGACTCCCGAGGTGACTCCCGAGGTGACTCCCGAGGTGACTCCCGAGGTGACTCCCGAGGTGACTCCCGAGGTGACTCCCGAGGTGACTCCCGAGGTGACTCCCGAGGTGACCCCCGGAGCGTGCTATTTTCCCGAGGCGCAGCCGAGGGAAAATACGCTCCGGGGATCACCGAGGGAGTCGTAGTTTTAACCATAGCACGAGTAAAAGCAGTCAATATTTGTTTTATAACACCCCAACAGACTATTTATCATCCTCGTACACGTAACGTTCGTACGCGCATTTCAGATACACAGATGCACAACTGATTGGGCTCGAGGTGGGTAAAAAAGACGTCTAGGTACTGCACGCCGTGTGATAGTCGTCGGACTATCACACGGCAAACGATGCACTATCACACGGCCGCCGTTTCTAGTAAAACTAAGACATATCATGTGACGCGCTCTAAACCAATGAAAAGGCAGAATATTTGTTAGGGGTGTTATAATTGTTATTACTTATTTCTCATTAATATTTGGTATAGGCAAAGAGGAAACAATGTCCAGACATGAAGTAAATCATAAAGAGAGGACAATGGGGAAATGTCAGATTAAGATTAGAAGGCAAACCCTAAATGGAAACTTGCTTACATGTTCGTTTACGGGGACTATACAAATACATTCATCAAAGCCTTCATACAGGCCAGGGTTTGATTTCATAAAGAGTTAAGATTGGTCTTAACTGTGTATCAATCTGAATTGCTAGGCAAAGTGTGATGTCACAAAGCAAATCACTATGGTAATACTGATGACTCATCTATAGATGAATCTTAGTGCTCTGTGAAATATACTCCAGGAATTACACCAAGGCCACAGCTTCTGTTGCCTTTGGTCTTGGCCTTAGCGCCCCTTCAAAAGTAGATTTTAAGATTTTCTCAATGGAAGTGTCCTTAACAAAATGGCCTTGCCCTCTCACTGATGAAATTCCAGGTCTACTTTGCATACTTTGTTTATGCACTTGACTGCAAAAGGAATTTCTATGAGGGATTGTAAATGTTTTGGTTTTGTTTTCCAAAGGAATGGAGACATTTGCTTTTGTTGTCGCCAAGTAATATAAAGGGGAGGTTTTTTAATATTGTTTCATGAAGTAAAGTCTCACCAACCTCACTGTGTTTTATGACTGATCAGAGTACAGTCAAACCTCACTATAAAGAGCAGTTATAATGAGGTTCTGCTTGTAAAGAGTACATTCTGAAGTCCCGATTCTCATTTCTGCTTTTTGTTTCTTTGTTTTGCTGTCCTCTTAAAACAAGGTCCTTTGTATAAAGAATTAATTTGTCCAGTCCCAGCAATCTTGTAAGAGTCTACTGTACTTACATGTTGTGTAGGTCGTTGTACAAACTCGCTGCCGTAGCGTGTTGAGTGGTGCTGCTGCTTGTCTAATCCAATATCAAAATGTGACTTGTGAAGTGTGGGGCATTTCGCTGGTATCTCTGCAGCATCTAATGACATCCTTCCACCAAACGCCTAAAGAGTGAATACAAATTATGATTTAACATTTATACGTTTGTAAAATATAGTAACCGAGACAAGACCTCATCTAATAAGAAATCAAAAGAAAAACATGAAAAACACCTTTTGAGTTGCTGAAATCATCTCCATGTTTACTCCAGTCTTCAATAATATAAACGGCAATGTTCTCATGCAGGCAAATTTAAACTGAAGTTTGACTTTGTACCCCCAAAATACCATGTTACTACGTGACTGAGAAGTGTAAATGATTCATATCACACAAGTACATTCAAGTCCTGATGGACTGAAAAAAACATTAGGGACTATTTAATCAAATAATACTTGACCTAATCGTCATAGTTACAATACTTAGTATTTTAATCAAAAACCTACTTGGACTCTGAGCTGCATTCATATTATTTGTAACCATTGCCAACATTCAAGTGAGCCTCTTGTATAGAGCATAGCACCCACTTTTATTTTTGTATTATTTTGTTTTTGGTTTGGTTTGCAGTGAACACAATCGGGATTTTGTTCAGCAAAAAGTTTTAGCCTTGCTGTTGTTTTTTTAATTATAAATTTCTTGCTGCCTTTGGGTTATAAATTCACATCTTGAAGTTGAAAAGATAATTTTTTTTTTTTCAGATGGTAAATTGTTGTTTTCTCCTAAATTATGAGGTTGTTATTTATGGTACCATCTCTGTTCCGTGACAAACTCAGTAGGACTTGGGCTTTGATAAAATCAAAAATTACTTTGAGTCAAACTTTCAACAAGTTTGTATTTATTTGAATTAAATTTGAGTAAGATTTAGATAAGAAACTCTCATCAAATTTATCAAATTCTATCTTAACTTATTTAAAAAATAAAACATTAAAAATATTGTATAATATTTGTCACAATAACTTTTAACAACTATGTGATTGTGGTAGCAATTTATGAACTCTGCCCACAATTCTGAATTTTAAGTTACAAATGTCATTATTCACGATCATTGTTATTTATTATAGAAATTGATGTTTAAAAACATACTCATTGGATTGCATTTTGAACATAAGTAACGGGTAAATAAAAGGCACAACTCTCTGGTCGGACTAAGACACAATATGATTACTGCATCATGATGAAGCCCGACAAACAAAACATCAACTAATTCTTGTTAGGATCAGTACTCACAGCTTTTGCAGATGTACTGAAATCTCTGTTCCACTGTCTCTCATCCAGTGAAAGTGTTGTCCGATGCATCCACCTTGTCCCTTTCCGTAATGAACTAGCTGGTTCACCTCTTCTGTTATCAAATGGAGTGATTATAGTAATGTTCTTGGATCTATTTGTCAGGATTGTCCCCGCAGAATGTCCCTGCTTCGTCGGGTTGCTGCGGCTTGTTTCTGTGTCGGCTGCTGGGCCATTTTGATTTTGTGTTTCCTTCGTCATTTTGGAGGAGTTTCACTTTCACACGATATCGTATAATGAATGACTTTTTTTGCTGGTAGTTTAAACTAATTGTTACAGCTCAGTTTATGTGATGCTTTTCCATCGTCAACTACTCTGACATCTACCTTAAGTGGTGCGTAAACCCAGTAGATGAACTGTATTTGACTAGTCTACTGATCAATCTTCACAGTAAATAAAGACAGACGACGTACTCAGGATGGGGCCCCTTGTTTACAAATCAACTCCACCATTGCCGGTGACCTGCAACACCCTAAACAATAAGTAACAATTCGCGTCCACAAACCGCATAAAGTAAGCCGCCTTAAATCAACATTTTTTCAAATGTTGCTCATAAAATTCTTCAGTGAAATATGTAATGTTTCATAGTAAATATACTTTGACGTTCAGATACTGATGTATCGCTCGTGAAATAGGCTGAAAGTCTTCATAAAAGTACACGCGGATTGATAGTTAATTACTATGACAACGACCAAGGGTTACCCAGTGGGGACGCAAGGGGGCGCACTTAATAATAGAGAGCGAGCACTTTCTCTGACCGAAGAGATTTGCATGCCTACAGTTGTGCATTGACCATTATACATGAATTCGTATTGAACTTTTCCGTTCATAAGGAATAGTTGTGTTCAGTAATTTTCAACAATTTTTACGGTTCATTTTACAATTACAAATTTACAAGAAATTGTCTACCCATTCTCAAAATGTATTATGGATCCCATTGAAATAAACGTCTAATGGTTACAGGCGGCGCCCAAATAACTTCGCCTACTGAAAAACAAATGAATTGAAAATAGGTGTGTGCTGCGTAAAATTTCCTTTTGAAAATGTTCTATATTGCACCAGAGAGCGTCTACTATCTTATATTTTTCCCAGGGCCCCAAATATGGGTTCGAACCCTACACCATTATCCTAGGCTAAGGGCTTTGCACTTTGCGCTTCTCAGTTCACTTCGTAGAAATACCACAACGCTATAATTTCTTGCACGCAGGACTGGATATTTTTCCAATAACGAAATCATTGTGAGAGAGAGAAAGAAACTTTGCCTAAAAATATACTCAACATTTCACCCGGAGTCTTTTTGTGGGCGGACCCCTTCAACGTGTTTGTGGGGTTTTCCTAAATTTTACCTGTTATGAGAATCCCCATCTCATCGGATCGGCCGTGACAATAAACACCTTCGATAAGCATACGTTTTCTTCACATGTTGTAATGTATACCGAAATTGTACAAATGGCATCTTATGACTTTTACTTGGCCCATATAAATTCCCTGAAGTTAAAAGTGAATAAAGTGGCCGAAATTAGAAGGTGTTAAAAGGCGCCCCGAGCAACCAATCATCTCCTGCAACTAAATCGCCCGTTTTTTTAGATGAAAGAAGCACATAAGAAAATACAACGGAAAACCAATATGGAATTCTTACGTACTAAATTATTTGCTCATAAAATCGAGGGGAAAATAATGGTCAGGAATCGCCTCAGATTGCACCACAGACCATTTAGAACCAACAATTTCCGAGCCCTTAAACGGGCCCAGACCCCACGCCATGAGGGCTCCCGATCCCCATTTTACACTTGTAATTGTATACGTTCCTATCTGCTCATCATGTGAAGGCAATTATTTGGAGCTTCCTTAACTTGTTTGCATTGCTTCTCAGTATAAAACATAACTATTCAAAATAAATTAAGTCATCTACATTTTCATTGAAAAAGTACATTTTTTGAATAGTTTTAAAACCTAGTTATTAACTTATCGGCGAAAGATATTTAAGTTTTCAACAATTAGGGGTCCTAAATATAAGAAATTGAAACTTGTGTTTTTTAATGTGTTTTCCCCAAATCACTTTATATACATGTCGTGGTGGAAATTGTTTTGTCACGGAGCTTAATGGGAGTTGACAGATGAAAAACAGGCATTTGAGATCTACCAAAATAGTAACTTAATTATTTCTCCGAATCTCCGGACAGCGTGAACCATAAATCGTTGTGGGAGATCACACATCAGCTGCCGGGGAGAGAGAGTTTCACACAAAAAGCCCGTGGCCCACGGATGGGGTCAAGGTGTCAACATAAAAGAAGCGGGACCTCCAGTCTTTTGATGCAAATTTGTTATTGATCCTCGTAAATCAAAGTGAACAAAATACTTCTAATCATGTATACAGCCCACACAATTAAAGCAAAATTTCACATAAAATTGACTTAAAGAAAACTTTAAATGATAGAAAAAAATCAGCCATACGTTCATAATGGACACTTTAAACTGTTGTTCTGAGTTGCCTTGCTATACTTCAAAAGGTGATACGTATGTAAAGAAATAAATTTTATCAGATGAACCAAGAAAAACAAATAATTTTCACTCAGAAATTGCGAATCAATAATATTACGAATTTTAAAAATTATGAAAAAACATAAGCGCCACGTGTTGAACAACTTCCTCTATGAGCAGATTTGAAGGAGACTGACGTAATTGAAAACGGCCAAACAAACTCATTCCAGCTATCAGAAGAAAAAGATGTGAGAAGTGTTCCCATCAACGCCGTCATAACTATTTACTAGTCCCTAAAACTTTAATCTAATCATAGGTTATGTTTTCACAGATCAAACCAAACGGTGCGAGCAAACACAGCCAGCGGAGTATCTTTAAAAATTCGATAATTTTTCTGTGCCACTTTGTTGTTTAATTCATGACAAAAATCCCCTCTTTGTGATCGGAGAATTGACACAAAACCGCTAACAATGGTGTAAGGTTTACCCATGGTTTACTCAACAAGGGATTGAGTATGAAAAGCACGGGCTGACTTGTGTTGAATGTGGGGGAAACATTGGGCAGAGCACGGTCGGCCGCAGAGCTCAACTCAGCGTGGTTATTGATCCGTGGTTCACATGGAAACTTCGTTCGTACCACCTGCGGTGGCTGGCTGCAACATCCGTACACTGATCGAATATTCGACTACAAGCTTTGAACACGGCCATGTTTTAGTATTTTTGGGAATACTTGACTGTTAGTCTTACAAGTGGATGTTTGTATAATTCCATAGTACTAATTAGAACGCATTTTCGCCCTTTGTGAGAGTGGAATTCCTTGGGTAATTTTGGTGTATCTTTCGCCATAGCTACTGCAATACAAAACAGACTCTCTGCTGTAGCCTGGAGGAATGTCATTGTAAACGGTGATCGACTACAACAGAAAAAGAACTGCGCCACCGAGTGTTTTTACTACTGAGTCAGTGAGTGTATCCAACGAGTGACTGTATGACCGTTTCCTCAGGATGTTGTCTTCCTCATCACAAGGCATCATAATGAAGAAATGTCACTTCCTTCTTCTATCTGCCTCCAAGGGGAATACTGTGTAATACCTGGGAATGAAGTTGTAACTTCCAGCTCTCCCGTTGAGGTAAACACACCTGGCTTTGCGGACCAGCAGACCTTGAAAACGAGTGACAACACCGCCTCAAAGATGACCTACCAGCCCATTGGCGTGTCTTACAACAACATACCAAGTGAGTTTGAGCTCAATCGAAGAGCTCGTTCGCTCGGACTATTTCTTACTCGGGAGCAATCTGGACTGGCGTTAGTGTCAAAGGGACCTGTTTCCGATGAGAATGGCGACAAATTGCCGAGGCAAAGTCTACCGGGGATTCGAGATCTCAACGGGGATATTACCGGTGTTGGTCAACGCAACCGCTTTCCCAAAGCCGTCATGTTGCCCAAGATCCCAAACATCAAACATCCTCACGTCATGCAACGAGAGCAGACCTCATGCGATCTACCCGTGCCCCTCACCAGTCTACTGACGCCCCGCTCCAAAACCACTCTGGATGCTTCGTCTTACACCGGCAAGAAATCTAAGACGGGTGTGTCAGGGGATAATTGGTCCTCGCGTGACGAAAACGGACAGCTTCTTAGCAACAGCTCTCGCCTCGTCATCTCGTCCAAATCTAAGGGTACTCTTCTACCCAGTTCTGGGAAGTACTACTACCGCAAGTTTCCCCACGTTATCCTGGACCAAGACTCTGGTGTAGTTCACCAAAACGAAAGAAACCGCCTAAATGGGCACAAAACCACTGTCAATAAAACAGGTGTATCGGACACAATCAGGACTACGAATGAACTGTTTAATTTGACGAGATCCAAGACTGATATGATGGCCGTGGAGCAGTTGATTGCTCGTAGTGCAAACAGACTGAAATCAACGTCGGCTGTTTCGGGTTGGCTGGACGGTATGACGTGTAACCCCAAGAAGCTACATCAGAGAAAGTACACATTCGTGTAGTAAACTAGCCTATAATCAAATTAACAACCGTATATAGCCTAGTGTATTGTAAATATATAAAACCGCGTATATTGCATTTTAACATAATAATGTGAGCAATGAAATGAATCAGTTCACGTTTTGATTGTCTCACACGATAAGTTTTGATTACACATGCACAAAGCAACAATTATTATTGTGGATTTCCATATAAAAAACATGTTATTTAGCAGCGTTCTCCCTTGTGAAATGCAGTTTAAACACATGAGGATCAGTCAAAGTTCACTCAAAGTGGTCACTGCTGGCCATGCCTAGTTCAATGTTGTAAAGCATCCCTATTTCATATGAAATAATTGGACGAGTGAAAAAGCTGGCGGGCAAGTGAAATGACTTACTAACTGGTCCTGCTTGCCAATCACTAGAAAAGTTACGAGCAAACTCTGTTCTGTTGATGTAATTATTGCGTCTTAATATAGATAGTTCCCAGTATAGACGCCATCTTTACGGGCAAATCGCATTTTGGCTTGCAGGCGCGTCAAGCGCTCAAATAGATAGGTTGCAATATGACGTAAATCGGCCATCTTTACGGGCAATTTGGAACACACAGTCATGCGTTGCGCGTGAGAACGGCGTGCAGCACGCGCACATTTCACAAAACTCATTGCATGATTGGTTAGTGAATGACGCGGCTGCGTTAATAATTTGAGCGCCTGACGCGCCTGCAAGCCAAAATGCGATTTGCCCGTAAAGATGGCGTCTACTGGGAACTATCTATTATAGACTGTGCAAGTCTCGCGCGTAAGCGAACTTCCGGGACCATTGTGGTCCCAACCATAATGGAGTTTTACGTTGGCAATATTTTGTTTCGTCTATTATTTTAGTTTAACGTACTTTATGACCATGAACATTAAATATGTTGTTGGGAATGTAATACTAAGTGATCAAAAATATGAAAGTTAAATCAATTCAACAAAACAACGAAGAAAACCCAAGAATTAAACTTGACCTCTGCTTCCGGTTACTTGCAAAAAATTAAGAATTTGTGCCCACCTCCGATCACCAAATTTGTTTTGGTCGCGCGATGATTATCACCAGACGCTGTAATTGTCAGACGCTAAGCCTTTACATTGCAGTCTATGGTTGTCGAGGCGTCAGCGTCCTCTTTAAACTGCGTCATGCGTAAACTCTACGCCCGTGCGATCATCGCGCGTCTGCGTTTAAACCTGCTTTTAGTGGTTGCACGTACTCAGGCGTGGATTTACAAAAGGGTTTCCTAAAAAGTTAAGATCAAATAAGCATCCTTGTCCCAGAGTTTTTAGTTTGTTTCAACAAAAACTAACAAATGATTTGTGTGTTTATTATGAAAGCTAAAACTCATTTTATGCAAATTGTAAAGATTATTTTTGTTGGTCAGATTTTTTCATAGATCTAATTTAAAAACAATGATTTGATTTCAGAAAAAAATATGTTCTTCACTTGACGTGTTTTCTCGCTCCGATACGCGCGAGACTTGCACAGTCTATTAACGCAGCCGCGTCATTCACTAACCAATCATGCAATGAGTTTGGTGAAATGTGCGCATGACTGTCTGTTCCAAATTGCCCGTAAAGATGGCCGACTTACGTCATACTGCAACCTATCTATAGGTTTTCCCGGTCATGTCAACAACTCAATTCATTTAAACACCCAGCTCGTTCAATTTCGTTTGAAAACGAATGCTCCGTTGAATCAGCATTCAACAGTCAAAAGGAGTTTCAATTTCACCAGTTTAGCATTCTCTGGTCAAATAAGACCATGCAATTTCAATAGGCTGCAAGACTCATTCATTCTTAGTTAAGCCAGCAGCAACGGCTGGTCAACCATTCAATTTCATCAATCGTAGAAATTCAACATAAGAATGGTCAAAGTGTAGTCTTGAATTTCTATAAATGAAATAGGACTGAAACGAACCTGAATGAGAAGAACGAAATCATGTGTGCTTGAAAAAAGAAGTTTAATGCATTAATACTGATTACTGATATATATATATATATTGTTGCTGAAATTGGCCGGGAAAACATATATGAAGTTTTTAAACTGTTATCTCTTCAGTGAAGTAGTGCTCTCAACTCATTTGTCTAGTTCAGACTCGTCTGGCTGAAAAACTGTCTCTAAATGTCTAGAGTAATCTCACAAATGATTCTTCTCAACACCACAGATTGTAAGAAACTTTAGTGGATATCTAAGAATATATATGTGCATACGAAAATTAGAAATGTTTCTTGAGGTTTTACAGGCTGCAAAGTTATACAAAAGTAACTCATGATTACGTTGTGATGTCTTATTTCAAGATTTGAAAGATGTGGATATAGGCCTATACATCTTATTTCACACGTCATTTCCCTTGATATTGGTAAGGACTAGCTCACCAGTTTAATCAAGGCACATGGCAATGTTTACGCAATCGAAATAAATTTGTTTTGTTTTGGTTATGAAGTGGGATGAATACCTCAATTAAATTCACCTCGGACACTGTCACACGTTGACGTTTGAATAGTACCAACGCAATTATGTATGTTGTTTCTCGTTGCAGAGCGTAATGTTAAAGTCTGTGGCCACTTAATTACCTCAATAATTCACCTCAGGCATGTAATCGTCACACGTTGACTTTTGAATGTTACAAACGCAATTATTTTGTTAATTTCTCGTTGCATATACAGCGTAATGTTGAATTCTTTGTCCAATTAACTGCCTCAATCATTGACCTGGGACGTACATGTAACTGTGTTTCTCGTTGCACACATACCTTAATGTTAGTGTGGCCAATTATAAGAGTTTAGTGTGGCCAATTATAAGAGTTTTTGAGTCTTATCTCCATTTGCCGAATATGAATACTCAATACTTACCCACAATATCCATGATTTGATCTGTTAGTGGCAGGAGGAGTCCGGTGTTTATATTGAATTATTTTGTTTATCAATAAATCTTACTCATTGAAGTTTGACTTTTGAAAAAGTGTTGTACACATAATAAACTAAAAATATTTATTTAAGATGATGGTGAAGTTTTAAGTATAATGCAGGTATGATAATCTTTCTATATATGATACTTTAATCTGATTTCCGGGTTCCCCTCCCGTTCTCCCCCCCTTTGAAAAACAAACAAATAGCCTGAAAAGCCTATCAAAGCCTATACCATTTAGGTCAGCCCTTGCACTCATTAACATATTCATTCTTTTCTTCATGGGCCATATATCATCCCTGATAATGGTCTCAAATTGGAATATCTAAAATGTTATTATAGTCTGTCAAATGTTCATGTCTGGTTACTGTTGGTGTCGGTAATTTTTCTTGAATTTTGTTGTTTTGGTCGACATTTTGAAATTAACAGAGGTGAGAGCAAATCTGTCATTGAAATGAAAGCTTTTGCAATGGGCACTTTGGTTTACATGACAACGCCGATGACGCAAAAATGAACAATGTTGGTTGGTTTATTAAAAATATTATTCACCGAGGGCTCATTCATGGACTAGTCAAACTCTGCTGTGGTTGGTTGTGCAGGATAGCTTGTTAGTAAACAATAGTTCATACACCACAAGAGGGCGCACTCATGTTTATTGAGGGTGCTAGGGGTGCACCACACTAAATAAGCCAGAATTAATGCGCCAAGCTACTTATCATAATTTGTAAACCCACAACTTATTTTTAATTATAACGTTTTGGGGGTCATGCAATTAATAGATTGTGTAAATATAAAAATCTATCACAACCTGGGGGTTCTGTGCTTCAACTTTTGAGGAGACTTGATAAATTTAGGCGTTAAAGTTGGCCCTATTTGACCGGGGAAGTGGAGAAGTGCTTCACGAAAACTGGCAGCAAGTCGGTTTTGGAAAAAAAAAAAAAATCGTGTTTTTTTCTTCTGGGGTAGTTAGCAAAAATTCCAAACGGCTGACCTGCCAAAAATTGAAAAGAATTCTGAAGTTTAGTTGTCCGGAAATATGTCTGATTGGTTTTCAAGAGGCTGAGAGACTTACACGATTTTTTGAGTATTTTTGAATAATTATCATTTAGCATTGGTTCCTATGGGAGATTATTTAGAGGGGTGCGCCCTATATATACAACATGGTGGCGCCCTTGCAGCCATTTTTGTTGGGATTTAAACATGTCTGCCGTTTGTTTACAATTGCAGGCGTGACAGAAATGAGTTGTTTGAGACTTCTTTCGTCAGTTATCGCCGTGTTTTTTTATTGTTCGTGAAAACATCACTCCTCTGGCTGCAAACAGTAATTATAATAAAATATAGATAGCAATAACATTGTCACTTGTTAACAGAATAATTCAACGTTTTCAAAGAGTGGCTTGCTTTTTTTTTAGGCATCCTATTCCTACACACTTAACAGTATACAGTGTGTAAGACGGGACACACTACGATCGACGGTACGACTATCGTGTATGACTATTTGATGAGACTGTGATGGTAAGTCACTTTCAAGAAAATCATGGGTCAACAGCGGCTGGTTGCTTCCTCAATTAGGAAGAAATAAACATGTTGTAAACATCATCATCATACATTACATGGCATGGTTGGTATTAACTAATAACTGAACAAGAAGAGTGGGGGAGGTGTAAACATTGCATTATTATGAATGTCAAGTTTCCGGAAAAGTCAAGTGATTCAATTAGAGTTACACTCTATCGGTTTTTCCATTTTGAGAACATTCTGCTGTAATTGTGCTCCTTGTGAATCTTTGGCCCCTCATAGTTATACGATGAGTTAGTGTCCTGTGACTTTGGATTTAGTTGGCCAGGTTGATACAAATTTTGTTTAGCATAGTAAGTGTGATATCGTTCAGCTCGACACTGTGCTCGTCGCTTTTTGTAGATCTTTCCCATAACACGTTTTTTGTGATATTGTTGTTTTTTGTCCATTGCATCGAGGGCTTTTGCAGCGGGTGATCCAGCAGTAATGGGGCAATGAGTTGCCTCACACTTTTTGATAATAGAGTTTGCATGTTGGTTGTTCACCAGATGGATGGCGCTGTGATCTCTTGAAGCTCCGTTCCTTGAAAAGGTTAGTGTTCCTTTTGGATTTGTCATGGCGTAGGCATGATTCATGGATTCAGACTTCTGGGAACTTGTTCTGTACTTGGTTCTCTCTATCGCTTCGTCTCCTATGCGTTTTTCCAAAATTGTTTTTAAGATTTCCTCATCTTTAGATGTTAAAATAAATCTGCCGCGGACATAGCGAGAGAGGTATGGGTACTTGTATTTACCGTTGCAAACATGAGAATTTTGTTTGCATTTCTCATGGTCTCCCATGTAGCAGTTCGGAATTGCATCAATCGCCTTTGCAGCCAGTCTTTTCATGCTTGCTGTGTCATTTCCGCATTTAATGGAAATATGGTGTGCCTCAGCCTGTGCTCTGTGACTCACGTCATCAGCAAATCGGTCCTGTACTCTGTTTCGGTCTCTTGCACTGTTCCCAGGGAACATGTCACTGCTAAAGTTTGCTCGGCTGACTGCCGCACAAAGCGAGCGGTTCAAGTGGGATGGGTCCAGCAGACTTTCCATTTCCTTTCCCGTTCTTCTTCTCATGACAGAATTCATTCCTTTTGCTAGACAGCCGTCAGCGTCTGTTGTTATTCTATCCACAAGAACTGGTTCCGTGCACTCCAAAAGTTTAGTCGCACATCGAACACCCCCTTCTCTCTCATCTCCCATATTGAAATGCGCTGGACGAGTAGCTGTGCACTTGTCGCCGTGCTTAGCGGATGTGCATTGTTGACCGAATGATGATGGTGACATTTCACCACTTTTACAAAGCTTGTTTTCTTGATGGTACATTATAACAAACTTTGAAGTAGTTGCGTTCTCGCACACGGTGTCTCTTGTCTGTGTTGCAGGAACAAATGGTTTTTTTTTCCTACAGTTGCGCAGGGGATTATTATACTGCCTGTCCATTTCAACTGCAATTGGACTTTCTCGTTCAAAGCCTTGGAGCTCACGGATGTCTTTCACTAGTTTCCTCTTGTCTGCCATGTCTCTGATATTTTCATTTTTGATAATTTCACCACATTTGTTCGAAATTTTTTGCAGCCCACTAGTGCATGGTACAGCTGTGTCCATTGATGTCAAGAGCCTCCTCGCACCTGCGGTTGCAATGCCAGTGTTCTGCAGGCCAACTTGGAAAGACATGTTTGGGGTTGCAGTGCGTCGTCCCCGCTTCCTACCCTCGTTAGCTATCTCACTGTAAAGTTTTGTCTTTTGTGTTTTAAAACCACACTTTTTGCAGGACATTACCTCTGAGACGGCTAAACCTCTACGCTCTTCTGCCTCAGCCAATAGTTTAGGTTGACCATCACACTTAGGATGTGTTTGTTGATGATCAAGTACAGCTTGTGCACCCAGCTCTAGAGCTGAGTTGATGTCTACAAAACGATAACCTCCTCCTTGGTGATCAGTTCCTCTCTTGGGCAGTGGCTGGCCACATTTGTTGGCTATTGGGATCACTCCCTTGAGCTGGATCTTGTCAACTGGAGCCATTTCTACAACTTTTGGGCGAAGGAGCATCACATTTCTGCGGTTGTCTTGTTCCATCTGTGCTGCAATGTGGCAGAAATCTCCTCGCTCCGTATTTGGGGCGGCTAAACTCAACTGCTGATGGGTTGGCCTGACATACCGTGGTGTAGGTATACTTTGAGTTTCACTGCCTTTGTCTTGTAGTGAATTAAATTTATTTTTCGGCTTGAACCAAGTTTTTTGCATCTTGAAAATGCCGCGTCTAGCTCTACCCATTTTTATGGCAATGGATTTGTTACAAACATTGAATGGCATCCATCATAAGTGATCTCACATTAATTGTGGTCTAAAGCAAAAATACTTTTAGAGTTCTCCCGATGCACAAGCTAGCGTATCAGGGCCGACACTACGCTGAACGCACAAATTTCGGCCGATATGCCAAAATATATATATATATATATTATTATTTTTTTTTTCAATTTCAGATAAATTTCACAAAAATTCATCAAGATAAAACCATTGCCAATGCTCCATATTGGACAGTAGGACCTGTGAAAAGGCCCCCATCCCAGGGGAATTGTCTAAGATAATAGCCATCTGTTTCTGGATAGAGTTATAACTTGTCCCCATCAACCAGAAACAATCATAATGGTTTGGCCTTTTTCAACATGCCCCGCCCACGCCCCGCCCACCCTTTCCCCCTTTTACCCCGTTCCAGAGGTAGAATACAATTTGAAAGGGCAGTTAAATGTACAAAAAGTGACCTATGTGTTTTCTAGATTTTATAAAGCTCCCCATTTTAGACTAATATGAATGCATGGTTAGAATAATTTAAGGGAAAGCAAAATGTGACCCCCCCCCCCCCCCCCCCGGCCAGCCCCCTTCCATGTTTACAGCTTGTTCATGCCAATTAACCCCTTCTTAATGATTAATTAAATAACTTGTAAGGTTTTTATGATCCTGTGATAAAAAAGAGACATGTTAATAACTTTTTGAGTGAGGACTTGGATATAACTTCTGACTTGTCCTTAGAATGTACACAGTGTGTCGTGCAGGTTTTTCTTCTCGCATAGTGCTTAGAGTACATGTAAATGCTCCAACATGTTTGACCTTGTTGTAGACGAACGCAATAACATTTCACTTTTTTTTTCCAGATATCAAGTCAGTGACTTATTATCAACAATTTAAGCATAATTTTTTAACCATAAAGAATAATTAAGTGCCCTTATAGGGTGCACCACACTAAATAAGCCAGAATTAATGCGCCAAGCTACTTATCATAATTTGTAAACCCACAACTTATTTTTAATTATAACGTTTTGGGGGTCATGCAATTAATAGATTGTGTAAATATAAAAATCTATCACAACCTGGGGGTTCTGTGCTTCAACTTTTGAGGAGACTTGATAAATTTAGGCGTTAAAGTTGGCCCTATTTGACCGGGGAAGTGGAGAAGTGCTTCACGAAAACTGGCAGCAAGTCGGTTTTGGAAAAAAAAAAAAAATCGTGTTTTTTTCTTCTGGGGTAGTTAGCAAAAATTCCAAACGGCTGACCTGCCAAAAATTGAAAAGAATTCTGAAGTTTAGTTGTCCGGAAATATGTCTGATTGGTTTTCAAGAGGCTGAGAGACTTACACGATTTTTTGAGTATTTTTGAATAATTATCATTTAGCATTGGTTCCTATGGGAGATTATTTAGAGGGGTGCGCCCTATAGGGTGCACCACACTAAATAAGCCAGAATTAATGCGCCAAGCTACTTATCATAATTTGTAAACCCACAACTTATTTTTAATTATAACGTTTTGGGGGTCATGCAATTAATAGATTGTGTAAATATAAAAATCTATCACAACCTGGGGGTTCTGTGCTTCAACTTTTGAGGAGACTTGATAAATTTAGGCGTTAAAGTTGGCCCTATTTGACCGGGGAAGTGGAGAAGTGCTTCACGAAAACTGGCAGCAAGTCGGTTTTGGAAAAAAAAAAAAAATCGTGTTTTTTTCTTCTGGGGTAGTTAGCAAAAATTCCAAACGGCTGACCTGCCAAAAATTGAAAAGAATTCTGAAGTTTAGTTGTCCGGAAATATGTCTGATTGGTTTTCAAGAGGCTGAGAGACTTACACGATTTTTTGAGTATTTTTGAATAATTATCATTTAGCATTGGTTCCTATGGGAGATTATTTAGAGGGGTGCGCCCTATATATACAACATGGTGGCGCCCTTGCAGCCATTTTTGTTGGGATTTAAACATGTCTGCCGTTTGTTTACAATTGCAGGCGTGACAGAAATGAGTTGTTTGAGACTTCTTTCGTCAGTTATCGCCGTGTTTTTTTATTGTTCGTGAAAACATCACTCCTCTGGCTGCAAACAGTAATTATAATAAAATATAGATAGCAATAACATTGTCACTTGTTAACAGAATAATTCAACGTTTTCAAAGAGTGGCTTGCTTTTTTTTTAGGCATCCTATTCCTACACACTTAACAGTATACAGTGTGTAAGACGGGACACACTACGATCGACGGTACGACTATCGTGTATGACTATTTGATGAGACTGTGATGGTAAGTCACTTTCAAGAAAATCATGGGTCAACAGCGGCTGGTTGCTTCCTCAATTAGGAAGAAATAAACATGTTGTAAACATCATCATCATACATTACATGGCATGGTTGGTATTAACTAATAACTGAACAAGAAGAGTGGGGGAGGTGTAAACATTGCATTATTATGAATGTCAAGTTTCCGGAAAAGTCAAGTGATTCAATTAGAGTTACACTCTATCGGTTTTTCCATTTTGAGAACATTCTGCTGTAATTGTGCTCCTTGTGAATCTTTGGCCCCTCATAGTTATACGATGAGTTAGTGTCCTGTGACTTTGGATTTAGTTGGCCAGGTTGATACAAATTTTGTTTAGCATAGTAAGTGTGATATCGTTCAGCTCGACACTGTGCTCGTCGCTTTTTGTAGATCTTTCCCATAACACGTTTTTTGTGATATTGTTGTTTTTTGTCCATTGCATCGAGGGCTTTTGCAGCGGGTGATCCAGCAGTAATGGGGCAATGAGTTGCCTCACACTTTTTGATAATAGAGTTTGCATGTTGGTTGTTCACCAGATGGATGGCGCTGTGATCTCTTGAAGCTCCGTTCCTTGAAAAGGTTAGTGTTCCTTTTGGATTTGTCATGGCGTAGGCATGATTCATGGATTCAGACTTCTGGGAACTTGTTCTGTACTTGGTTCTCTCTATCGCTTCGTCTCCTATGCGTTTTTCCAAAATTGTTTTTAAGATTTCCTCATCTTTAGATGTTAAAATAAATCTGCCGCGGACATAGCGAGAGAGGTATGGGTACTTGTATTTACCGTTGCAAACATGAGAATTTTGTTTGCATTTCTCATGGTCTCCCATGTAGCAGTTCGGAATTGCATCAATCGCCTTTGCAGCCAGTCTTTTCATGCTTGCTGTGTCATTTCCGCATTTAATGGAAATATGGTGTGCCTCAGCCTGTGCTCTGTGACTCACGTCATCAGCAAATCGGTCCTGTACTCTGTTTCGGTCTCTTGCACTGTTCCCAGGGAACATGTCACTGCTAAAGTTTGCTCGGCTGACTGCCGCACAAAGCGAGCGGTTCAAGTGGGATGGGTCCAGCAGACTTTCCATTTCCTTTCCCGTTCTTCTTCTCATGACAGAATTCATTCCTTTTGCTAGACAGCCGTCAGCGTCTGTTGTTATTCTATCCACAAGAACTGGTTCCGTGCACTCCAAAAGTTTAGTCGCACATCGAACACCCCCTTCTCTCTCATCTCCCATATTGAAATGCGCTGGACGAGTAGCTGTGCACTTGTCGCCGTGCTTAGCGGATGTGCATTGTTGACCGAATGATGATGGTGACATTTCACCACTTTTACAAAGCTTGTTTTCTTGATGGTACATTATAACAAACTTTGAAGTAGTTGCGTTCTCGCACACGGTGTCTCTTGTCTGTGTTGCAGGAACAAATGGTTTTTTTTTCCTACAGTTGCGCAGGGGATTATTATACTGCCTGTCCATTTCAACTGCAATTGGACTTTCTCGTTCAAAGCCTTGGAGCTCACGGATGTCTTTCACTAGTTTCCTCTTGTCTGCCATGTCTCTGATATTTTCATTTTTGATAATTTCACCACATTTGTTCGAAATTTTTTGCAGCCCACTAGTGCATGGTACAGCTGTGTCCATTGATGTCAAGAGCCTCCTCGCACCTGCGGTTGCAATGCCAGTGTTCTGCAGGCCAACTTGGAAAGACATGTTTGGGGTTGCAGTGCGTCGTCCCCGCTTCCTACCCTCGTTAGCTATCTCACTGTAAAGTTTTGTCTTTTGTGTTTTAAAACCACACTTTTTGCAGGACATTACCTCTGAGACGGCTAAACCTCTACGCTCTTCTGCCTCAGCCAATAGTTTAGGTTGACCATCACACTTAGGATGTGTTTGTTGATGATCAAGTACAGCTTGTGCACCCAGCTCTAGAGCTGAGTTGATGTCTACAAAACGATAACCTCCTCCTTGGTGATCAGTTCCTCTCTTGGGCAGTGGCTGGCCACATTTGTTGGCTATTGGGATCACTCCCTTGAGCTGGATCTTGTCAACTGGAGCCATTTCTACAACTTTTGGGCGAAGGAGCATCACATTTCTGCGGTTGTCTTGTTCCATCTGTGCTGCAATGTGGCAGAAATCTCCTCGCTCCGTATTTGGGGCGGCTAAACTCAACTGCTGATGGGTTGGCCTGACATACCGTGGTGTAGGTATACTTTGAGTTTCACTGCCTTTGTCTTGTAGTGAATTAAATTTATTTTTCGGCTTGAACCAAGTTTTTTGCATCTTGAAAATGCCGCGTCTAGCTCTACCCATTTTTATGGCAATGGATTTGTTACAAACATTGAATGGCATCCATCATAAGTGATCTCACATTAATTGTGGTCTAAAGCAAAAATACTTTTAGAGTTCTCCCGATGCACAAGCTAGCGTATCAGGGCCGACACTACGCTGAACGCACAAATTTCGGCCGATATGCCAAAATATATATATATATATATTATTATTTTTTTTTTCAATTTCAGATAAATTTCACAAAAATTCATCAAGATAAAACCATTGCCAATGCTCCATATTGGACAGTAGGACCTGTGAAAAGGCCCCCATCCCAGGGGAATTGTCTAAGATAATAGCCATCTGTTTCTGGATAGAGTTATAACTTGTCCCCATCAACCAGAAACAATCATAATGGTTTGGCCTTTTTCAACATGCCCCGCCCACGCCCCGCCCACCCTTTCCCCCTTTTACCCCGTTCCAGAGGTAGAATACAATTTGAAAGGGCAGTTAAATGTACAAAAAGTGACCTATGTGTTTTCTAGATTTTATAAAGCTCCCCATTTTAGACTAATATGAATGCATGGTTAGAATAATTTAAGGGAAAGCAAAATGTGACCCCCCCCCCCCCCCGGCCAGCCCCCTTCCATGTTTACAGCTTGTTCATGCCAATTAACCCCTTCTTAATGATTAATTAAATAACTTGTAAGGTTTTTATGATCCTGTGATAAAAAAGAGACATGTTAATAACTTTTTGAGTGAGGACTTGGATATAACTTCTGACTTGTCCTTAGAATGTACACAGTGTGTCGTGCAGGTTTTTCTTCTCGCATAGTGCTTAGAGTACATGTAAATGCTCCAACATGTTTGACCTTGTTGTAGACGAACGCAATAACATTTCACTTTTTTTTTCCAGATATCAAGTCAGTGACTTATTATCAACAATTTAAGCATAATTTTTTAACCATAAAGAATAATTAAGTGCCCTTATAGGGTGCACCACACTAAATAAGCCAGAATTAATGCGCCAAGCTACTTATCATAATTTGTAAACCCACAACTTATTTTTAATTATAACGTTTTGGGGGTCATGCAATTAATAGATTGTGTAAATATAAAAATCTATCACAACCTGGGGGTTCTGTGCTTCAACTTTTGAGGAGACTTGATAAATTTAGGCGTTAAAGTTGGCCCTATTTGACCGGGGAAGTGGAGAAGTGCTTCACGAAAACTGGCAGCAAGTCGGTTTTGGAAAAAAAAAAAAAATCGTGTTTTTTTCTTCTGGGGTAGTTAGCAAAAATTCCAAACGGCTGACCTGCCAAAAATTGAAAAGAATTCTGAAGTTTAGTTGTCCGGAAATATGTCTGATTGGTTTTCAAGAGGCTGAGAGACTTACACGATTTTTTGAGTATTTTTGAATAATTATCATTTAGCATTGGTTCCTATGGGAGATTATTTAGAGGGGTGCGCCCTATAGGGTGCACCACACTAAATAAGCCAGAATTAATGCGCCAAGCTACTTATCATAATTTGTAAACCCACAACTTATTTTTAATTATAACGTTTTGGGGGTCATGCAATTAATAGATTGTGTAAATATAAAAATCTATCACAACCTGGGGGTTCTGTGCTTCAACTTTTGAGGAGACTTGATAAATTTAGGCGTTAAAGTTGGCCCTATTTGACCGGGGAAGTGGAGAAGTGCTTCACGAAAACTGGCAGCAAGTCGGTTTTGGAAAAAAAAAAAAAATCGTGTTTTTTTCTTCTGGGGTAGTTAGCAAAAATTCCAAACGGCTGACCTGCCAAAAATTGAAAAGAATTCTGAAGTTTAGTTGTCCGGAAATATGTCTGATTGGTTTTCAAGAGGCTGAGAGACTTACACGATTTTTTGAGTATTTTTGAATAATTATCATTTAGCATTGGTTCCTATGGGAGATTATTTAGAGGGGTGCGCCCCTAGGGTACACCACACTTAATAAACTCCAATAGGAACCAATGCTAATTAAATGATAAATATTCAAAAATACTTTTAAAAAACGTGTAAGTCTCTCAGCCTCTTGAAAACCAATCATACATATTTTTGGACAACTAAACTTCAGAATTCTTTTCAATTTTTGGCAGGTCAGCCGTTTGGAATTTTTGTTAGTGACCCCAGAAAAGAACACCCCCGAAAATGAACCTTTTCCCAAACCGACTTGCTGCCAGTTTTTGTGAAGCACTTCTCCACTTGCCAAGTAAAATAGGGCCAACTTAAACGCCTAAATTTATCAAGTCTCCCCAAAAGTTGGAACACAGAACCCCCAGGTTGTGATGGATTTGTATAATTACACAATCTATTAATTGCATGACCCCTAAAACGTTATAATTCAAAATATTCTGTGGGTTTAGAAAATTATGATAATCAGCTTGGCGCATGAATTTTGGCCCATTTAGTGTGGTGCATCCATCACACCGCCTTTATAAACTCCCATAGCAACAAATGCTAAAATATTCAAAACAAACTCTATATAATATTATCTGATAACTAAACTTCATTTTATTTCTCGAAATTTAGGATAGCCGGTTGGGTTTTAAACTAGGCTCATCCACAATAAAAAAAAACACCATGAACGACTAATCTGGTCAATTAGGTTAGGTAATTTGTTCCAATAAATAAGAAAATCAGAAGAAAGTCTCAAGAAAAGATGCTCTTTCATCATCAAAAAATATTATCTAAACTTACTTATAAGTTTATTTACACCAATATATAAGTCTTATTTACAATAGCTTTATGGAGAAACAGTTGTTATTCAAGGAATAACACAATAGAGCAATAACACTGTTGCTTATTATAAAAAATTGGATTGCCTCGTTTTCATTTTAAACATCATTTTGAAACATTTGTTTTCTTTTCTATATCGCGATGTCTCATAAGTTTGCGTCTATAAACTGAAAGTCATTCCATTGAACAACTTAGTATGATCTCATGACCCAGTCGCCATCATTGATCCCTATTATTATTAATTATAAAAAAGAGATCAATGATCACCACATCTTGCGCCATTTAGGGAGTCTACCGAGGTTTGCAGCAGCTTTTCACTAAATCTGTAGTAGTGCCCGATTTCGCTTAAAGGCACTGGACACCTTTGGTAATTGTCAAAGACCAGTGTTCTCACTTGGTGTATCCCATCATATACATAAAATAACAAATCTGTGAAAATTTGGACTCAATTGGTCATCGCAGTTGCAAGAAAATAATGAAAGAAAAAACAATTGTGTGCTTTCAGATGCATAGTAAAAGGCTTCAGCTGAAGTCTTTTATTATTTGAGTGAGAAATTACCTCTTTCTCAAAAACTACGTTATTTCAGAGGGAGCCGTTTCTCACAATGTTTTATACTATCAACAGCTCTCCATTGCTTGTTACTAGGTAGATTTTATGCTAACAATTATTTTGAGTAATTACCAATAGTGTTCAGTGCCTTTAAGGCAGATTTCGCTTTGCTAAAAAGAACGCCATATAAATTTGATTAGATTATAGGCCCTTTCCTTAAAAAAGAAATCGCATATAACGTTAAATTAATGACTGTTTCAACTAAAGAGGCGAACCCGCTTAATGAATTAAAGTGAACTAGGTTGCTTTTCCAAAAATGGCCGGGACAATGTATGCTTATGGTTCTAAAAAGTTAAATTAGTAACTCAATATAGTTTCTATTTAACAGGTTGTATTAAATAAAATGAAAACCAGGTCTTAAAAATTCCATGATTATTGTCCGGTGGTCAATCAGATTAGAAAATCAATTAATGTTTATCAATCCAATCGATATTGATTTCCATTCAGTCTGTAATATTTAATAACGTTGACATTGTCTCACATTTTTCTCGAAATAAATACTAAGTTTAACAAAAAGAATCCCGATGAACACCAAATGGGTCATGTTTGCTACTCTTGAGACGTCTCTTCTCGTCTCTGGCCGATTTTGGTGGCGTCACAATTCCCTGAGGTATCCTCTCATCCTTCTGTCTCTGAAGCCGCTCGTTCCAGCTCGTCGTCTCCCACATCGGGACGAGGGTACCTTGGAGACGGATGAATCTCTCATCCTCGCAAGAAGAGCTCTTTGCCTCGACGGGGCTCTCATTGGGGACTTTGGGCTGCAATGGGGTGTCAGGATCGTCTACTGCAAGATGGGTTCCAACATGCTTGATTGTGCTTACCATACTGTTCTGGCACAGCACCAAACCTCGTTGTGGAGAGCGGTGTGCCGTGCTGGGATTCTCGGTTGATATGACTGGGAACTTTACCACCGAGGGCGACGCTTTATTGTCCTTATCGGGTGATTGAAGGTTCTTGGTGGTGGGCTGAGCGGCAGATGCAACCGCAGAGCTGACCAGCGGTGAGTGCCGTGATACCAAGCTATACCTCGCCGTTGACAGTCGCGGAAGATCCAGACTACGGTTTCGGGATGCCACGCGCTCAATCATTTCATACTCTCTCTGAAGTCCCTTTGCAATTGCCACACTTTTTTTGAATGCCGACTCGATGAAATCTAATTTCTCCAAAGTCAGTTTCTCTTCCCTTTTGACCTTCTCCATGGATAGTTTCATGAGCTCCTTATCAAGCCGTTTTTGGGCAGCGACATTCCCGGTCATGAACACCCTCTTCATCTTGCTACTTTGTCCGTGCGGTACCCTCATGGCATCGCCGCTGAGATCCGTGTAGGACCGAGTCCAGGCAGATTTCCTCCGTGTGTTTGCAGTTCGGTAGCTGTCGCTGGACGGCGGTGATGGGCACCGGGATGCACTCCTGATTTCTGGGCAGCTTTTCGTATCGGTAATACATGATGTCCGAGAGGTACTTCTGTTGAGGGTCATACATTTTCGGACAGTCTCAGAGGAAAATTCTGATGGAGGAGATAAGAAGGAGATGGTGGGTGCATTGGAAGGCGCCATGATGATGCTGTGGTGGCTCACAATGTTCAGTAAAACCAGCTAAGGTGACAGGGAATGAAATTTTAGCGAAAAAGGTCAGTCGATACCATCAGAGTTTTCAGTTCAACATACACCAACTTTCATATCACCAACATTTCAAAACCAAAGTGTGGAATAAGTACAGAGCTCTAAGGCTGATGGTCCGTCTTCAAATAAAATGCCTCTGTCCACTTCTCAACTTCATCTGATGATGAACCCTGATGAGAACCAGCGGGCATTAGTGATAATAATAATAATAATAATAGCGGGATTTATATAGCGCCATTCCATCTAGATCATGGCGCTAGCAGTATTTTTCCTACAAGGTATGTGGGGTTACGTGTTGAAGTATGAGACATATTCCTTTGCATAGCACCATGTAATGGTTTACAAGGTGCTGTGGCGCAATATGCAGCCAATCAAACCAGGAACACCGGGGGCGAACCCCTTCTCTTTACGATAAGTGCACTGGGTTCTTTTACGTGCATTACACAACACACGGGACCTACGGCGTTACGTCCCATCCGAAGGACGAAGCATGTGGTTAAGTGTCTTGCTTAAGGACACACGTGTCACGACTGGGATTCGAACCCACACTCTGCTGATCAGAAACACCAAAGCTTGAGTTCGGTGCTCTTATCGCACGCTTACTTTCTAAGAATCAGAAGGATTTATATAAATAGAGAACCCATGCTGATTTGATGGGCCTATCTTCTTATGTCCCATACGCATGTTCTACAAAATAGGACAATCGTCCCCATCAGTTTATTTCCACTGGTATTCAAAGAAATCCATCCAAAGGCCCTTTTGTTTGTTGAAGACTTCCCTACCCATCATTTATCACACGGAAGGATGGAATTTGTTTTTACGATATCATTAAATGCCTGTCACTTTAATTGTTTGTACTCAAACCAAGTCACTCACTGAAAGCTCATTCATTGCACCCGTCCATCAGTGACCTATGAATAGATGAGCGTGTGGATAGTCAACCACAGTGTGATCATTGATGTAGAGTTTTCCTATACCTCCACAGTGTGGGACATATTCCCATCAATTGTTCCAATACCGCAACCCCAAAGACCTTTGCAAGATCTCTTGATATAATTGGTCTCTATTATATCCAGACAGCAGGAGTAACTGATGGACAATCTTTATTAATTGCTGGAAGTGCGTCAACAACCCTTTACTTCCGTGTTCGAAAAATAAGATTGTCGTCATAAGAGCTTATAACCAAAATGCTTTTAACGATAGATTTCAGAGAAACCATTTTCATATGATCTCAGTGTTTTAAATGGCCTTTTATAACTTTGTTCAAATCAAAATTACATAAGATGTTTTATAAGCCTAGTTGCAGCTTTAGACTTGAATGGTGTTTGTAACATTGGTAAAGGTAAAAATATATTGCAGATTCACGCATAATGTATATGGTATATAGATGGTCATGGTGGGAAACTCCTTTTCAAATATTTAGGTGTTCGTGCAATATGTGCACGAACACATCTTGATATTGTTCTGTTTTGTGTTTGTCTTCTTCAGAATCTTCTTCTTCTTCTTCTTTAGGTGTTCGTACAATATGGGCACGAACACCTCTTGTTTTTGTTCTGGTTTTGTGTAGGTGTTTGTGCAATACAGCACGAACACCTCAACTTTTAGGTGTTCAGCTCTTTAGCCGAAAACCTATTGTTATTGGGTTTTTTAAAGTTTTTTTTAGGTGTTCGGCTCGTCAGCCGAAAACCTATTGTTATCGTTAAGTTTTTGTGGTTTTTCCGCCTCTTCTTCTTCCTTCTGAACCTTCTCTTGCAGATTTCGCAAAAAGTTTAAGTTGTACAAACTTAAAACTTGGCATGTACTTGAACATTAACGTAAGACGGCACGCGAACAATGACGTCATGATGACGTCATGATGACGTCATCAGGTGTCGAATTACAAGGTTTTAAGATTGTTTTTACTTTGAAATTCTTTAACAAATTATTATTATTATTATTATTATTATTATTTATTCGGCCAAGAATTGTAACAATCAAACAACAATACATTGTACAGGAGAGTTACAGCAAATCAGTTACCCCAAACAAAGAAATCAAGGTTGATAAGCCAATACAAGAACAAAACAATGGAGGATTAATAAAGGTGAACTTAAATGCTCGCTGCTGAGTCTATGAACAACAACAAGCAATAAAAAATCAATAAAAAACCCACATGCAATTAAATGAGGAATTGAATACGGCAGCAATAGCAAAAAAGAAGTAAAGGCTGAAAGACAATACAAGAACAAAAACAGACCCATTATAAGATGGCCAGGATTAATAAAAGTGAATTTAAACACTATGACTCGAAAGCCTATCAATCCAATCTTAAAATGGAACACTGAAAACAAAAATAATCAGTGAACAACATTTAAAAAAATATATATATATATATATAATTAATAATTAAATAATTAAATAATAAAAATATTAAATAAAAATAAATAAAACATGAACACAGTAAATATAATATTATTTTTAATTTATAAATAAAAACAATATGGCATAATCATGTACTATACATTAAGAGGCCAGCAGTTGCCAGCAGTTGCTTTATGCAGGATTATACTAAGGTCATATAAGTCTTTATTTTTTGTTAAGCGCGTGACCTCACATGACCTCTACTTCCGGTCGAAACCGAAACCTGAACCAGACAATTGGATTGATAAGGTATAATGACGTCACCATTTTATTAAATCACTCAGCACGAACACCTTGTTTTTGTAACTAAGAAAAACTGAATCTCTAGTTTTTGCTTGAAACACTATAGCTTTTGAGAAATGAGTAAACAAATCAGTTTGAAAACAGTGAAAGCAATTCAGGTTTTTTCTCATCTTTTTCTTGTAATTCCAGTGACCCAATTGAGCTTAAACTTTCACAGGTTTGTTATTTCATGTGTATGTTGGGTCACATCAAGTGTGGATACTTTAAGCGCAAATTTGTTTCTCAAAGAGACTTTCATTTACAGTAATGAGGTAAAAAACACTTCAGTCTATTTTTCCATTTGTTTTATTAGCTGTTATAACGTAATGATACCAAATGTCATCAAATATTGGTACACAGATAGCTACATTATAATATATTTATAATTATAGTTTAAACATCCACATAGGAAACAATAACAAAAAGTGTATTAATATTTGCAGTAAATATATCAACTAACGGTAGTAAATGTATATAAAGACACATCGGTTTTTGTTTTTTGTTTTATTAGGGGTTGTTTGTTTGTTTGTTTGTTTTCTGTTGTTGAAGAGTACAGTCATTCCCATCCTCTAGTTTTCAAAACACACAGAAATAATCAGTCCATAAAAATGTCATCATGGTTGGTCACTTTTCGAAGAAGCATGGAGTCAAGGTTGTTTTTTATCCGGGTTTTTTTTTCTTTATGCTTTTTTGATTTGGCAAATTGAAGAGGAAGACTTAGAATTGAGGAGAAAAGCTACATTGCAGTGACAAGTGAAACTCCATCACCTCTGACGTCATGAAAGGAAATGGTAGAGGGAGGGGGGCGGGGTGGAGGTGAGTGTTGAAGAACAAGATTCTCACTCGCCGCAGTGTGTCAAAAGGAAACCATACACTTAATAGTTAGAACTTAAACATAATCAGATTGAAATTGTTCATCTGGAGTGTATACATGGGTGGAAATACAAAATGTTAGTTCAAACATAGTTCATGATCTGACGTTTTGAATCGTGCGTCGAAATGTCAGGCCATGAACTATTTTTTGCGTTTCTACCGTAAAGGTCCTTTTTGTTTGTATCAGTTTGCCACAGCTAATGGTGTTTTCCTTAAAACCTTCAAATAGTGTACTGAAAATTCACAACAAGAAACAATATGTGTAGTTTGATCAAAATGGGTAGTCATGTTCTCCACGAAACGTTGAATTGCTGATGGTGGTTTTTCAGGTATTCTTGCATTTACACAAAAAGTAATATATTAAAATTGTTCATCTGTAGTTATAGGTGGAATACTTACATGTTCGCCACCTTCACATTTTGACTGTTCGTTACAAGATCTCAAATGAGAATATTATTTTAAAGTGTTATGTGCTTTATCATTGAATAAAGTATACGGTTATGGTTTTCTAAAAACGGGGAGACAAATCATTGTTTCAATTCTACTATTAAATTATAGTTGTGACTTAACAGACGTACCTGCCATAACTTATTGTGCACACAACGGTGAAAATTAATTTGAAATAACTCTACGAAGTCTCTAAATGAACATCTACTTGTCTGTGTTTAAAAAAAAATTAATTAGGCGACGAAAAATCATTGTCGACAGTTCATAAAACATAAAATGAAATTCCGTGAAAATCTCGTCGGTTTTTCCCATATTCAATTACAATGTAGGCTGACATGTAGCCGGCACAGCCTTATGGACAAAATATTGTTTGTTACAAGGCATTGGTGCATTTGTTCGTGTATATTTGAACAAATATTATGTTTATTTGTCTTTTCCTCTTTTCATTAACTCCGACCACAAACACACCAATGAACAGTGCAAGTTTTTTAGTAAGTTTAGCCCGTAAAGCAATATTTTTTCGCATCCGTGGCAAAAACATAAACACTAAATATTTTACGTGGAATAAATACAAACTAACTAATAAATAAGGGAATTTTCTTTACTTAATTGAAAGCAGTGACTTGTAAGAGAGAAGTATTGCTTCTTTTCTCACAGTCTTCTTGTATAGGTCATTTTGATAAAAAGTGTTTCTCTACTGGATAAAACCCGTATTCTTTCTGCATCCACGGAGTTGGACTGTTGGGTGGACAAATGTCCCCGTTTGAGGATGCTTGGTACATCTTGCACTGCGGGCAATCGACGCTATGCGACGGTATCACAACCGGAGCCAACCTGGACGGGCTGCCGTAAACAAACACAGTATGAGGGGTGAAGTACTTGTTCTCTGGCCACACGACGTGAGGTACGGGAGGCTGAAGAGCTTGCATCGCCCTCACCAACCGATCTTTATCTGAGATGTGTGAGGCTTGTGAGAGGTTGTTCTCCTCATGCCAGTGCGTAACGCAGGGCGTGTCGCAGGTGAGGTCCTGCTGGGTCGAACGTTGAAAGACAATTTTCTGCAGCTCTTCGCAGACACTATCGACATCGTCCGACCCTTCGGGGCTGGATGTACTAGCTGACCGATCCTCAAGGATTTCGCCCCTGTCTCGATGGAGTGGGGTTGCCACCTCAACGAATCCAATACGACCTTTATTTCGATTGGACTCGTCGTGTGTATCAGCTGAGCTATAGAGGGAAACCTCACTCACTCCAGAGTCACTAGTTTGGCCTAATTTGGATACCAAGGAAGAGTCAACTTTTCTACCTTTAGAGGGCGGGCTTCGGCTTTTTGCACCTGTGGATTCCCTACTGTAACATCCAGAATCTGATGAGTTGTTCGTCTCTCTCATGGTGCTGGCTTCACGTGAGTTGTTGGGTGATTCTCTCATATTGATACCGGGTAAATCTTTACTGAGTCTCCCATCAACATCACCGGTACTCTCTGCTACCCCTTGCCTCCTCACGTGTTTCCTTCTCCGCTGAAGTTTCAATAGCACTTCGGTCCTACTGTAGGTATGCCTACCAACTCGATACTCAAAACCCGATCTTGAACCCTCGTCTGGTCTGATATTTGGCAACTGTGTTTTGCTACTGCCCTTTTGACTTGTGCTATTGTTATTATTGACACCATACGATGGTGTTCCAAATCTGTACGCATCCAAATCGCAGCTTTTAGCGTCCTCTCGAAAACCTTGCTGCGAAGCCGATTTTAAATGTTCGGTGGCCACCTGCGTCATGCTGTACAACTGCCTTGCATCCGAGAGCCGAGTCTGGCTGTTCGACCGTCCGGCAAGCACTGGTCCTCGCGTTTGGTTGGCACTCGGTCTTAGATATTGTGGTAGAACACCGAGCGGTCTTTTCCAGCGGTAGGTGCGCGTTGCTGGTGAGGGTGAGGGTTCATATTCCAGTCTTGCTGGCTCGGTGAAAGGGTTGGTTGCGAGGAGCTTCACGGGCATCTTGAACAGGGTTTGCTTCTCTATCTCTTGATGTCGACGGAATCACTTATATGAGATCTGCAAATTCATAAGAGAAAACGTTTTTTTAAATTTTACTTATCTAAATATTTGACTCAATAGAGTACCCCAAATCTGCAATGTTTAATAACATGCCAACATGGAATAATTCCACAATACACTCTGTCTCTTTGTCTATTCAAGAAAGGACTTATCTTTGTTTTCCCAACAAGTTTTTTGCTCGGTTTAATTATTGACCAATGAAAACCTGAATCAAGGGATAGAAAGAATTAATTAACAGTTTGCGGTTGATATTCAATCACGTGCAATTAAATCATATTTATAAATTGGAAACTTAATATTCATCGAGCATAGCAACCTCGACCCTGGTCCTTCTATCAAGCTCATATTTCCAAGGGTTTCGTTTCAACTAGAGCCGACAGAAGAGTTCACGTCTGTGCCGTTTAAAACAAAACCCAAAACATGTAATATGGCACGTGGTACCAAGTCTGTACTTTGTACGTCAGTGCTTGTTGTAGATCCAAGTTGGTAACCAAACCATAGACTTCTAGGGCAAAGCCAAGTGCCACTTAAATTATTTAAAAACCTTTAGGAAGATGATGACATCATACATAGTGATCTTTGAAATTTGTTAGACTTTTTTTGTTTGTCCAAATTGTACTAAAAAACCATGATGTTTGAACATTCAATGTCATCCACTGTTTGTGTTTCGTGTGGATGGGATGCCAGCCTTCGGTTGAATCTGTGCAGTTTTGGCACCATGCATAATCCATATTATAGTTAAACGGATTATAAATGGTCTGTCAACTTGCTGGTTTTGTTTTGTACAACGAGTACCTAGGAGGTTAATGAAGCGAAAACGACATTTTCTAGCAGTGTTTTGGGTTTTTTACGACATGTCAGATGTTAAAGTGTTTCCAAGGTTAAAGGTCATTTCCCGCTCAGTCTCAAGTGCAATATTGTCAAGATTTTCACTTCAACATTTCACATATTCAATGAAAGGTTTACGTAAAAAGTTGTTCTGTCCATGAACAAATTATTGACTTGTTTCACCCTTCTTTTATGCACGATTTGTTTGTGATTACATTTTACAATTGAAAAGGGAACTTCTAAATATAGATAAGTCATATCCGTTCATCTCTCTATGTGAAGAATTTCATTATTGAAAGAAAAAAAATACTGTAAATTAAAATCAATTGAACGCACCTGCTGCTCGATGCAGTGAGGGAGATATCGAAGCGTCACGGCAGACATATCCACCCGGTCAGGTCCTCGATGGCTGAAGGGTAGATGATGAATGACGGCCGTTGTAATCAAACCGAAGTCCTAAGGGAAGAACATCATCATCCTCTCCTTCTTTCTCGTTTACCTCACTTCATCTTCTTCACCATCGGGTATAGCCCCTCGTGTTGTTACTTGGTGAGACTAATGGGTTCGCTAGTCGATGTGAAATGGCAAAAACAGGAAAATATGACGGCGTTGCCCTGGCGATTTACTCTCGACAGCACCTGGTTGGCGGTGAATGTTCACATAGCCAAGTGGCTGATGTGGTGCTTTAGTATCTGTCGAGATGCCATTGACGATGGTCGGGCCTCGGAAATTCATTAATAATTAGAAGGAATGGAGTGGTGCATCATTAGACCAAGCAAAGGCATTGTAACTTTGTCATTCAAACAACTCCTCTGTTATCAACAAAACTGGATCGCACTTCTTTTGACACAAACCTAAAAACTCACTGGAAACGCTGTTTAATTCCTCCGAGGTAACATGGTAGGGTCCCAAATGTAAAAGAAACTTACGAAACTCATCAGTGGATCAGATCATTTTCACTTGTTTGCTGTAATTACAAAAGTTGAAACGAGCAGTCCATATCATGTGGAAACATGGTTGTTGTTGCTGCAATCAGTTTATTACTGGTTCTTTGTGCATTACCACTGTTATGTTTTTAAATAATTTTTTTTAATGGCCAGATGCTGAGGGTGCATGTGCTGGAAACCTCTCCCCTTTTTTAGCGCTTCTCTTTAACACCTTTTGTTGTTTTTTAAGTACTAAGTATAGTATATTTTTCGGTTTATTTATTGGCTTGTTTTATATCTTTTTTTTATGTACAGCGCCTTGAGCGTCTTTTTAGGCGGATTTTGGCGCTATATAAATGCTTTTTATTATTATTATTATTATTACCGTAGTTATAAAATTAATGAAACACAGAAGCCTTGAGACAAGACGGACATCTTCAATTGTGATGAATTCGTAAGTCAGTACAAGAAATGGTCCCCAAGACAACACGTTCGGTTCAGTTTCGCTTGTATTATACAAAGCTCTGTCTAGCCTTCCAAATGACTTGCGTATACGTTCTAGTTTTGGCATACCACTTTGTTAGGACAACAAGGTTTGGGTTTGAATCAACTTGCCATGATAATTATCTTAGCAACACGAAGTCGACTTGTCCTTATCTTGTATCTTGCCAAGTCGACCCACTTTATAGAACGGGTTGACTTGTCTCACTGAGGCGACTTATAATTATCCCGCCAAGACGACTGCTTGAAACTAAGAAGTCAACTTACCACCCTATATGTAAGTGGTGGTTGCTACGAAAGCTTATGCAGTTTGTACGTATACACTGTAACAAATATTATTGGGTAAAATTCTTACCTTTGTGAGGTTGAGAAGGGAACATGGTTGTCAGTTTGGGTAAAAAGTTTACCCAACTGAGGTTCGGTAAGAGTTTACTCAGCCCAGTGCAATTTGTTCACCCAATATTGAGTATAGTGTTTATCCAGAAAACAACCATGTTCCCTGAATGACACACAAGTTGGGTAAACCTTTCCCAATACAAAGTTTACCCAGGGTTTTGTAAAATTCTTACTCGGATATTGGGTAACTTTATCTTACCCATATGCATCAATGTGCTAATCTTGTACCCTTTAGTTGTGTAACTTTTAGCCAGTTTTACTAGATACAAAAACACTACAGGGCCGAGGGGATAGCAACATTAACACTAATCATATAATCATTGTGTCTTTAAGTGTTACCACTATCTTCCTTGTTTCATATTCAGTGAGTCGTCTTGATGAGAAAGATTTTCACAGTAAAGTCAACTTCTTTAAGTCATTTTGGTGTGAGTTATTTGTATGAGTGGATGTCATATCTGGAGCTCCGTACTTGCGTAAGTAAATATGCCTGTTGGAAAATCCTTGGCTATAACCTTTATAAGAAAAGAAGAGAGAGAAGTAGTTTGTGTGTATGACTAAAGAATACTTCACCACACATCTCTTGGGGTAAAATGCAAGTGGTTTTTTTTCCAAGACGCACCAACACTTTTTAATTGATTTTGGGGTGGACAAAGAAAAAGGAATTGAACCTGCGACCTCTGGGTTAACTTGCCGGCGCTCCACCAACTGAGCTATCTAGCCCCAATGTTGGCGGTCTCCTAGTATAAGTATTGTTAATTTGTGAGTTTAATGTTGCAGGAGAGATAGGCTACGTGTTTGTATATTGGTAAACATTTCAAGAAAACTCTAGGAACATAGAACCTAGGATGTTCCGTTGTTTGTCAGGAAAATTCATGTTTTTGTGTACTTGAGTTAGTCTTGAATAGGATAAGAAGCAATGGGGTGTCATGGCCGAGTGGTTAAGATCATCGGATCAAGTTCTGGTGGTTATGTCATCGGAGTGTGGGTTCGCATCCCGGTCATGATAGTGTGTCCTTGAGCAAGATGCTTTGCTATAAATGCTTCTCTTCACCCAGGGGTATAAATGGGTACCTGTGAGGGTAGAGGTTGATATTGTGTATGAAAAAGTTTCGGAGCACTCCCCAGGGAGCTGAGAAAGATTAAAAAGGAATGTTATTGGCCCAATGTAAAGCGCTAACTAATGTTATTGTAAAATGCGCTGTATAAGAACTATTTTTGTTATTATTATAAGAGATTTAAAAACAATGTGTCCCTTTAACTACTGAAATTAAAGGGGCTATTAATATGGCAAACATTTATTAAGGCCTAGTCACCAAACAGCAATCGTTCACAACCTAGCGCGTGGTTTTACCGAGTACAAAGTCCAAGCACTTCAAACCTCATTAATTCGATGGAAATGTGAAATTAAAAATAGCTGCTATCAATTGTTCTGCCGAACGCAAACCCTTGATCTAGTGCTCTTGTCGAACCCATAAATTTGTGTTAATATTGTATGACATTAAAAAAAAACATAACATAATATATAGACCTGGTGTAAGAGGTTATGTGAGGGTGGCTTCGTTGAATACCGTTATAATTATACAGACATTCGCTCCACTGTAAGTTCAAATTTGATTTAAAGTTTGTTTGTGTACCATTGGGTGCCAGTGGGTCCCTTCTCTGTGTCTAACCATAAGACCTACGTCTTTTGACGTCTTATGTTTGCCACCAGAATTCATCCTCCCTATAAACCTGCCTTAAAAGAGGAATAAGCCGGTATCACATTGAGCAGCAAAGAAGATTACAGAGTCTTACCCTCTGTAAGTTAAGCGGGAGTCAGAGTGAAGATGAACACGGAGGCAAAACAAGACGTCATACTGCGGTTAAGTCTAATCTTGAGTGACAGAAGGCCCATTGGTTCATAAGTTGTGATATTGTTTGTGATCTATTTTGATTACAGTGATGAAGCCTGTGGACTGTGAACAACATGTCATACAGTAGTGGTCTTCACGAATACTGGATTGTGACGTAATCTTGGGGTGAGAGGCGTAGATTGACAGATGCAAAGCAAAAATGGAACACACCGAATCCATCTGAATTCATTCTTTGTACAGTGATGCAAAATTTCGCTTTTGGATTATTAGTGCAGATATCAACACAATTTTCCTTGTATTGGTTCATTCTGTATTAACTTTCGGAGTGGTTTTCTTTTGGACATGGAGTGCTCATCATTATTTTGATGTACAAACAAGAACTGTTGCTCTTTTGTTTTCCTGACTTCAAAATGAATTTACATTGCTTACATTGAACTATGATATTGTGTAGCCATTAGAGAATGGTTGGGGTATAACAGGGGAGGTCCGTGGTATAATAAACACCCAGCATGTTTATGGCTTTGAACAACAGCTCTTCACCTGTCGCCCCGACAACCCATCGCCAAATGGCAGTTGGTAAATACCCGGCGAGAGCGATGTCAGAAGTGCTGGTTTAAACACCGTGTTTACATCCCTTTCCAGCCGATAGTTTTTAAGGGCATTCGTCCCATTAGTCGTCGCATTGCTGATTCAGTGTACATCTATCTGCTGCAGGGACAGCAGAGGGTTGTGTCACCAAGGCGTCGGCAAGGTGGAGACCGGGACAATAGCTCCGTACAACGGGGCAAATTCAACAACTCACCCTGGGCCGGAAGGGTTAACCCATACAACCTTTGGCCCCATTCTCATGATAATGGAACTCAATTAGCGCTAGAGATAATACCGTGATTGCCACTCGTTGCGGTGGGGAATAAAGGTTGAATTGCATGAAAATTAATTGTTCGGTAGCACTTCTGTTTGGGCGGACGAAGTGGCTGTTGTTCGTGTCTGTAATATAACACATATGAGTGATTTGTTTTGGAGATAATTCGGTGAGGCAGGGGTTGTTTTACCCACCCACCACAATAAAACTCGCTGTGTCGGTTTAAATGATGAACCATCACCCTACAAATTGTATTCGACACCCTACGAGGGCCAGTGGCGATCTACTGCAACTTTTCACTTCATTCCAACCTTTGGCAACAGCAAAGTTGTCATCGACACGAAGACGGCATTGTCGTAAACTATTCTCAATTTTATGCGGAATGTAAACTTCTATTTTCTTGAAGTCCAGGCTCCCTCTCACGGTCTATTGTCAGACGTTTAGCCACGGGTGCAGACCTTTTGCTATTGGGTCGAAAATAGAGTACCTTGCAGCATTGGATTATAATGCCGTCAAACTGCATTACATCTGTCACTTTGAGGGATGGCCACCATCGCAACCAGACGATCATCTTCAGCGGGCTCATCGTCAGAACTAGATTTCAAGTTTCCTGATCGAATGAAGTGGACTCTGTGTGCTGAGATAACTCTAGAATAAAATGGAGACGATGTATTCACGGCTTGGCACGAGCCAGCAGTTGAAATTGCCGCGCCGCACTGATAACAACCTACTGGTTGTGTCCAGGAAACCGGTGACTCCTCTACCAATGTTAACTTCAACAGAGAAACATCCAAGCACAAAGAAGAGTAAGGGAGGAGAGCGACACCGGAGAGTTTCCATGGATAGGAGGGATAGCTTCAAGACGGACAACAAGTCGCTCTCTTTTGAGATGGGTAGGAGGAGGAAAAAGAACGGCACGGAAGCCACAACTGTGAAAGTAATTTTCCCTGACAGCCAAACCGAATCGTGTAACCAAGATCCATGTTCAAGCAGACGGACAAGTGTGTCTCTATTCCAGGGATCTGTCAGTGGGAAAACTGTGGAGAAAATGGACAGGTATTCTACCAGTATTCCCCAAGCTGTGGAAAGGAGTGGTGTCGATTCGACTTGGACTTTAAAAACGTCTAGCCACGTCTACGGGGTGGACAGAGAGCTTGGCCGAGAGCAGGAGGGTAGTCATGGCAACTGCTCGCACCCACATGTGACGAGGGTGGACATACTTTTCAAGCCTGTTGCAAAGGACAAATCTAGTAAACACCATGAGCCGATTAGCATGAATAAGCCATCGGAGAAAAGAAAACGGCCTGTGAATAGGGAACAAAAGAAGCAAACGGAATTCGGTAGCAAAAACTCCTTATTTTCTTCAACCTCAACCTTCTCAATCCGACCAGCCAAGCCGTCTAGCATACCTAATTTAGATGCAATCACTGGCTGCTCTGAGTCCATACGCATCGCTGATGAAGGTACCTGGGATTCGAACGCCTACACGGCCAAGAACACTCGTATCGAGTTCGCCCAAACTCTTCATGTACCGCGTCCTTTCTTCGTCAAAAGAAAGAGTAACTGCTGGTCAACAAAACAACACGAAACGAAAAGACTGTGCACCCGTCATCTCCAGCATACACGCCCTGTCCCAAGGCAGCTGCCACCCCCTTTCGCCAGCATCGACCACGGCACAAATCATTCCGGGAACCCTAGGCCCATCGTACCGGCACATCGCCGGTTTGAGCCAAGCCGGCCCCCACCGGCTTACTGCCCAAAGTATACCCTGATGAACATCACCAAGTTGAAGCAGAGTCGGACGGTCGAACCGTCCCACCCACACATGAATCTGGCCGCTATAAACTCAGTTTACAATTGGAATCGGCTCTCGTTTCAGGGGAGTTTGACCCCACCGGTCAGCGAGGCAGACAGCCTGGACGACTTGGAAGATTTCGAAACTCTAAATCTTAGGATGCAAATGGACAGTTTGATTAATAGAGTGAAGGACCTGTACGCAAACTAACATAATTTACACGGGATATTAAGTTGTGAAAGTTTTAGCAAGTCTGGTTAAGGTTTTTTAGATAAATGTGGTGTAAATGAAATGTTGTTCGACCGAGTTTGAAGCCTACAAATCTCTCAAAATGTTGCTGTTTGTAATTACTCATTATCCTTTTCGAGAGTTGTCCACAGTGTGTTGTGATTAGTGAGCAGTGATTATAAAAAACATTACTTTGCCTCTTGCAGCAGAACACGGTCCACCATTTTGTGGAGTCGAAAATTCGGTTCTACAAAACATCGGACCGTGTTCTGTCACGAAATTTCGCAAGAACCTCACAACTGCATGGGGTATTTATGTCAATCATTAGTATCAATATAATATCTTTCCAACCATATTCATTTCTTAACAAACGCATTGTATAGCCCACAGCGCCCAATCCGATGCGAAGGCAATGAGTCCCTTTAAAGTGTGAGATTTGTCCTGTGTACATGTTCACAATCTAAGGGCAATAGACCTTATGCATATGACGTCATTTGAGTAGGGCGCCCTCACCTAGAGGTCAAAATGAAGATGCTCATTGGCCAGTCTTGTGCGCCGCGCGTACAAATCAGCGCGTTTCCATTGTTTCATCATCAGTTTACCTCTAAGATGGCGGCTTGGTGACGTCAATGCATAAGGTCTATTGATGGTTCATTGATGGACCGACTAATGTTAAAAAGAATGACGTATAATTGAGTTTAGTCACCCACCTGAAACCCACCTTTAAACAATACTGACTGACTAATAAATCCATGCATGCTGAAGGACATGCTTCAAATGAAGCAGATTTGCTTTTCCTATCCCGGGAATGGCAGTTTCTTATCAACATTTCATTTAATAATTTTTTTTTTATCACTGAGATAATGATAGATATATATTATATGTAGATTATCCTCTTCATTGTATCCGATGAAGTAGTTGTTTCTACGAAAGCCCATGCAGTTTTTTTATGTACATTGATTCAGTGCTACTGCTTGTACATTCACTGGGATAAAAAAAGGAACAAATCAAATCATAATAGTATATACGTAGTTAATACATTTTGTCAATGTTAACCAAAAGCGTAAAATAATGTGAAACACCAGATATTTTTGCAGGAACTGGGGAGTTTTTCTTACAACGAACCATTCACCGTATCCTCAATTGTGCTCAAAGTTTGCTGAGTTTTTATTTGGCAAAAATATAATTCGAATGTGTATATAATAATAATTTTGGAGGACTCGTTGTAAATGAAATCTTTCATATTCTGAGAGATGTTTTTTCATGAAGGCAACGCATATGTATTGTAACTTTAATTTCAAACGGCATGAACAAGTTTTCCTACTTACATGCTTTGTTCTGGGTCCTTACCAGTCCTAGTTGTTCCCAGGTCCATGACAGTACGCTATGGTGAGCGGGCCTTTCACACATTGGACCTGTTCTCTCACGGAATAAACTATACCAGATTCAATCCGGAACATTGTTTTTCTGCAAACTTTGAAAACAGAAGACACTGCTCTTTACACAAGCACATTTTGTCTAGTTGTTTGGAAATGTTTTCGCCCTGATCAACCATTATTGTACATTAATATTTACATCACTGCTGTAGCGCCATGGGTAATAAGTGCGCTTTATTTATTCAGATATTATGCTGATGTTGTCTCACAGTTATAGCAATCCATGTATTATAATTTAACTATAAACAAAACTTGTTGTCAGTGTCTGTGTATCATTATTAAGCACTTGAAAGCATTTCAATTCAATTTTTAGTAGGTTGGCCTTTGAATCTTTGAGCTAATATTAAATAATCCAAAATGAATACACACTGAAAATGGTTAAAATCAAACTTTGAAAAAAAAAGAACCCAACGCTTGAAAGCAAATTAGAACCATGGTTTGGAGACAGATTGAGGAGAATTTTCTTTTCTTACAAGACATCGTCAAAATGAAATGGGTTTTTGTTTCAGTGGGATTAAAGGGATGAACATTTCCATGGAAATTATTCCACTGGGGATGATTTTTTGGCAACAAGGGAAGAAGCGTTTTTCCACAGTATATATTATAAAGGTCAAAGATGGAAAGGGTGGGTGAACAGTAAACTAGCAACTGGGTTGACGGAGTCTCAAATGATCGTTGTAATACACGTACATCTAAACCCGCCTTTGACACAACGCAGTAGAAGTGTTGAAACAAATTGTGTTTCAGCAATTCTACGGAATTAAATGTACAATACATTTTGGGAAAGCGTCAAGTAATAGTGTGGATACGATGTAGTTTAACACTCCAAAACAAAGATTTAGGATAACAGTGATTGTTAAAAAGGTAGATGTGAATTGACCCAAAATAAAATTTCTTAGAAGAAAAGAATTGGAATGAAACTATTGTGGTGTTATTGTTTTGACAACTTAGAGTCCCTACTACCGAATTTCACGCTCCAGCACTTACGGTGTTGAGTGTTAAATTCTATAATTGAAAAATGCCCCTCCTGTTAGCCGATATTCCTAGACTTATTTACCTTCTTTAAGAAACGAGATCTCCTTGTATTTGATATCAAGCTTCTCTAAGCTTGATTAAACACGGCAATAATTGCTGTGTAAACCAATCCATGTTTGCATTGTGTTGTTTTTGATGCTATGAAGTGAACACAAAAGCTGTGCGAATTTGGTGAAGGTGTGTGTACCACCACCATAGCTCTGGTGAAGTGGTACCTTGTTGTGAAACGCCGTGCGCGGGAACCAGAACAACTTCGGTACCCAGCAGTGAATTGTTGCTGTTACCGGGTCAACCGGTCATTCATTCCGCATGCTCTTCAGGGTGACAGACGTAAACCAAGTTCGGATAATAGACACACGACACATACAAACCTGAAGTTGTGAATAAACTGTTCTAATGACCAAATTTTTATGACCGTGTCGACGGGTTTAATTTGGATGCATCGCAGTGTGTTCTGTGAATCCGTTGGTGTGAATTTTTTTGCAAGGCAGTCCATTTAAATCCACCTACAAATTGGTCAAGTGTCATAAAATTATATTATCATCAAGTTACATTGTTAACCCGGATATAAACCTGACGTTAGTCAAGACAGATTTTGCAACGCAAGAGGGCCAATAGGACCGGTCTGGGAAGCTGAAGTAGGCCTACAGAAGCTTTATGGTGGAAGCAGCAGCCTTTAACAGCAAGGAAACTACGGACAGGTGAACAGGTGTCGCGGCATCATCATCAAACAATTCTCACCTCTTCAACGTTCTTTTTCAGCCCTGCAATTACCAACCGTTGAAGATGTGTAGGGAAATCCGAAGCAATGAACAGAACTGCTTGCTATCAGTTTTGTGCAAATATCAGCTGACATTCTAATAATATGACAGGAAATTATTTTCATCTTTTGAATGGCGGGGAGTCAATTTTGCTCTGAATGGATTCGTCGCTCTCTGAAAGGATGAAAGTTAATCGTGTTTGGTGACTCCGGAATAAACTGACGCAAAGACTTATCTAACATCTGGTCGATCATCGGATTCTGAAGTTAATTACCGGTACATAATTCTTTTATCTGTATTGTAAATTTACTTTGATAACAAGTGATCGTGTTCATCAGTGCAATTACAGGTATGTTGTGACAATATTCCAAAATAAACTTGAAGGAAGAGTGATCGACAGTTCATTTTGTGACTGAGGCTGCTTGTATATTTAAGTTGTTTTTAAACATGACTTTTGGTATGTACTTCAAAACCACACCAGTGTTTTTGTCTGGTAAAACCAACCATCCTGACAAAGTGACGGAAGAAGAGAAAGGTGAGAGGTCAAGGGGTAAGCGGAGGTCGGCCCGCTTGCCTCAGATACGCGTGGAGGAATGTGGTCTAACGGTGGATGTGAGGCAAAAACAAAATGGACGCAAACAACAAGCGGGCCGTGAACTTCAAACTGCCGTCAACAATACAAAAAGAACTTCGTCGGCAAGGAAAGGTGACATGAACAAGGATAATGAGTCACACAATTCACATCATAGAGATCGGTGGATGTTGGATGCCAACGATGCTTCGAATGGACAGTCTACTGTTGCAGACACCGAGATATCGACAGAGTTTGTGGACTCGCTACACATCGGAAAAGTTGGCGGGAATACTTTGAATCGGGGCCAGGCTCTGCTCAGCTCCCTGGAACCCAGGCCCGTTCCGAAGATGCGCTATTCCAACGGTGCACCACTCAATTCGAGCATTGCAGATGCCGTCAACACCTTCCGATCACATCGGGCAGTAAACATGGGGGCTGTCTCGTCCAGGGAACGGGTCGTCATCCGCCGGCTGGCCGCTAAGAGATCAGAGACCGCCGTGCCACAAGAACCTACTTCCACTGAGAGGAGAAATCAACGTTTAAATGATCGTCTTCACCGAGCGTCTTGGAGAGACAGACGGCACCACAGTCTCGAAGACACCTGCTGGTCAAGGAGAAAACACAAACGCAGTGGATCAACACGTAGCGATGAGTATGATTTTGAACTGACTTACAAGACCTCCGAAGAGATCATTCGAGAACTACGTAGCAGATCAGGTGCCGATGTAACGGCCGGGGACATTTTGGACAAGTCGAGGCGGAGCACGCCCGGTGAAGGCAGCGGGCTTAGCGGTAAATCTGACGGCATGAGTACGGTGCATAGTGTGGACTGTCCGATGTGTCTTGGTTATGAACCATCCATGTACGGACACATTTGCCCGCCGAACACACCTCTCGACATGACAAGACAGTACGACGAGGATATTTGACAATAACACTAACTATAGAGGCGCTTCAAGGTCAACATACCTTTGTTAATGTACGCATTGTATACCCGATAGAAAGCCTTCTGAAAGTAAAAAGATAATTGCAAGTCTCTTACCTAACGTTAAAACGGTGTAAAAAGCTTTATTTGACACCCTTTCATCAGTGTGAAATGTGTCAACATCCAAAAACATTCAATGACGTCACATTTCAAATACATGGGTCTCCGCACTTTTGTACAGGAAATTTGTGGTTTATTCCTAACTTTCCATGATATTCACAGGCCTGGAATTTCATCTTTGAGAGGGCAAGGCCATTTTCAATTTACGAAGGCACTTTCCATTAGGAAGATTTAATGTCTAACTGGAAACTTTTGAACGGGTTACCAAGGCAAGACCAGGGCAACAGAGACCATGGCCTCCGTTGCTTCCGTGTAATTTCAGGCCTGTATTGTCATAAATGTTGACCTTCAGACCAATGAAAAGGTCCTCATTTGAATGTACAGAGACCCATTTATTGTTGAAATCCAATATCGTCATGTTTCAAATTTCGTTCAGAAAGATTTTTTGTTTTACTACACCTTTTTATAAGGTTAGAGACGTGTAATTTTCTTATCAGACTTTGAAGGACCAACTAAAATCTATTGGAAAACCAGTCCAGTCACGAACTCAAATGTATCTTTTAAAATCTTATCGGTGCTGATCTGACAGCGTTCTCCCAACAGAAGTCTGCTGGCCAGATGCCAGTAACTTCTGAGGACCAGTTGAATGTCAAAGTGGTCCTGCTGGCTAGCTTCCCTAAACTATGTCTAAACCACTGCCTGCTCGGAATGTTCACGGGTTTCAAACTCAAGCCCCATACAAATGACTACGTTACAAGAAAACCTTAAAGTAAAGACCAGTGAACAGCTGGTGGACCAGTGAAATGAAAGGCTAGCTGGTTCCATTGGCCAGTCACTGAAAAGGTTATAAGTGCGAACCCTTTGCACACATTTTTAGTCTACTCTAATGAAACCTGGCGGACCGAACGTAATGGTGTTTGGGGAATAAGGGTCAGAAAGAGCAGAGAAAGATAAATTTGTGTAAAATTGAATTTGTTCTGTATGCAATAGGTCGTATCACGATAAGCACAATAGAAAACCAATGGACACCTTAAGGCAATATTAGAAACTGTTTAAAACATTGTCAATAATTGAAGTTGCTTTGTTTTGCTTTGAATTTAATATTTTGTAATGCAAAGTAAATTTTCTAAGTTAATTCATGAAGTAATAATTAAATAAGAACGGAAAAGATACATAGCTTACTGAAGGGAATATACTAAATTTCAATTAAATTTACACCCCCCCGGTCCAAATAACAACTCACACCCGGTCTAAAAAGTAACTATGTAACCTGTAAACTGCGGGTGCAACCGTGTGTGAATCTCTTTTGGGAGGAGTGTTGGTTGGCTCTGAAAAGAGCCAGTGTGGTCTCGACGTTTCGAGCAGTGTAGTGTGGTCTTCAGAAGATGACCAGAGTGTACTGTTCCAAACGTTGAGATCACAACGGCTCTTTTCAGAGTCAAAACGCCTCCCAAAAGAGACTCACACATGGTTACACCATGGAGGAAGTAAATACACCCACAAGTTTACTAGTTATTGCTTCTTGTTTTCCACACCATGCAAAGCTTCAAACTTCACTCACTCTCAGTCTATTTGGGTGCGGAAAACTTTAATAATGATACCTCCTACAGTTTCACCGTGATAGAGAAGTTTACAACCCTTAAGTGTCTAATCAGAGAGCATGTAGGACTGTATAATATAAAAAAAAAAAAAATATTGATGCGATTAGAAAGAAGATAAATTAAGTTTTTTTTATTTTAAAGTGTGAGGTTATTTTATTTTAGAGAATGTCCTTTCTCTAGAGTGTATTAAACAAAGAGGGCGCTGTGGTATAATGACATTCTTGGCAGCCTACTTCACAACAAAAGCAAGCTAAGAAGTAACTATAACTCTGAATGTAAATAGTAGTGAACTTGCGGGTACAACCATGTGTATAATCTCTTTTGGGAGGAGTGTTGGCTCTGAAAAGAGCCGGTTTGGTCTCGACGTTTCGAACAGTATACTCTGCTCGTCTTCAGGAGAATGCTGGACTGCTGGTGGTGTTGCAGCTTAAAAAGCAAGCTACAACACCCGTACGTTGTCCTTGCTCTATGATGGCCATGTTTGTCCGGAGTCTAGTTCCTTCAATGTTGTCTGTTTGACTCATCACTTTATATTTGCAACTTGCATGTTTAAATAATAATAATAAGGAAATTCTGAAAACAAATAAGAGATGCTCACTGTTTCAAACACTAATAATGAGTAGTTATTGTTATTCCTGCAAAGCCCACAGAGGGCGCTATTAAACTTTAGCGGCTAAAGCTACGACTGGCTCTCCGCTTCATCATTACATTGTCGAAGTATATAGGGCGTCATTAGCAACACCCTTGGCAACAGTCATAGCTGTAGATGACCGACGTCACTGACACCCCGTCCTTTGACGGGAATTACGAGTAACTTAGTTTGACACACGAGGTACAATGCAACAATTAGTGGCCTGACATTTCGACCCTAGCAGAGTCCACGAGGTAACAGTTACAAGTAACAATCTACCTAAATATATAGACTTTCAAGACCCCCCCTTTCGAAAGTGAGTATTTGCAGATACTTAGTGGTAAATACATCTGACTTTAACAACAAACACTGTAATGGATCATACTATGTTCAAAATAAATGAACTCTTTTGTTTGTGTTTGTTCTCAAATACATGGTTTCGTTTACCTTCAAATTAACGCGGTCAGTACCGTCAGTGATGCATTTCTGATATCGAGCTCTTACGCCAAGAATGCCCTCTATTGTTAGACCAAGTTTCAGGCCAAATGATGCGACACTTTTGCCAAGCAACAGCATGTATCGGTTACTGTTCCCGACATGCAGATACAGAAAAAGAAGTGCCAACGAGAACTTATTAACAAAGTATATTTAAACTCGGTGTTTATTTTCGTTTGACTAAATAAAACTCAACCATCAAAATACAAACCCAGAAGTAATTAATTTACAAGAATTGCCAATTGCTTCGCGGAAAGGAAATCAAGTAGTATAGTAGTAAGTATAGTTTTGGGCAGATATTGGCACATTTAGTTCTAAAAGTCCAGGTTTCGAAACATGCATGTTACAAAGTTTTCCAAATGCAATTTTTCCGCGGACAGCAGGAGTCACAAACATAAAAAGTAGAGTGTGATAACATTTACTCCAAAGGAAATTACAAATTCATGTATTATTTTATGAACTGCATTCATGCTCATCTTTAACAGTTTATTGCATCAAACATTTACAAAAATATATGTTCAAAACTGTGGTCTAAAAGTACATAATAAGTAAAGGAAAGGAAAGTTAATTAAAAGGTTCAAGAATTTCGGTTTCTGCATCAGAGTATCAAAGTGACTCTTATTTGTTTCCTTTAATACAGCGGTTTGTAAACCTTAGGTTGGTGACCCAATTAAATTGCCAGGCACTCGACCGCGACTCATTCGCCGATTGCCGGCCGATTGAAACCCCCTCCTGCAGAGGTAATGTCATAAAAACGGAAATTCTACAAGGAGTAAATTATTTATTGAAGCAGTTTGTTTTTTATTTAAAAAAACTTAAGGGGAAAAGGCAAAGAATAAAGAAGAAAAATAGGAAAATGTAACAGTTACCCGAGAGAAACAAAAAAGGAAGCCGGTTTTGAGTCACGACCCATAGTTTGTTTGTCACAAATATTGACTAATAAAGTTGCATGGCCCGAATCATTTTAGATTGTTTTTTTTATTTTATCTCTGAACAAATTTTGATAGATGATGCTTTTTCAAAACGAAAAACATACACAAACTTTCGCATAATGTCACAGACAATGCACAAAATACGTGTAAGGTGCAACACTTTTTGTACATGGCTGGTGGATGTGAGATATTGTCGGAATCCCAAGAAAATAATTCATTTTAAGTTTTTAGTTTAGAACTACCACTTTTTGTTAGTGCAATCCTTAACTTAACTTTCTCAAATCTAAACAAAAAGTAGGATCAAAATTGTTGGGTCAAAATGGCCCAAAACGGACGTAGCATATTTATTGGGAGTTTAGGACCTCTTGTAATTACTTAAGACATTAATTGCCATACCAATTTACATGTATGAAGCACTTCAGCTGTTGATAATGTATAACAATTTGAGAAACAATTCCCTTCAAAGGAATGTGGTTTTAGGGAAAAACGTTTCTCAGATTGTGAAAAGGTCTAAATCAATTACGGATTGTTCTACCTGCGTGTATACATAACCGCTCCAGTTTTGCGGCAATATCTCAAAAACGCTACTACCTTTGAAATGCAATTTTCACCTTTTAAAAGAAATTGTATACAGCTACATTTATATAGGATTGAAACAATCGAATGGTTCCAAAAAAACAAATGTATACCTTGCTTTTATATAAGTGTAATTAAGGCAGTGTCAGATTTGTTGTCTACGGCTGTTGCTCTGAGGGTGTTACTAAGGGCCGCCACAGCCGTAGCCACTAATTCGAAATTAATGGCCGCAGCAACCCCCTTCATCTCACCATTCCCTGACAAAACTATACACCTGTCATTGCAAATTTTGCTTATTTTCAACCTTAAACTGTCAATTTTTTTGTAGGGCATTCACTCTGGTGTTGGGGTGTTCGGGGGACAGTCCATTTCGTCATGCTGGAAATCAGCAGTCGGAATGTGAACTACCATCTGGTTATGCCCAACTGAACTCATTGTCATACCGCCATTATTTCCTGCCAGCCTCGCTCTGGTGTTTCCATAATGTGGTGGCACCAAACCCTCCCGTTGCTGCATCTTCTTCCAAATGAGAAGAGGCACCCGATGGTTTACATCGGACAGACCTTCTGCGGACATGTGCAGAGGAATTTGTGGCGCGGAATTTGTGTTTCTTGGGCTGGTGTGAGGCAGTGGGCGAGCCGCGTCCACGAACCACTTGCGGGAATGCGGAGGGCTTGGACGGTAGCGTTCCAGGTCGTTCGAACGGGCTAGTCCGTTGCCATTTACTACCATCGCTGGACTGCGTTTCTTCGGAACGGTATCTTTGTGACTATAATACGGGTTATACTTGTGATGATTTGTCTGAGCATTTGAATCAAATGAGAACTTTGATATACCAACTCCAGCGTGGTAATGTTTCGCGCGAGGTAATGAGTTGTTGTCGCGCAAGAGGTCGAGCTTCTCACCATAAGAATCAATCGTTGCAGGTTTATTGGAAGACGGGTTTAAAGACGTTTCATTTAAAGATATTGTACCCGGTTCACTTTGGCTTTGCGTGGTTTTATCTTTGAAATCCAACGTATTTCCAGACACATTATCTTGTCTTAATGTTTTATAATGTTTTAAAGTTTTATAATGTAATATTTCGATGTGCTTTTAATTTACCGTATTTGTAATTATGCTGTATGTTGTAATGTATGCAGGGCCCCAATGGAAACCAGTTTTAACTGTTTGGGCATACCCTGGGTAAAGAAATGTAATAAATAATGTTGTACCTTCAGTCTTTGTAAGTCTGTCGACTGAAGTCTCCTCGGTTTTGTCATGTGTCAGTTTTCCTTGCTGCTCGGAGTGCCCTAATCTGGCTGACACAGCTTCTTTAACAGCAGCTTGTGCTCGACACATGGGACACACAGAACAGTCGTTTGTCGTCTCATCAACCCCGTTCTCACGTCCCACTACGCTGATTTCATCCACGGATATTGGCGATGAAAAATCACCGTCTGATCGACAGGCTGATGATTGGACCGTAACACTAACACGTATCGGTGTGTAAGTGTCGACTTCGTCCTCGGAGGAAGGCACGTCGATTGCAGTTCTGTCGACACTCTTTCCTTTATTTCTTTTTCTAAAAGAAACCTTTTTACTTGTGTTTATTTTATTGCCACCCTGTCGGTTGGATTTAATATTTAAGACGGTCGACTTATCACTGTTTTTGTTGTCGACAACACTGTCGTTCCAAGTGACAGACCTGCTTTCAGTCCTTGTGCCGTTCTGCTGGAAATTGTTTGATTCAGAAATCAAATCCGGGCTTGACACATTCTCCATGCTTACCTTATTCTGCTCGCTAGAAACGAATGACAAACTCGACATGTCAGTTTCAGACACAATGTGCTCGTTCAAATTATACACGGTTGATTTAGGCGCGTCTCTGCCATATATCTGGTATCCAGCTACCTGTCCGATTCTGTTGCTAAGTTTGTTACCATGGTGATATGGACTCCCACTGTCATTTCTCTCAGCGGTTCTGGCGGCGGGGCTTCGAAGGAATTGATGGAGGGTGGATCGAGGATTTCGAAGCAGGAGTTGAGCTTCCGTTCTGGCGTTGAACTTCTCAAAACCAGACATCGGCCGCGAGAGATCCGAGTTCAGATGTGTTCTTACTCCGTAGTCATTATCTCCAGCCGTTTTTACATGACCTGCTGATGGATGGGTGGTGCTCAATGGCTTCCACAGATCATTGATTATCACTGGCTTAGAATGCGATTGGTTATTGGCAGAATTTCTCTTCGGCAAAGACGTGCTACCAAATTTTTCTTCTGTGATTGCACCACGACCGCGCAAAACCGATTGTCGATCAGCACTCCTGGTTACTGTGAGCTTCACATTGCGTGCTTTAAGGGTTTTAGTAGAAGAGTTCATGGGAGTACGACTGAGTCCTGCATCTCTAGTGGAATTCTCAACAAGGAACTGTGGTTTGTCCCAGGCGAGGAAACGATGTTTGACGCTTACTATCGGCCGGGCGTATCGCACCGCCGGCCGGGGACTCTGCTTGGCACTCATTGCAGCTGTTGATTAAATCCTCTCGTTGAAATCTCGCAGGTACTGACGGAAGAAAAGCTATACATCCCACTAAAGAGTTGACGATGTGCCAATTTGTTATCAAGTTATGATGATCGTTGAGTCAACCACATTAATGTTTTCCATTCGGTTCATCTCTGGACGATCTATACACACTCCTCCGGCACAAAATGTGACTACATGTACATTACCCAGATTGTCTTTTAATTAGACATGCATTCATAAAGTCAAACGGCTATTTCCTGTGCTATCTCTGGCATTGGTCTCTAAGCAACGAAGCCTTCTCCCAGGTGAATCAAAACCGAATGCCAGCGTATTATGTCCAATCGTCCCTCAAATTTGTAATGTACATAGGGTTACTATTCTTATAGGCCTGCAAGGTGAGGGGCTTGTCCCACGAAGATTCGCAAAGCAATCTCGCCCACCTGCTGCCGAAGAAATCGCATATCACGCCCCACGATGCTGGAGGCCTTGGAGGAACGTATTGGTTTAGCAACCTGCTGTAATGTTAAGACGACTACAGAGTCACCTTCGATGGTTCACGATGACTGGCAGTAATGACTGCGTTATATTCATAGATCACAGTGCTTCTGCATCAGATCGCCCCGTTATAGACGGTCGTGTTTCCCCTTAGCCGTAGGTGCTCACAACAGGTAGATGGTGTTTCCCTGATCAGGTGTACCGAGATTCTACACTCGGCTATCAATAACGGAGTGTATGATTATGATACAAAGTTATTATCTTCATATCAATTTATAAAACACCATGACTTGGTGTTCATGCCATGGATACATGATACTTGAATGATCCGTGGCTTGATTAGTATGTTCTCCATGGACTCGGAGCGAGCTCTTGTGCATATTTACCAGAGGGATTTAGTTAGCGAACTGCGTCCGGGTATTTACCCCGTCTTTTAACACTTTGGCCCCGGTAGCTTTTTTGTTGGTTTTAAACCCCTCGCACCGGTGTGTTGCTTACTGATCGAGGCGACTTGAATACAAATGTTACACTATCGGTTAGCTTGTGAAGAATATAAGTCTCTTCCTGTGTCCAATATTTATTTTTTACCTCTTAAATGAGAAAACTCTCTCCGTGGGGTTGGAGGCCGATGTTACCGGTTATGGTCCACTCCGCTCCCCCGGTCAGTTCAGTTCCAGAGTGCGCTGCAAGGATTAGCCGTTGAATAATCAGATTTATCAAGTTGTCGTAGGAAAGTCTGACTGGGCGTGGATTAGTCAGATTAGACGGGATAAAAGAGCAGTTACTTTGACAACGCTTGAGGGATTGTTGACCAAAAGCAATGTTTTGTCAACAGTGGATGACAAATTAGTCGTGTAAGACTAGCGATGTTTATCTCGACTGTTTGCATTTATCACAAATCTGGGTAAACATTAATGTGAATAACTTGTTGTTAGGAGGACGGTGAACTTGGGTTCGTTGCTGAGTGATATTTGGGTAGTCAAGAACTGTTTTCGAGTGGTTTGGATTGTTATCATGAGAAATTACCAATGGGGTTTTAAAGGGGCACTATAATGGGGGCATATTTAGAGTTTGCCTGAATGCTTATTACTGAGTGTGTTAAAGGTAGAACTGCCCTTTAAATCCCTTTAAATTTGTTGTATGCAATGTTGACTACTATTGTGTTGGTGGCAGCTATGGGTTTTACAATTGGTATCATTAATTATTTGTTTTCCAAACAAAAAAACTAGACTGAACCCCGTTGTATTTCGGCCTTTGTGATTATTATTTTGACAGTCTGTTCTGGCACTGTCTTGTTTGTGTGTTTGGGATGTTGAGGTGTTTGTTTGTTGGGTTGTTTGTTTGTTTGTTTTTGTTTGTTTGTTTGTTTGTTGGGTTGTTTGTTTGTTTGTTTGTTTGTTGTAGTTTTTTTTTTTTTTTTTTTTTTTTTTTCAACAACTGAGATTGTTTTACTAACAGAGCAAAGTTTTTTTGTTTTTAAACTCATGGCTTGCATAATTGGCTTATCTTCATCAGGGAGAATTCCGCCCTCTAGTGACGATTGTTAAATAGGCAGCCAAAAACAGTAAGATAGCGGAGTTCATGTTAACATAAATGGAGAGATTGAAATACATCTGTTTAGCTTGGCATTGTGCTTGACATATGTTAGTCAACGAGGCTGTAATAACAAAGAATCAAAAAGCATTGACAGAAAAGCTCAAAAAGTTCCCAATAAATTTATCTCAGGGTTCAAAATTTACGATATTTTGTTGTGCAAGGACATACCGGATTTTCGACTTCAACTCGAAGGGACCAATTATACGGAAAGATGTTTCCGGTCGAGTCGGTCCCACCGTGAGTTGTTTTCCTATGTTGAATCTCTTTATTTTGCTAAGAGACTTTCTTCTTATCATGACAATACTTTACAAATGTGTTAGAAGTCAGTCAATAATGTGAAATGTCTATTGTGTAACGATGTGACATGGGATATAAATAAGTGTGCAGCCGACTAATGATGATGACACAAGGAGGAGAATTGACAGTGTTTTTAGGTCTCGAGACCGGTTTCCCCGCCAGTTTTGCCGGTCTCAGACTTTTGGGTCTCGACTACAACACTGATGATTTAACAAGTTGCCAATTTTGAACGACTGTAGCTGCAATATCAACCAAAAAGAAGAACATTGAAGAAAAAAACATAAAGAATTATTTTTAATTATTATTAGATTAAATGACATAGTCTGTTGCTTTCGAGCGTCATAACTTGTTAGTTTGTGAAACAGAAGATCGTGGTTTTTTGTGTGATTTTTTTTATATTATTTTTTATTACTAGGCCTACATGAACACACTTTCCTTTTCTCTAGTTATACAATTTGATATCAATTAATTTTTGTGCATTTTTATCAATAAATAAAAACAGTTTTCGGTTAAAACGGAGAAAATACTCTCCAGGGACGGTTGCTTTGAGCAGTGTAAGAGTTCACGGTATCTCCATAAAGTCCTGAATGATGTTCTTCCCTTGATCAAAAATTAATACTCATATCTGGCACTTGCCGTAGATGGCGGTATTTATCGTGATGTTTTGTAACGGCACCCACGTAACATGTACTTTCGAACATAATCAGCTGTCAATGTAATTCTGGGAAGGCTGTTTGTGACTCCCTTTTCAATCCTCAAGTGCCTATACTTGATTGGCAGTTTTATTGCTCATCTCCAATTCAGGTTCCTGGTATAAAGGTAGTCACCCGATGGGTAAGCTTTACACAGACGAGAAGAATGACCTTCATCGAAGGGGTAATTCGGGGCACAGGGTTTCATCAGATGTATTTGCCCCACCTCCTTTGAAATGCAGTCGGTTTGTTGGTCACTCCTTTTATGTGTTCAAACTTCATATCCTGTTTAATACCATGTCCAAGGGGCGGAGGGTATCCTCCAAATGTTCCCATACACTCTTTTCCTCTTGTACAGAAGTACTCCTTCTAAAATCCTCGGCAGAATTCCTGAGATTCCAAGCACACAATGAAGATAAAGTAGGGGCGGGGATAGGGGGTACAACCATGCCCCATCGAGCACCAAATGGGACTATAAAAAAAATAGTCTGTTGCAGCCGATACGGACCATTGGGTGGTCATTGATTTCCTCTAAAAATTCAACTCAAGAAGGTGACGGAGGTGTACAGGATAAAAAGGATTTCTTCTTCCAAGAACTTGGAAGAAGGATCATGTATCGATGGACTCTGGTTTAATAATAATGTTTCATTATATTATTTGCATAAAAATAGTTAATGGCCTGACGTTTCGACTCTAGCAGAGTCTTCCAGAGTCTTTCTCGAAGGCTTTGAGAAAGACTCTGCAAAGGTCGAAACGTAGGCCATTAACTATGTTTTGCATGATATACCCTAGTTTGGTTGGTGAGCAGTTTGCAACAGTTAATTCAATTTTCTCATTTATAATAGATCATCACAAAAATCAGTGTATTTGTCGTTTTCATAAATCGACTTTAATTCAATGACTCTTAATTACTTTACTGCACAATTTGTAGAAAGTGCCATTTCAAGTTTTAATTCATCGATCACACCATTGCAATCCGTATCTCTACTCAACAATTGTGTCTCCTTTGTTTTCACCGACAAATTATAACACTGGAAATAGCGCCCTCTTGTCAAATCACTTTCCCGTTATTCCTCTGTCGAACACTGATGAATAAATAATAGTTGGGTGCGTGAATTATCCCCACTGCTAGAGCACGCCATTCACGCACACACACCACCACCATGAGTCCACGATCGATAATAACAGTCACCAATCACAAAGAACTTTCCAAAGCCTCGGGGCAGTCCAATTTCAAAGGGGTTAAAATTACATCTTTTGTACACGTCGTATACATGTAAAGTCTGTGTATGGAAACACAGTTGTTGGTTTCGAGAGTTTCAGTAAACTTCGCCACTGTCACCAAACAACTCCTTGACGCACTGCCCCACCGAAATCCTAATTTACTTTTCGACGAGTCGGTGCAGAAGCTGGCGTCTGACTGTTTGAGTTTCAGTTGACAACCTGTTCAGTGTGTAAGGCAGACGTCGTTGAGACTATAATGTTATCTGGTTGTGAAGGGTATGTAAGCAAGGCGCGGGTCAAGAGGGTGACCCACCACGGAGTGCAGTGACAGTGGAAAACAAGAGAACGCTACACTGCGTTGCTACGTTAAACTGTAACTACATTCCTCGGATCGTTTGCCGAAAATGGTGGATTTTCCTGCTGAATTGCTACAATGTGATCTTCAGTGTGTATGTGGTTTTACTGCAGACAGTGGTTTATCAATGTTTTTGAGAGAAGAATGCCAACTATGGGCGAGTCAAACTGGAGTTTAGGGGCTTCAACGGGTAGCCTTGGATCCACGTCAAGTACACCTCGTTTATGTACCCATCGGAAGACGTATCACCACAGTGCGGACATTATGAGTCCACAACAACCCTCACCCTCCGGGGACTCAGCTGCTGACTCCCCTACAACGAGCTGGTCACCCCGGGAGAGAGATCGCCAATTCCAGGTAGACATGGCTCATATAAAACTCCAACCCGAGATTAAACCAGATCTACCGTGCCATCCTCAAAGTGCCCGTGAACCGCTGCAACAGGGACCCCCGTCGTCCCACTTATACGGGGATCCTGCTTTCCATCGCCCCGTCAACGAACCGCTTGATAGCTACATGGTGATCAGACAGCGGAGTTTTCATGGGTACGCGAGAAGCAAAAGGGATTTGAGGCAACTGCCTCAGACTGATCCAAGGGAAGATCCCGAATTGAATCCAAACTGGTTACACCGCTCTAAAACTGATATGTACATCGAGAGAAGGCGAGCCAAACTCGCCTCTCAGAAGACGTGTAGACGCGGTGGTTCTGGTGGGTACAGCCTGTCTGGAATCACGCTGGGTAGTCTCATGAATCAACTACCAACTGCAGGTAAACGAGATTACAATGGAAATACTAAGATCGAATCAAGAAGGATGAACTCCTCCAACAAACCCAACACCCCTGCGAGTGGGTCTCAAACGGGAGAGACCAGGTTCCCTCCTCTGACTCTGAACCGGTTGAAGCAACGGATTCAAAGCGATATCCAGGCTTACTCCCCACCGGACAATGAACATCGACGACCCTCTACGACCAACGCCCTCCTACCTACCTCATCGACAACATTCCCCGTCCCAGATGCCCCACCAAACTCACCACCCCTCACCGAACGAGACACACCGAGGTACTTCACAAGGGGTAGGTTAAGAAATGAGGCACATGGTTCCATACCTTTAAGAATTTGGGAGCCAAGTTTAGACTATGTTCTAAGGAGTGATGCCAAAGTATTACAGCCCAGGTCGGCATTGCGATCATTTTCAAATCAATCAGCGCTTCGACAGCAGCCGTCCCCACTGAAATAACCAACTGTAAATAATAAATCCAACCAGCCTTTAAAAAGAGGTTTGTTCACAATTATTGTTATCATTTATATTTAAATTTCACCCCTCAGGCATGACATTCTTCCTATACTTCAGTCTGATTTCCGATTTGTTTGTCCTTGGGGAAAAATCAGAAAAACTATGATTAAATAGCCTGAAAATTATATTAAAGTACAAAGGCCTTATATAGGGAACGATTTCGTCCAGCAATTGTGCATAGCAAAAGACTTGGTCTGAACATTTTGCGTGTGCACTGATTGCTAACACCGAGTTGCGAAGTAAAATGATGATTTTTGCGTATAGCAGTTGATACATTTTTGTTGCATTTTGCTACGCTGTACATGTGAAACTGTTCACTGGGCCTACCATAATATGTACATGTACATGTACATGTAGGTCAGCCTTCTTACTACATAAAAATTGCTTCCCTTTTTCCCAAGGACCAAACACCATGCCTGACCCCTATGCATTTAATTCGGCATTCTTCAGCCTATACATTTCTCTTGGTAAAATGTTTGATGATCTTTGAATTCGTATTTTGAAATAAGGCCGTGTCACCCATGATGTTCAATCCTTTCATGGGAGATCGAAATAAACTTTATTATAATTGTGCTTATTTACTAATTAATGTTTACAAACATGAAAGTCGATCATCATTGCCTGTAGCCCTGTACTTAAAATTATTTATTCAAGCAAACACTGTTTGAACAGTAATTCAATAAGTGACATGCCAAGCACTCATTGAATGTTTGTATAAATTTGTCAAAAACAGTTCTATAGTTGGACAATCATTTAGTTTCAAAGTTAGACTTTTAGTCTCTTATTATAATGTTTTAAGAAAGATTTATTAGTGAAGATAGTGCAACATGTCAAATTTGTGTTAGTGATGAAATTTTATCATATATATACCTTGTATAGGACCATTAAACATTCAAGTTTTAATTATTGGTTTGCCTGTTACCGATGCTGTTAAAAGCAGTAAGTTATGTCGTACCCGCGGGGAAAATCCACCGTGGATTCGAACCCACGACTTCCAAGGGTATTCTGTTGGGCTGTTAAGAAAGGGTTGCTTTAGACGATTCACTTTAGAAATCGTACTCTTCATTCGCTTTACACCTGCATCGATAAAGGGAAACTCACATGGAATCGTTATTGAGTCTAACGACAATCATAACACGGGTCTAACTTGTTATTTTAAGTAGAAAAAGACAGAATTACAACTATTAACAATGCTAAAAACACAACTACGATGAATACTGTTCAAAGTTGTCACGATTGATTTGATATTTCGTTTATTATGAAACAAACAGTTTGAACTGTTGAACTGTGGTTTGCCTCTATTCTAATGACCATTGTGTCAACTTCGCAAGAAACATTTCAGCAGTTTTGTTTCTTCAAAATACTCTCGAATACTTTAAAATGATTAATAACCAAGATAAACTATATGTCTTTGGCTTTGATTGTATTTTGCCCTTGCTTTCACCTTTGTCGACGTTGGCTCGAAATCTGCATGTGGGGTGAATACACCGATCCATTAAGCCACGCCCATTTCTCATTGACCAATCACAACCGCGAAATCTGATCACCATTTGAGCCGTTTGGTGATCTTTGCACTAATGGTGATCGGGTTTCGCGGCTGTGATTGGTCAACTCGTAAGGAGGCGGGGCTTAATGGATCGATCTATTGATCGAATGTCATAAGAAAGTAGGGGATGCGAAGCTATTTTCTTTCTTGGAGAAAGCCACTTTAGTTTGAAAATCAGAATGTCCATGGCACCATCGTAGATGGACGCCAATCCTATTGTTTAACACATTATCGCAGAACCAACCTTGACCCTTGACCTTGTTGACGAAGGCAACGACTTTCGTCGCCTCCGTAAAATTCACATCTGTTTCCTAGAAATTCATGAACAGTTTCACATACAATTGGATTATGCTTTATGGTGATACTCACCAAGATCTTTAAACTTAAATTATATTTAAAGTTTTCTCAAATTTTGCATCTTGAAGAGTTAAATTAGCTTGAAAATGTGGCAGAAAAAAAATTCGATGTTCAAGTCCAATGACTAAAGAAGGTTATTGCTGAAACTGCTGCCAAACAGCAACATTTTAAGAAAAATAGAAAGTTTAACCATATCATACTATTATTATTATTTCTAAATTATGTTGCACTTTCTTAGACTTATGTGTCGTTTGCTTTTTCCTTTTGAAAATTCCGTCCTATAAATTATTCCATAGTTCATATTTAGGCCTATGGACTAAATATATTCTGTAACTTTAGTGACATGTAATTTATTTATGTATTTATGATTATTTAACTTGCCATAGGCTTGTGGATTACATTTTGTTTAAATAAAACAATATTAATTTGTTATATAGACACTGCTCCTGTGAATTTTGTTTTTCTTTTCTTGTCCTTACTTGAAAGTTGTCCCACTCTGAATAATCGCTCCTTATGGAGAAATACATTTCAATGTGACTAGAATGTTATTGCAATGTTGAGAAATGCGACAAACAGGTTGACTGCATAACTGTAATAGTTTATTTTGTCGTCTTGGGTATCTGCAAAAGTATTGTTACCTAGGTTTGTCGGGGCAGGCAGATATCTTTAAGGTGAGACAATCCTTGCAACGTGATGACAAAATATGAACATAATTATTTCCGAACACAGCAAATTAATTAACATCTTATTTTATTCAGTTTACTCAACTCAATTTAAGTATTTTTTAGTTATTCTGATTTTGGGTTGAACAGTTTCCCTTGTGGTTTGTTATTTTTAGTTATAATTCTCCTTTAGCCTTCGAGAAAGACTCTGCTAGGGTCGAAACGTCAGGCCACTAACTTATTTTTTGCATTTATACCACAGGTCCTTTTGGTTGGTAAGCAGTTTGCAACAGCTAATTCTATTTTCTCTTTTAGTTATTCTGTTAGTTATTCTGTTAGTAAAGTTCGATCACAAAAAATTGCATTCAAAATTTCATACAAGACAAATATTGACATCAATTATGACCTACATTTTTCTTTAGTTCATTTTATTTGGCACGAACTGCATGCAGTCCAATTTTCTGTGTACGGTTGTGTGTGGGGCCAGGGGGTAGCATTGAACGCATAGCAAGACTCGCTGAATAGCGCGTCCATGACAACGCAGGCAATGGCAGATATGCATGGTGTACGACATGGGTCACCGCGTAAGCGCTTATTTCTTCATCCAGTTATTATGCGACAACAATAGATTTACACACTCTTTAATTTGGCAGTCATGTTGACTTTTCAATTAAATACTGACTAATCCTAAATCTGACGTCGGCTTAATATTTAAAAAGACTTTTTTCAAAGTGGCTTGTCGTCATGAAAAATTAATAGCATGCAGTTGAAAAGGTTGAAACATAGGCCTATACATGTAAATGGTTTTTTCACTGTTTTCTCTGACTCCGAAGACCGATTGAGCTTAAACTTTCACATGTTTGTTATCAAGTATTATGTTGGGTCACATCAAGTTTGGATACAGTTCTTTGGCGATTACCAATGTTGTACACACCCATTAATCTAGAGGTATCCATGACTGATCCAGTCTCTTGTTTGGTGGGAGGGTTTTTTCCCGCCTCTTGTTCTTTCTCCCGATTAAATAGCTTTCTGTCCTGTAGTCCATTGTTGTGCTATCACTAAGGCTTCTTTACTCCGTGACAAACCTCACCCGGGATAATTACCTGCGTAGAAGTTGAGTCTATATAGTAATTATGGAATAAAGTCATCATAATAAGTTGTCCAGATTTCGTGTTTTCCCATTATGCACAGACAGTTACATGTTTATGTTATACTGGCTATTTAGAAAGAGCTTAATTAAGAATGTTTGCCAACATCCTTGGATTCCAAGTCTTAAGATCCCCCATTGAAAGCTTATGGAAACCCATACAAGTGTAAGTGGGCAAGCACACCTGAGTCAACGGGACAAAGCAGAACGGTGGAAGCATAGAGAATCTCTATGGTGGAAGACAATGTTTGCAGACACTGAATGATGTCATAATCGTCTTGTATCGTAAGAAGGCTTTAGCTTAATATCAAGAGAAAACTGGTGCATTGGTCACATGACCTTGGATATCAGTTAGCTCATGTGATACCGAGTCCAAAAACAACGGCTATGGATGTAATTGGCTGGAGTTGGCTGGAGTTAGCTTTAGTTGGCTGGAGTTGGCTTGAGTGGCTGTAGTTGGCTTGAGCTGCTGTAGTTGGCTGGAGTGGCCGTAGTTGAAAATAATTGACTTGGGGCACAGAGCGGAAAGTAGATGCCAGAGGAGAAAGGTGAATTTGTTTTTTACTAAAACGGAAACGGGTGGGGTGGATTATATGTTTCAGAACTTGAAAAATGCTTTGAAGTTCTGAGTTTGGCTTAACACCTTTAAACATACACTAACTTTTGTTGATTGTTTTGGGGTGTGAAATTTATATATGGAGTTGACTTTTGGCTTGTTTTAGCTCGGACAATTATTCTTTGACGTATAGTCTGGCTAAACACCCTTAAAAATAAACTGACTTTTGTTTGTTGTTTTGGTGTGAAATTTGTAGTGGGAGTTGACTTGTTGCTTGTTTTATCCATGTGTGAAATAATTTGCAAACCACATGTTTTAACACCTCGGTAACGGTATCCTTTGAAACAAAATGAATAGGAAGATCAATGTGGATGTTGATTTTTAATCCATTTTGATTTTTGCCGACAGCCTGGGAACTGTAATTATCTTGTTTTCCTTTGTGGGCTGAATGTGGAGGAATTCCAATCACCGGTCCCGGTGTCATCTCTTTTTGTTATCCGTTGTCCCCGATGAATCAAGCGGTACACCTGCTGCTCTCTCACGCTTGCAGATTAGGCCTTGTCGTGCCCAGTGCCGCTGGATCAAAGGCAATATCCTAAACTGTAATTTTCTTTAATTTTATACAGTATAATTTAACTGCGCATTGACATATTTTCTAATTATCAAGATCACTTTTTGCTCAGCTGGTTTTTGTGACTTTAGTTTTTACCCATACATCGATTTATAATAAGCTAGCAGTGAATACTCAGTGCTTATTTTAACTCCTGTGTAAAACAAGTCAAAAAGCTACTCTAGTTGGATTCGAACTCGGTTTTCAGGACAGGTGTCTGTACCACTAGGACCACCGAGCGTGCCAAACAAGTTTGTGGAAAAGGCATCCGAGTCGAATTGGCGTCCAATACTAAGCAACAATGCTTTAGATTGTTCAATTCATTATTATTTGCTTAACTCACAGGACAGAGAAGGCCGATACAGTTGTCCCACTTTGTCCGGAATTGTTCTGTTATTGTTTTCGAAGTATTGATCTAACGAGATGAATGATAAACGATGGGTTTTAGTCGATTGAACAATAAGTCCACCCATAGTACTATAGTAGTCGATATATTTCGCATTGTGATTAGAGTAGCAACGGTTACAAGGTTGCAAAACGATAAGTTAATCAACCTCTATCCTTTCGATTCACGTCGCATAACATGAAACCCTCACTTTAAAGGAACGATATCAAATAACAAACCACAAGGGAAACTGACTGGGTAAATTTTAAATGATTTTGGGTTGAACAAGGAAAAATTGACTAGAGCGGGATTTGAACCAACGACCTCCGGATTGACGTTCCTTTAAAGGAACGAATTACATATTCGATGGGAACGAGGTACAAAGTAGACGGTAAAGCGGATCACGCATGCGCAGTCTTGAGACGAGCGTATAACACGAGGCAATCACTTGACATGCCTTATGATAGCTCTTTATATGTACATGTACATATACATGTACATCTATTCTTGCATTGCTGTCAATGTGAGGACTTTCCCTTGTCCCTTTAAACTCTCCATAGACAAAGCGCATGAAGAAGAAAAAAAGTGAGGACACAGTTTATACACAGGATTCCAATGTGAGGACAGCATTGTCCCATTTGTGTTCTTTTGTTCTACTGTCCCTCTCTTCTGTACAATGCCATGTATTATCGAAACTATGGCGTGAGTTTTAGCGCTGGTGTGGCATGACATTCTGTAACCCCCCCCCCCCCTCCAAGATTCTGCCCCCCCCCCCCCTCCGGCGAACTAGCTGTGTCTTAACTTCTTCTGATAGCGCCCTCTTTTGAATCAACCTCCTCAAGCCCATGTGGGGGACAGAATCACCGGGGACAGATTTCCAGCTATGACACCGGCTTAGGCTTAGTCAGTTATTTTGAAAACGTGCGCTTTTGGCACGGAGCTGCAATGAGGCAGACGTAGCCTAAGCCGTAGCCAGAACCTAGGGCTTGGTTTCCAAACGGACCAGACTGTTGGCTGAAGTGGCGTAGCTGAAGTTTGCATGGATACGTATAGCCTCTATCCAAAGCCTTTAGTAAACGTCATTAGTTATTACTTTGTGTGTGTGTGAACAAGATAATGTTTGATAATAGGCCCCCTCGTGATATGTCACAATTTAACACTCACTGATTGTATGACGAAATCTGTGCGTGAATGCACGGAAATTGGAGCCTTCACCGTCGTACCCCTTTTCTGCGGTCAGGACCCTCGATGCAGAAAGCCTTCCGAATGGTCCCTTAATCGCGCTATTGCTAACGTTGAACGTTACTAGTCGTTGGAATAACCGAGTATTTTGAAGATACTCTACACGTTTTTGAAACCATTTTACCTCATTTTTTCAGGGTGTAGTGGAAATATATAATTCAATTGAGAATTCTCATAGAGGGACCCGAGCCAAACATCGGTACACGCCCTCACCGGCAGCTGAGGACATAATGCGCGGGAGACTTCGCTATGAGTATTCATTCTACAACTTCATCAAAAACAGGTTTGAGAAATTGAAGACGAGGTTGATGGTATAACACTCAGTACGTTGGAGGATCAATGTGGATTTACTTTATAGTGGTACACCGGGTTCTTCATATCACGGGGTTTGAATGGAGGCAGCCATCTTGTTTTCCCTTTTATAGTCGGGTACAGGTACCTTGTGTACATATAAACGTATTATTGGCTGTTTCTTTGTTCAGGAAGATGGTGGCATTATAACCCTTGTTAATTATATTGAATTGGGCAAATGTTTTATTTGAATATTATTTTTTAACTTAGTGATTAAAAACGTTTATAAATATATTGCACGTGTACTGCTCTTATGCTTGGTAGGTAACAAATAAAGTAACAAATTTTAAATTGTTAGAGAGAAGGTGCTACGAAAACCATAGTGATATATTTTTTTAACTCCATTTTGAAAACATGGAACAGTTCAGTGTGTCATCGTTTAAATGGAAGGTATACGTTTGGTAATCACTCTTAAAATTAATGGCAATACAAAGTTACTTGGTTAGAAGTACATCAGCTTTCGATTGTATAAAGCATTTTGAGAATCATTTCACTTCGAAGTAATGTGGTTATGGGAAAAGATATCAGGTTTTATGCCCCAAAATTTGAATCTGAGAAGCGGTTCTCGTATTGTGTATTCCTATCGGAATGCGTGGACAATTATTCGCTCCAGTTTTTCGGTGATACCTCAAAAACGCGACCTTTTGAAGTGAAATTTTCACAAGTTAGTTTTATTGTAAATATCTACATTATAGGATTAAAACAATCGAACGGTTCCAGAAACCAAAGGCATACTTTGCCTAAGAGTCAAAAGGTATGGTTTCGTTTGCAGTGTTCAATGTCGGTAAGGGTGATCTAGCTCAATCTACATCGAATACTAACACTAAATAATAATAAATTTGTTAGGCACAGATTTAATTAGCCCAGAGTTGAAGTGACATGCCCTGTAATTAGGGAATTAAGAACAAACTAAATGATTTGGTTCTTTTTAAATAATGTACCTGTTTTCATTACATCAATAATACATTAATTATTCACAACTTCATTTAAAATATCGGTAATTGCACAATCATCGGTAGAAGGCAGAATGTATACAGGTTTCAATCCCAGTTGATCAACTTCAATAAATTCCAACGCAATACTCTATCTTAACATTGGTAAAAGGCGAACAGGCCGAAGAATGATATTTCATGAATACTTTAAATGACTAATAAAATTTGTTTTTGTAACCTGATTTTATATACAAATCGTTTTGTCGTATTTACTTGATAGAGTGCAACTCATACACTCAATGAGGATTAAATTAGAGTACAGTTCTACTTTAACTTGGAACTGAAGTAGAGTTCAGTTCTACATTATCAATTTGGAACCGATGTAGAGTTCAGTTCTTCATTAACTTGGAACTGATGTAGAGTTCGGTTCTTCGTTAACTTGGAACTGAAGTAGAGTTCAGTTCTACATTAACTTGGGAATGAAATATAATTTGGTGTAATTAACTTGGAACTGAAATAGAGTTCAGTTCTGCATTAACTTGGAAATGAAATATAATTTGGAACTGAAGTAGAGTTCAGAGTCTGTTCAACTTTTTGCTAGGTTCATAAATTGAGATAGAGCCAGGAGAGCCGAGGAATACGTGTATGAAGCAGATGACCAGAACGGGAAGATGTACTCATTGTAGCCGGGGAATACCGTAGGTGTCTTCCGGCCGAAGTGCTTTTCTTGTATCAAGATCTTGTACTTGTCCTCTGCCATGACGCCTGACATTCCGAGGACCGCTAGCCTGTCGAAGTCGGTGGTGTTGAGTGGGATCTTTGTGCCGTTCAGGTACTCGGCGTAATTGATTGGGTAGAAGAATGGGATTGTCTAAAGAAGTAAACATGGTAAAGGTTAGTTATTCGAATTCAGGAACTCATGAACCACGTACAGATGTTCCCATAATTTGATTTACAATAGTGGTCATGATAGGTAAAGGTTAGTTATTCGAATTCAGGAACTCATGAACCACGTACAGATGTTCCCATAATTTGATTTACAATAGTGGTCATGATAGGTAAAGGTTAGTTATTCGAATTCGGGAACTCATGAACCACGTACAGATGTTCCCATAATTTGATTTACAATAGTGGTCATGATATATAAAGAAGACACTTATATTTAACCCAGAAAAGCTTCATAGAAGTTTTGTTTTAAGCAAGGTGGAAACAATAATAGCAACAGACACAGACTCAGTTCTGGAAGCACCGATCGACTTAATAAATAAATTGAACGGCACCTCCGAAACTCCGTAGAAACGTTTATAGAAACGGTACCTACCGTGTCACCTTTGATCGAGCCAGAGAAAAATGCATTGAGTGGTTCATACTCGTGACGTAGAATGAACGTCTGTAGCCAGGATACTGCTTGCTGTACAACATGGATCACTTCAACGGGAGTCTCTGCCGTTTAAATAGGTAATAATGTCAATTAAATCTCTCCAAATTTTGGCTTGAAATTGCTCGTTATCAAGAGCTGTTCATGCACAAAACACCTTAAACACCTACAGTGTGTTGTAATTAGTTATTGGTGAGTAGTGATTTTTTTTTTTAACGCATAATTTTTGCCTCGACACAGCGGAACATGGTTGAGTACATGATGATGTGCCTTAATATATCTTTGTAGCTCATGATACGATTGAATTTATTGTTAAATCCGATCAAGACGAACATACCTTTTGACCACACTAGTCGGCCACTGGTCACATTGTGTGATGTCCATATAGCTATGAACGTGTTCACAGCAACGGCTGTCGAAAATAGACGATCTTCCGCATTATTCTGCATATCGAATATGAAGAAGAAGAAAAAATAAGTGGTGTTTGAAGCTAAAAAAATACTTTTATATATTCCAGTCTGTACATATAATATTTGAAGCTACAGTTATGCAATATTGAACAATGATAGATATTGTTTTATGTTTAGATGAACTCCCCACCAAGGGAACTCAGCAAAGGTCCCACAAGGAGATACGCCAAGCTGGCAACAGCTAATCTCTTTCATACAAACAATGGTTTAACGCCTATGATTAAGAATAGCTGGACGACAATACTTATTCTAAGAGCGTAAATCAGTGGTTAGCTTGGCTAAATTCGAACCCACAACCTTGTGATTGCAAGTTCTGCAGTCTAACCACTTGACCACTGTGAGCAGTTGATAAATTGAGTGGTGGAACACCAACGATATATGGCTTGTACGAGGTCTACTTACGCCGTATCCGAATTGGCGGCTACGGCTTACGGCTTCGACTGTTGCTAAGGGTGTTGCTAAGGACCCACTATACTAACTTCAACGAATTATGACTCCGAAGTCTAGCCGTAGCCGTAGCTGTAGCTGCGAATTCTAACAAGCTCCTTACCTTAGCTTTACCCTCCCATGTCTCGTCCCCTCCACCGAGGAAATCATCAAAGTAGACCCACGTCGTTCCTTCTTCAGTCTTTGCCTCTGACAGTAGGTCCAAGGTAACCCTCGTCTTAAGGATTGTGTTCAGTCTCTCGTATACAAACCTTCCAATAGATAACAAATCGTACCAGTCATTTACATGTTTCACTGGATTAAAAGTGAAAACATATGTTGAGCCAGGATGGGATGCTGGCCCAACATAATAAACAGAGCATTTCCGTCGGTTTTGAGGCAGTAACCAAACTTGAGATACAAACACGTCTTGGTTCAAGGGAGTCTGGTATCCTCACAAAAACAGTCATTCGTATTTGTCTTTCTTCTTTTGAACAAACATTAAGTCATCAAAAATTAACAGACACAGAGCTAGACACCCCTATGAAGAATGAATCTAATAAGAGTCCTTCAGAATTGTGATTTTAAAATTCACAACAAAATAATGTCATGTGGGGTACAAAATGGTATTTTCACAGGGAAATAATTACTGCATTAGTGGTTTTATTAGACGGTTGCATCGATCAATGAGGTGTCTTTGAGAAGTGGATTTCTAAGAGGTCATACAATGTTTTCAATTACTGTCAGCTATGGTTAGTACCTCTCGTATTGTAATTTGATGTGCTGAATTGGTTTAGATGAGAGCCATCATCGTGTCTACAAACCTGAGTGAGGGAATATTGACCGGCAAGCCTCCGCTTGCAATTCGGTTGGCAAGGAGGAACCTCGTACGTGAGACGAACCAGTAGAAGTTATAACGAGAGGGATAGTAGGTGAGGGCGAGGTCCGGCCGTGAGGTCATAGTACCACTTTCGATCACCCATTCGATTAAACTTGTCGTGTTCTCGTAAATCATCTACGATGAAAAGGAGACTGAACTAAAAAAATCTGTTTTTAGCATGAATGCTTAGTTTCACAACGTGTCGACTAGTCTTGACTGGCGACGCTGTTTTTGTTATATTAGTCACCGGTAGAGGGCGCAACATCGACTGGCTCGGAGGCTCGCTCGGAGTTACAGGGCAAAAACAATGAACTAGATGTTTGTGTGATACAGATATCTCTTCTCCAGTCATTCGTGTTGCGATATCAGCGACTACGTTAACAAAATGAACGTCGCCAATCTAGACTACGTGTCGACCTCGACCAATCATGTCGCTGTCATCAAGTTGCATGCTCATCAGGTTCAGTTAGTCTTGCTTCAAGACATGCACCCCTCTAATGGCGATGTATTACAAACAAAGAACACATAAGCATCTTGAACCAAGACTAAGGTTATTGGGGATACCAATTTGAAAACTTTGACGCCAACTCGTGGTGTATTGATAAATGTAATTTATGAATTGGACCTATTTCGTGAACCTGTTCAGCGGAAATTATTGCTATATAAACATATAGTTTTGTAAAGCAAAATATAGCAAGCACAGTGGTGTTAATGTTAAAGACCATGGTATTTGGGCAGTTTACATGTTTATTGAGTAAAATATTTTGGTGCTAGAAAATATCTTAAAGTTGTGCAAACCAGCTTCATGAAAATGGGTGAAGATCTTCCCTCAATGATTAAAACTTACCAGAACATCATCGTCGAGCCAAGTTGTGGTGTCGAACAAGTTTTCCAATAGAGCTGCCGTGATGCCATACACGACGTTCGCGGCTACCGTAGTATCCACGTTGTTCAGATGGAATGGCATACTGACACCTTTGGGACTCCGTACCCGCTCTTCGGTGAGGTTTTGCATCTGCAATCATCAGAGACAGATACATGGTAAAGGTCATCATTACTTGAATATTTGCCCCTATGGGAGGAGCACAGTGCATCTGTAATGTGTTCCTAACGGTGCATCCCAATAATTGTGAGAAAACAGAGCGCGACAGCCACCATGGATACTTTGTGGGCCCTCAAATTATTCTATATAGACAGATTTGAGAGCCAAATAAAAGTGTAAACATTTTGCACAATAATTGTGACCTGGGGGTTGTTGACTTCCAACATGAAGTATTTTGGATGACCCGAACCCTGAAAAAAATTGTCCTAATTGCCGAGAGGTGTAGGGCCACTTTTCAAGATTGATGCTCAGACGGTTGGAAATGTAAAACAATAAGTTATATGAGTGTTTTTATTTGGAGGGAAAATAACTCTACGGGGCTTGGGACAACCACTGCCAGGTTAAGCAGAAGATAACAGTTTAGGAGCCAATGGATAGTTTTCGCTTTATTGTTTTTAAAGTATGTTGAATATTTGGCATTTTACACTGTATGCTACGGGAGTTTATTTTGTGGGGTGCACCCCAAATACAAATTCAAATTTTGTGAAAATGAACGTGAAGTTGACGGCCGGGCTAAAGAAACATCCTGAAACAATCTTCCTCCTCACCCATGTGGTAGTCAAGGCAACGTCTTTCCCATCATTCTTTGCCTTTTCAACAAACCCTCTTATATAATAGTATGTCCTAGGATCAATGACGTCAGCCAGACTGTTTGACAACGGTCGGTAGGCGCTGGTCTTGAGTAATCTAAACACAGAGTCAGCCATCGTGTTGTTGGACGCCCATAGTTGATAAAGATCACCAGGAGACTGTTTCCTTGTGTGTTTGAGGAGACTTCCAAGACCGATGTTCAAGAAGCTGTCGTCGAAATCAGGTGGGATCTTAAAAGCTGGCATATATAGCTCTCTGAATAGAAGTGAAATGATTAAACATGAAATCAAGATACTTGGAGGGACACGTTGCCTTGGATCGGGCGAGTTGGTCTATGAAAAGCGTTTGTAACCGTTTGTTATAAAATGCATATGGTTAGAAAGATGTTTTAAAAGTAGAATACAATGATCCACATAAATATGCCTCGAAATTGCGTGGTTTTCCTTTTACTTTGCGAACTAACACGGCCCGCCATTTTGTGGAGTCAAAAATTTGGCTCTACAAAATGGCGGGCCGTGTTATTTCACGATGTAAAAGGAAAACCACGCAATTTCGAGGCATATTTGTGTGGATCATTATATTCTACGTTTAAAACATCATTCTAACCATATGCATTTCATAACAAACGGTTTCAAACGCTTTTAATAGACCAACTCGCCCGATCCAAGGCAACGTGTCCATTTTTAATAACCAGCACAGTAATATTGTAGCACTTAAACCCGTACCCGTACCCGATACGTTCTGTCTGTACTCGTGAAAATGTGTTCGTCCTCATACTTGAACTCGTCCTCGTACTCGTCCTCGTCCTCGTACTCGTCCTCGTCCTCGTACTCGTCCTCGTCCTCGTACTCACAGAAAAAAATTGTCCCCTCGTTCCTCGTATTATGGAAAAGTATCGTACTCTCCCTCGTACTCATCAAAATATACTGAACTACAACTCTGCTTACCAGGGGCGTGGTCGTAAACTACACCCTTTACATTTTCAGTTTCACTCAATGTGAACTTGCCATTGTGGTTATAGAGAAGGATAGAGACAGCGGGGACAGCGGGTAAGCACGCCACTCCACTCCGTGAACAGCACTGTGTTTGCATATCTCACATCCACGTTTTTGTTGAACGAGGACTACAAAGCAAGACAAGTTCTCAAAGAACAAGACAAGTTATCTAAATAGCAAGACAAGTTCTCAAAGAACAAAATCTACCCAGCAAGTAGATATACACATGGTGTTACCGCAAACCAAATATACATTGATACCTCACCATGCAATGCCTCAAATCCCATAGAGGACTACATAAGTCTTGATCGGCGACGTTCGTTTTTAACGTTGTCGCCGATATCGCAACACGATTACAGGAGAAGCCCCTCCGAGCCGGTCGATGTTGCGCCCTCTACCGGTGACTAATACAAACATTGACATCGCCAATCAAGAGTAATTAGGCCTACATGTTTTTCTAAGAAATTAATTGAATAATTCAAACTTTTACCCCAGGACCACCAACACAACTCATACATAGTACTCTTGTTATTTTTTATCTATACACGTACTTTGCGGTTCCGAAGAATTCCAGCAGAGTGCATGCTTCTTTCACGGCTGGCCCAAGACGTTTACATACCTCCTCCAACTGTTTCCAAGGAACGATCTCATCAAGAAGGTTGATGACAGGAACCAGATTATCGGGCTGACTAACCCACATACCGGTTGATTTATTCTGGATCTTAATAAAAGAGCACGACATTTTGAAAGATCTCTTACTGAGATAGGCCTAAGTAAATTACAGAGGAAAGAACGGGTCTATTTATTTTATTACTCTAGTGTTACTAGAAACTCAAAATGACGCGTAATGAATCGTCAATTTGTTTTAAAACAACAACACAAGACACAAGATACAAGATATGTTCAACATTAAGAAGATTGAATTTATAGTCTAATATTGTTCCAGATTTTGTTTAAAACTTACATCATACAAAGACGGTCACGATGGAAAAACTCCCTAAGGAAAAAAAACCTTCTTATTAATTAGTTACAACGTACGGATGCTGGTCATTGACTATTACTAGTTTTGTCCTTGTGCTTATGTTTTGTGTAAAAAAAAAGTACTTAGCAAAACTTTTTTTTTTAAATGTCTAATATTATCTTACTTGAGGCCAAAAGTCAACCACTCCAGTCCCTGCAGGATGGTTTTTATCATGGTGGGAGGTGATGAGTTCTAAGGCTCTCTTCATCTGCTCCTCGTCAATCTCCGGGACACCTCGGCCGTATAATCTCGCCTCTAGAAGACACATCGTCACCCACAGGGTAGCGAAGGCATTATTATCGTAACATCCAATCTGTCTGAACGTGGATATCGGCGGTTTGCCATGGGTGTTGATCCGAACGGTGCTCTTGTAGGCACCGCGCTCCGTAGCCCAGTGGAGAGGGGGTAGTAACTCGCGGGTATGCTGGGCCTGGAGGCCGGCAATGCGCTGGTACAACTGCTGCACGGTGTCCTCGTGATCTAGACCATCTAAAGGCAAACTTCGAATCACCCGGAAAACTACCACAAATAAGAAAATGGTGGAAAGTCTAGCCGACGGGTACATTGTTATGTAATTTCGTTGACTAGCACTATTGGACACAATCCAAACAGCAATGTTTATTTGTTAGGTTACAGGTTGGAAATTATTTGATTTGACGGAGTTCAACTCCACTGTTGGGATCTGACAACGATCATGACCGATCATGACCGTGTTTCGTGGACTTCGATCAGCTTGAATCAACGCTTGAATGTCCTCGACTGATTCAACCCGATATGGTTCAGTACGCTATAATAAAGAACTAATACAGTAAATAGGGACAATGTAAGGTGCAAGTTCAATGTCATGTTAAAGGGATCAGAATACAGTTTGCAAGCTTGTACTGTAAACTATGTCCATAACGAAGAATTATGTAGGCCTTCAATCGCATACTGTCTTCCGCGTGGTTGAGCAGCTGTCATGAAATCGGTGGCCTGCAAAAACAGCCTCTGATCGACGGGGGAAAATATAACTAATAACGGTACCCCGAAGAGAGCTCCATTATGATAGTATTGTATTAAGCAGTGTGGGACTTAAAATCTTTTAAAGAGTTTTCCTAACTCGCTTGGTCTGTATGCGGGTTGAGCGGGGTGGGTCGCATAGGGACATCTGTCCCCCGGAGATTCAGTCCTTCACATTATTGGAAATTAACAGTGGCTGAAGGAGGATGAATCGAAAGAGGGCGCTGTCAAAGGTTTATACACAGTTCGCCGTACGTATTTGGTGTGGGGGGGGGGGGGGGGCAGAATCTCCTACTATCGAAAATTAATATAATCTGCTGAAAACAGTCGCTCACTGTTTTTTGCAGCTTCACCTGCGCAGCTCTCCCCATGTCGTCTTAATGAGTGTAAAGCCGGCAGGCCCTTTGAAAACAATCTGTTTCATGATGTGAATTATAACGAACATTGTAGTGCACAAATTAGTATTATTAGTTTCAATAAGGACTTTGGCAACTGCAACTGGCAATCCACTGCAGCAGTCCATGTTTGCCATGACTTGACCGCTTATCTAGCACACATAACCACCGTAGAGGGCGCAATGTTTTTAGAATTAAACATGGCTACTCGAGTGCTTTCGCCAGCTCGGCAAGCTTGGAAAAAGGGTTTGTTTTTCACTCATTTGAGCTTAGTATAGTAAATTTGTAACTAATGAAAACCTTTTATATAACTTTGGGTAGCCTAACCTGGTCTTGTTGTGAGGTAAATGGTGGGCAGAGTTGTGACTGATGTTAAATTTTGAAGTGATTATTAATCGTGCCCAATTTCCGGACACCAGTTACAAACCATAGTTAGTGTTTGTACATAACGTCGGTCATCGCTCTTTCTCACACACTGTGTGTGACAGTCTGACACTTATCAGTCTAAGTCCATGGAGGAATAAGAAAGTCTAACTTTGGAACTCTCTGCCACATCACATTAAAACTGCCAAGACTGAAAATCAGTTGAAATCTCTGCTAAGTAAAAAAAACATCTTTTCCATTGGTCCACACTCCACAGTTTTAGTACACAGTTCAACAGTTGTTTTTGCTTCCTAATCATACTTTCCTAGTTCCTTTTGTAAATTTTTGAAATCCTGTATGAAAAATTTTGTATTATTTTTCCTTGTTAAGCGCTTCCTTCGTGACTCTTGTGTGAGGCGCTTTATAAAAGCTGTGTTTTAACTTTTATTATTATTATTATTATAATTTTTATTTTCTCAGCTTTTATGTTTTTGGGGTCTATTGACTTAGAATGGTATTGATATTTCCCAGGTGTTATTCCATGGCTGAAGTTCGCATGGGACAATGAGCCTGTACTTGTGGTGTCTGCTGCACTTGGAGTTATCCGTAAGTTTTTTATTTGTATTTACACATTCACTAGCGCATGCACTATAATAACAAGATGGTTGATTCTCAGATTTATTCAAAATAAATACAATCTTATTTATTCTAATTTTTACTATTTTCCTGTGACTCCGATGATCAATTGAGCTTAAACTTTCACAGGTCTGTTTCTATATGTACATGTTGGGTTACATAAAGTACAGACTCTGGTTTTTGACAATACCAACAAAGGATGAATGCTTTTAATCCTAGAAAAAGGTTATGATCACCAAGTAGGGAAAAGTTAAACATCAGCAGTCCACATTTCAAATAAATGGTGGAAAAAATACGCTTGAACCCACCAAGACCAACCACCTTTTACATGTTCCCTGGGATCGGGTTGAGGTGTTCAAACAAGGTTTTGTTTCAAGAATCTGCTGCCTACAACCGGCTCCATGGGAAGTGTGATGTGTTTGGTGCTTTTTCCGTTAATTTTTTTTGTAGTGATATTTAAATGTTTAGCTTACTTCTTTCCCATGTATTTATATTTTATATATTTGTTTTGTTTTCTTTTCTGGTTAATGATGTGGATATTCTTCATTCATATAATATTTATTTAACTTTTTTATTCTATACAATTTTTACTTAATTGTACTTACTTTTTATGTTTTTCTTCAATATTTAAACATTTATTTTATATAATATTTGTAATGCTTTCTTATTTCTTATTTGATGATACCTGTTTGTGTTGGCTAATCGCTGTTGGTTAACAAGGTTTAATCCAGGATCTGGTAAAAGGGTGTCCAAAGTTGCTGGAAAGTTAAAAACTGTGTGTCTAAATTGTTCACTTACAATACATTCACATGTAACTGACAAATAAAACAGTGTGCCCAAATTTAAAATATGTGTCCGAAAGACTCCCAGACACCCCTCTTGCTAACACTATGTTGGTTTTAAATATAATAAAACAAATAATAATAATAGTAAATAAACTGATTACTCTTTCCCCAGAGTTGAAAAGCTCCATGAAGCTATTCGCACAACCATGACAGAATTCCAAGGGGCATTTTGGGGTTTACTAATTCTTACTACTACATTTTCTTCATTTCAGCACCATTCGTTTACCTTGCCTGGCCATTCAAGCACATCACTGAGGAGAGTAACAGACTAATGCCAACCAAATATCCCAGTAAGTAACAACAACACCTTTCCATTTGCTGGCACTAATCTGAAGTTTTTCTCCCAAGTTTCTTGGAAATGCACAAGAATGTGATGCTCTATGCTAAAATCAAGTACCTCTCGCAAATAGTGAAATGTTGTTAAAACTGAAGGCAACCAAAACATCTGGGCCCGATTTCATGGCTCTACTTACTGTAAGCAAAGAATCGGCGCGTAGGCCTATAGAAGCAGGGAATCCGCGCTTACGTCAAGCGTATTTGTCAAGAGTATTGTTGCTTGTGCGCTTGCGTAGTCCATGTTACACAGGCATTCTACGCTTTCTACGCTTACTCAGCGAGCGAAGAAATTTGGCGCTTGCTCGGTAAGCGGAGAATGGTAATCACAAGTGCAGAATTTAGCTGTAAGCAGAGCCATGAAATTGGGCCCAGCTTTGATATCAATGTGATGTGATGTGTAAAACATTCTATTTGTTGAGAAATACTTACATTATGGGCCAAAGTTTTGTTTTATATGAAAGGTCGTCTTCTGATCTGTTTGGTCAAATATAACTCAGTTGTTTTTGTTTGGCAGGAAGTGTCTGGTTTTGTTAGAGTGTCAGTTCAATTCAATTCAATATTATTATAGACTGTGCAATAGTGAAATTATAGACTGTGCAATAGTGAAATTATAGACTGTGCAATAGTGAAATTATAGACTGCAATAGTGAAATTATAGACTGTGCAATAGTGAAATTTTAAAATGTGTTAAAGGGAAGGTATACGTTTGGTAATCACTCCTAAAATTAATGGCAATAAAAACTTGCTTGGTACAGCAGCTTTCGATATCATAAAGCATTTTGAGAATCATTTCTCTTTGAAGTAATGTGGTTATATGGAAAAAGATATCAGTTTTTATCCCCCTAAAATTTGAATCTGAGAAACGTTACTGCCAGATACGTTTCTAAGATTGTGTATTCCAATTACGGTATCTCAAAAAAGCTTCCTCCTTTTGAAATGAAATGAAAGGTTAGTTTTTTTGTATACATTATATCTACATTTATGTATGATTAAAATAATGGAACGGTTCCAAAAACCAAATGTGTACGTTCCCTTTAAGAGGCTGAAACAATGTTTAGAAAGGCACCTTGATGTACCTTTACTTCCCTCCATACAAAACCACAATTTGCAGTGGCATAATTACAGATGTGTGTTTATTAATTATTTTAATCCACAGAACCAATCCGATATGTTGAAGGAAAGACGGGTCCACCAACGACAATATGAGTGTTGCTTCTACTTAGCATCTTCTGGTCTGGGTTCATGTTTATTTCAAAGAGTTGCTAAGCTGAAAAATGATTAAGCATAAACATAGGTTACCAGTTAAAATACAATGTTTTATACAGTGATTGCAACTGGTTCCCAGCTAATATTTGCTGAGCAAGTTTCTCAAGCGATCTTTTCTGCTTAGCGGCTTTATGGAATTGGGGCTTGTCTTGTGTCAATTTCAAAGAGCTGTAATAGTCAACAATTTGCTTAGCAAGTAGACATTTTACTTATCATAGTTGACTGGGGTTACCAGGTATATTTCCAGGTGTAATTCAATACTTATATTACTGGTTCCAGTTTTACAATTTGCTAAGTATTTTTTGAGGGCAATTTGCACTTAACAGCCCTGTCAAAATGAACCCTAGTATCTGATAAGTAACGTCATTAGTCTATGACCGGCGATGTCTGTAGCATAATAAATATGCAATGAAGAGTGATGACAAAATTTTAGTCTTCTGCTTGGGTTGAAAATTGTCAGTAGAGCTTTTTACAAACAGTTTTGTTTTAATATTTGAAGCAACTTAAAATCTTCAGTGAAATCAGTTTTAGCCCTGTAGATTGGGAGAGACCTGAATGCATATACATTGTTTTGCATCCAAATGTTATCTGCTCTCACAAACACTTCTGAGTCTTCTAGATAGGTGTTACTTAAAACCATTGACTTCGAAAGGATTATTATGATGTTTAATAGTTAAATGGTTAAGGAACTCCCAATAAGGGATCATCTGAGATTCCCAATAAGGGATCAACTGAGATTCCCGATTAGGGATCATCTGAGATTCTCGATTAGGGATCATCTGAGATTTTCGATTAGGGATCATCTGAGATTCCTAATTAGGGATCATCTGAAACATCTCAGGCCTGGAATTTCGACTTTGAGAGGGCACGGCTTATTCCTTTTCGCAAAAAGCACTTAAAGTACAAACAAACTTAGAAACGTTTTAAGTGACACTAAGGCCACGACCAGATCATCAGAGGCTGTCACTTCCATAGTCGCCATATACTTCCAGACCTTATACCCTCTTCATTTTAGATTCAGCTCATTTGGGGGTATATTTGTCTCCAGAGTCCATGGTCTCACTCAACAACATTATTTGATGTAAGCTCTGTTTAATGTAAGTTTTCCCCAAGTTTGGCTAATGGTTTGTGTGATTTTATTTGTTAGAGGCAATGACTGACTTTATCAAATTAAATAATTTCGGATTTATGAAAAAGACATTATACATATTTGTATTGGTTGATTGATGTGGAGTTTCATCCTTGTGATGTGATTGAAGTTGGTTTAAATAAAAACCTTAATTAATCAATTGATTATTTAATTACAATTTATGTAAGTTGTGCTCAGTTTTTACCGAGTGTTTGTACGTTGGCAATAGTAAGTTGGCATCGTGTGTAAGAACACACACACTTGTGTGTATACGCCTGCAATTGCAACCGTGGATCTCCTATTGTCCCTCTTTTGTTTATACTCTTTACTTTTTTGCAACAGCTCCCATTGGTTTTGTACACGTTTTCCAACCGTGGACCTATTGTCCTCTTTTGATATAGGTCCCGGTTTGAATGTGTATACCTACTCACCCTTACATATGGCAGTTACGGGGTACATCCATTGTTGTTCTATTATTCCCTTTTCTGAAGAAATCCTCAGTGAGGTAGCATTGTTCCATTGTGTAAAGTTCCCCGTAAGTTGGCGTGTGCAATGGCCCACACACCCAATCAGCTGTACTGACCAACCCACACCCCTCCATTAATACCCTGCCGCCCCCCACGAGCACCCCCCCCCCCCGCCACCCAAATACACAGCCGTTGAGGCGTTGCTAACAAACATGTAAGTTTATTTGACGTCATTGGTCAGCTGTAGCATTTTAACAAGAATTTAAAATGACAAGGATAACTGAAGGTGTATACACAATGGTGTTATGTTACCGCAACCCAAATAATATACACTTTTTCTTTGTTCAACCCCCCCCCCCCAAAAAAAAATCAAATTACACAGTCAAGTTTTCCTTGTGGTTTACTACTTGGCACAAATATTTTATTGTGATTAATTCAAAAATTAAGTGAGCCAATAACATGCTTCCAACATTATCAATATTGTACATTATCTTGACTCTATGAGGGTTAGCGTTACCTCTAGAGATGACTCACCAGACAAGGCACTCTGTAAAAAATAATCAACTAGTTCAGATAAAATACACCGTTTTTATCAAGAAATAATTTAAACTGTTACTAATATCGGATGTAAAGTACGATGTAGCAGAACATAATCACGAAGTAAACTCTGGACTATTTCATTTGAAATGGAACAATCCAGATTTCAATGAGTGATTATATTGTGCTATAATAAAATGCATCATATATTTGTTGGATAGCCTACCTCACACACAGATCCTTGCCATTTGATATTTTTCATACAATTCATAATTTATTTCAACAATAAGTAGGCCTAACTCAAAGTTTGAACAATCTATTTATAATTATTTCAACAAGGCCTTTTCACACTACAGAAAATCTCCGTGTTGTGGACACGGATCATACGATCCGTGTAATGTGGATGACCTTTTCACACTACAACTTTTCAACATGGTGGCGATCCGTTAGGCAAAGGTTTTAAACGGCTAATATTATAAAGACATGGCTGGAGCTGTTAAGCCCGGTAGGCTAGAGCGCATTTAGACTTGATTCAAGTCCCTTTCTCGTGCGAGGTTCCTAACGTAACGCGCCAGCATGCAGCCACACTGAGGGGCGCACCACACCAAATAAGCCAGAATTAATGCGCCAAGCTACTTATCATAATTTGTAAACCCACAACTTATTTTTAATTACAACGTTTTGGGGGTCATGCAATTAATAGATTGTGTAAATATAATAATCTATCACAACCTGGGGGTTCTGTGCTTCAACCTTTGAGGAGACTTGATAAATTTAGGCGTTAAAGTTGGCCCTATTTGAACGGGAAAGTGGAGAAGTGCTTCACGAAAACTGGCAGCAAGTCGGTTTTGGAAAAAAACAAATTTTCGCGTTTTTTTCTTCTGGGGTAGTTAGCAAAAATTCCAAACGGCTGACCTGGCAAAAATTGAAAAGAATTCTAAAGTTCAGTCGTCCGAAAATATGTTTGATTGGTTTTCAAGAGGCTGAGAGACTTACACGATTTTTTGAGTATTTTTGAATATTTATCATTTAGCATTGGTTCCTATGGGAGTTTATTTAGTGTGGTGCGCCCTATATATACAACATGGCGGCGCCCGTGCAGCCATGTTTGTGTTCTGTTTACAGATGTAGGCTTGAAACAACGACAGTAATGAGTTGTGTGGGGGCATTGTGTGTCACTTTGTTGCTGTTTTTACATTGGAAACATCATTTCTTTGACTGTAAACTGTTAGTATAGCAATAATGTTTCTATTTCCTCAAATTACAATACATTTATTAACCGAGAATACTTCAACGTTTCAAACTCAAAGAGGGGTTTGCTTTCTAAACCTTCATGGTTAAACTATGACAAGTAATAAGTATGAGACTGACGGTTTTAGTCACATTCAAAGAATCATGAGCCAACGTGGCTGGTTGAATATGAAAAAAGGAGAGAAAAACCACCAATAGACTATTTGAAGAGGAGTAGGGGGGGTGGTGGATATGGCATCATATGTCAAGTTTCCGGAAGGTGAATGCACTCTGATGCGTGTGAAACCCTAGGCCTAGCCCCCAACCAGCAGCCTAAACCCTACACTATACTGCAAAAACCGTAGCCGTCAGCCCAAACCCCAGCCCCCAGCCCAAACCCTACACCCATCAAGCCGAATCATAGCCCCCAGCCCTAACCCTAGCCCCTAGCCGAAATCATAGCCCCAGCCCAAACCCTAACCCCCAGCCGAGCCTACCCCCAAAGCCCAAAACCCTAGCCGTCAGCCCGGACCCTAGCCCCCAGCCCAAACACCTTATTAGCTTACAGTCTTAACTCTTAACTATAGTCCAATTGTTCCCGTTCACCCACAATTTATTAACCGTAAAGTGTCTGGAAGGGCATTTTGCAACAAGCCCCGCCCACGCCCCGCCCACCCATTCACCCCCTTATCCCTTAAAGCTAGGTAAAATGAAACTTGGAATGACAATTAAACGTGGTAAAATGACCTATGTATATTCTTTTTTGTTATATAGTTCACCATTTTAAACTCAATATGATTACATGGTTACAAATGTTGGCGGGTAAGCAAAATCTACCCCCCCCCCCCTTCTCAGGCCCTCCCTCTTCAATCCCCTTTCCCTTTTACAGCTTCCACATTAGTTAACCCCCTCTTGTCAATTATTAAAAATAATTGTAAGGCGTTTAGAATCGTATAACTAAAAAAAAAAAGATAAGTTTATAACTTGTTGAGTGACTAGGATTTGGATATAACAACTGACTTGTCATTAGAGTGTACACAGCGTGTAATGCATGTTTTTCTTATCGCATTGCTTAGAGTACATGTAAATGCTCCAACATGTTTGACCTTGTTGTAGACGAACGCAATAACATTTCCAATTAATTTTTTCAGATATCAAGTCAGTGACTTATTTTCAACAATTTAAGCATAATTTTTTAACCATAAAGAATAATTAAGTGCCCTTATAGGGCGCACCACACCAAATAAGCCAGAATTAATGCGCCAAGCTACTTATCATAATTTGTAAACCCACAACTTATTTTTAATTACAACGTTTTGGGGGTCATGCAATTAATAGATTGTGTAAATATAATAATCTATCACAACCTGGGGGTTCTGTGCTTCAACCTTTGAGGAGACTTGATAAATTTAGGCGTTAAAGTTGGCCCTATTTGAACGGGAAAGTGGAGAAGTGCTTCACGAAAACTGGCAGCAAGTCGGTTTTGGAAAAAAACAAATTTTCGCGTTTTTTTCTTCTGGGGTAGTTAGCAAAAATTCCAAACGGCTGACCTGGCAAAAATTGAAAAGAATTCTAAAGTTCAGTCGTCCGAAAATATGTTTGATTGGTTTTCAAGAGGCTGAGAGACTTACACGATTTTTTGAGTATTTTTGAATATTTATCATTTAGCATTGGTTCCTATGGGAGTTTATTTAGTGTGGTGCGCCCTATATATACAACATGGCGGCGCCCGTGCAGCCATGTTTGTGTTCTGTTTACAGATGTAGGCTTGAAACAACGACAGTAATGAGTTGTGTGGGGGCATTGTGTGTCACTTTGTTGCTGTTTTTACATTGGAAACATCATTTCTTTGACTGTAAACTGTTAGTATAGCAATAATGTTTCTATTTCCTCAAATTACAATACATTTATTAACCGAGAATACTTCAACGTTTCAAACTCAAAGAGGGGTTTGCTTTCTAAACCTTCATGGTTAAACTATGACAAGTAATAAGTATGAGACTGACGGTTTTAGTCACATTCAAAGAATCATGAGCCAACGTGGCTGGTTGAATATGAAAAAAGGAGAGAAAAACCACCAATAGACTATTTGAAGAGGAGTAGGGGGGGTGGTGGATATGGCATCATATGTCAAGTTTCCGGAAGGTGAATGCACTCTGATGCGTGTGAAACCCTAGGCCTAGCCCCCAACCAGCAGCCTAAACCCTACACTATACTGCAAAAACCGTAGCCGTCAGCCCAAACCCCAGCCCCCAGCCCAAACCCTACACCCATCAAGCCGAATCATAGCCCCCAGCCCTAACCCTAGCCCCTAGCCGAAATCATAGCCCCAGCCCAAACCCTAACCCCCAGCCGAGCCTACCCCCAAAGCCCAAAACCCTAGCCGTCAGCCCGGACCCTAGCCCCCAGCCCAAACACCTTATTAGCTTACAGTCTTAACTCTTAACTATAGTCCAATTGTTCCCGTTCACCCACAATTTATTAACCGTAAAGTGTCTGGAAGGGCATTTTGCAACAAGCCCCGCCCACGCCCCGCCCACCCATTCACCCCCTTATCCCTTAAAGCTAGGTAAAATGAAACTTGGAATGACAATTAAACGTGGTAAAATGACCTATGTATATTCTTTTTTGTTATATAGTTCACCATTTTAAACTCAATATGATTACATGGTTACAAATGTTGGCGGGTAAGCAAAATCTACCCCCCCCCCCCTTCTCAGGCCCTCCCTCTTCAATCCCCTTTCCCTTTTACAGCTTCCACATTAGTTAACCCCCTCTTGTCAATTATTAAAAATAATTGTAAGGCGTTTAGAATCGTATAACTAAAAAAAAAAAGATAAGTTTATAACTTGTTGAGTGACTAGGATTTGGATATAACAACTGACTTGTCATTAGAGTGTACACAGCGTGTAATGCATGTTTTTCTTATCGCATTGCTTAGAGTACATGTAAATGCTCCAACATGTTTGACCTTGTTGTAGACGAACGCAATAACATTTCCAATTAATTTTTTCAGATATCAAGTCAGTGACTTATTTTCAACAATTTAAGCATAATTTTTTAACCATAAAGAATAATTAAGTGCCCTTATAGGGCGCACCACACCAAATAAGCCAGAATTAATGCGCCAAGCTACTTATCATAATTTGTAAACCCACAACTTATTTTTAATTACAACGTTTTGGGGGTCATGCAATTAATAGATTGTGTAAATATAATAATCTATCACAACCTGGGGGTTCTGTGCTTCAACCTTTGAGGAGACTTGATAAATTTAGGCGTTAAAGTTGGCCCTATTTGAACGGGAAAGTGGAGAAGTGCTTCACGAAAACTGGCAGCAAGTCGGTTTTGGAAAAAAACAAATTTTCGCGTTTTTTTCTTCTGGGGTAGTTAGCAAAAATTCCAAACGGCTGACCTGGCAAAAATTGAAAAGAATTCTAAAGTTCAGTCGTCCGAAAATATGTTTGATTGGTTTTCAAGAGGCTGAGAGACTTACACGATTTTTTGAGTATTTTTGAATATTTATCATTTAGCATTGGTTCCTATGGGAGTTTATTTAGTGTGGTGCGCCCTATATATACAACATGGCGGCGCCCGTGCAGCCATGTTTGTGTTCTGTTTACAGATGTAGGCTTGAAACAACGACAGTAATGAGTTGTGTGGGGGCATTGTGTGTCACTTTGTTGCTGTTTTTACATTGGAAACATCATTTCTTTGACTGTAAACTGTTAGTATAGCAATAATGTTTCTATTTCCTCAAATTACAATACATTTATTAACCGAGAATACTTCAACGTTTCAAACTCAAAGAGGGGTTTGCTTTCTAAACCTTCATGGTTAAACTATGACAAGTAATAAGTATGAGACTGACGGTTTTAGTCACATTCAAAGAATCATGAGCCAACGTGGCTGGTTGAATATGAAAAAAGGAGAGAAAAACCACCAATAGACTATTTGAAGAGGAGTAGGGGGGGTGGTGGATATGGCATCATATGTCAAGTTTCCGGAAGGTGAATGCACTCTGATGCGTGTGAAACCCTAGGCCTAGCCCCCAACCAGCAGCCTAAACCCTACACTATACTGCAAAAACCGTAGCCGTCAGCCCAAACCCCAGCCCCCAGCCCAAACCCTACACCCATCAAGCCGAATCATAGCCCCCAGCCCTAACCCTAGCCCCTAGCCGAAATCATAGCCCCAGCCCAAACCCTAACCCCCAGCCGAGCCTACCCCCAAAGCCCAAAACCCTAGCCGTCAGCCCGGACCCTAGCCCCCAGCCCAAACACCTTATTAGCTTACAGTCTTAACTCTTAACTATAGTCCAATTGTTCCCGTTCACCCACAATTTATTAACCGTAAAGTGTCTGGAAGGGCATTTTGCAACAAGCCCCGCCCACGCCCCGCCCACCCATTCACCCCCTTATCCCTTAAAGCTAGGTAAAATGAAACTTGGAATGACAATTAAACGTGGTAAAATGACCTATGTATATTCTTTTTTGTTATATAGTTCACCATTTTAAACTCAATATGATTACATGGTTACAAATGTTGGCGGGTAAGCAAAATCTACCCCCCCCCCCCTTCTCAGGCCCTCCCTCTTCAATCCCCTTTCCCTTTTACAGCTTCCACATTAGTTAACCCCCTCTTGTCAATTATTAAAAATAATTGTAAGGCGTTTAGAATCGTATAACTAAAAAAAAAAAGATAAGTTTATAACTTGTTGAGTGACTAGGATTTGGATATAACAACTGACTTGTCATTAGAGTGTACACAGCGTGTAATGCATGTTTTTCTTATCGCATTGCTTAGAGTACATGTAAATGCTCCAACATGTTTGACCTTGTTGTAGACGAACGCAATAACATTTCCAATTAATTTTTTCAGATATCAAGTCAGTGACTTATTTTCAACAATTTAAGCATAATTTTTTAACCATAAAGAATAATTAAGTGCCCTTATAGGGCGCACCACACCAAATAAGCCAGAATTAATGCGCCAAGCTACTTATCATAATTTGTAAACCCACAACTTATTTTTAATTACAACGTTTTGGGGGTCATGCAATTAATAGATTGTGTAAATATAATAATCTATCACAACCTGGGGGTTCTGTGCTTCAACCTTTGAGGAGACTTGATAAATTTAGGCGTTAAAGTTGGCCCTATTTGAACGGGAAAGTGGAGAAGTGCTTCACGAAAACTGGCAGCAAGTCGGTTTTGGAAAAAAACAAATTTTCGCGTTTTTTTCTTCTGGGGTAGTTAGCAAAAATTCCAAACGGCTGACCTGGCAAAAATTGAAAAGAATTCTAAAGTTCAGTCGTCCGAAAATATGTTTGATTGGTTTTCAAGAGGCTGAGAGACTTACACGATTTTTTGAGTATTTTTGAATATTTATCATTTAGCATTGGTTCCTATGGGAGTTTATTTAGTGTGGTGCGCCCTATATATACAACATGGCGGCGCCCGTGCAGCCATGTTTGTGTTCTGTTTACAGATGTAGGCTTGAAACAACGACAGTAATGAGTTGTGTGGGGGCATTGTGTGTCACTTTGTTGCTGTTTTTACATTGGAAACATCATTTCTTTGACTGTAAACTGTTAGTATAGCAATAATGTTTCTATTTCCTCAAATTACAATACATTTATTAACCGAGAATACTTCAACGTTTCAAACTCAAAGAGGGGTTTGCTTTCTAAACCTTCATGGTTAAACTATGACAAGTAATAAGTATGAGACTGACGGTTTTAGTCACATTCAAAGAATCATGAGCCAACGTGGCTGGTTGAATATGAAAAAAGGAGAGAAAAACCACCAATAGACTATTTGAAGAGGAGTAGGGGGGGTGGTGGATATGGCATCATATGTCAAGTTTCCGGAAGGTGAATGCACTCTGATGCGTGTGAAACCCTAGGCCTAGCCCCCAACCAGCAGCCTAAACCCTACACTATACTGCAAAAACCGTAGCCGTCAGCCCAAACCCCAGCCCCCAGCCCAAACCCTACACCCATCAAGCCGAATCATAGCCCCCAGCCCTAACCCTAGCCCCTAGCCGAAATCATAGCCCCAGCCCAAACCCTAACCCCCAGCCGAGCCTACCCCCAAAGCCCAAAACCCTAGCCGTCAGCCCGGACCCTAGCCCCCAGCCCAAACACCTTATTAGCTTACAGTCTTAACTCTTAACTATAGTCCAATTGTTCCCGTTCACCCACAATTTATTAACCGTAAAGTGTCTGGAAGGGCATTTTGCAACAAGCCCCGCCCACGCCCCGCCCACCCATTCACCCCCTTATCCCTTAAAGCTAGGTAAAATGAAACTTGGAATGACAATTAAACGTGGTAAAATGACCTATGTATATTCTTTTTTGTTATATAGTTCACCATTTTAAACTCAATATGATTACATGGTTACAAATGTTGGCGGGTAAGCAAAATCTACCCCCCCCCCCCTTCTCAGGCCCTCCCTCTTCAATCCCCTTTCCCTTTTACAGCTTCCACATTAGTTAACCCCCTCTTGTCAATTATTAAAAATAATTGTAAGGCGTTTAGAATCGTATAACTAAAAAAAAAAAGATAAGTTTATAACTTGTTGAGTGACTAGGATTTGGATATAACAACTGACTTGTCATTAGAGTGTACACAGCGTGTAATGCATGTTTTTCTTATCGCATTGCTTAGAGTACATGTAAATGCTCCAACATGTTTGACCTTGTTGTAGACGAACGCAATAACATTTCCAATTAATTTTTTCAGATATCAAGTCAGTGACTTATTTTCAACAATTTAAGCATAATTTTTTAACCATAAAGAATAATTAAGTGCCCTTATAGGGCGCACCACACCAAATAAGCCAGAATTAATGCGCCAAGCTACTTATCATAATTTGTAAACCCACAACTTATTTTTAATTACAACGTTTTGGGGGTCATGCAATTAATAGATTGTGTAAATATAATAATCTATCACAACCTGGGGGTTCTGTGCTTCAACCTTTGAGGAGACTTGATAAATTTAGGCGTTAAAGTTGGCCCTATTTGAACGGGAAAGTGGAGAAGTGCTTCACGAAAACTGGCAGCAAGTCGGTTTTGGAAAAAAACAAATTTTCGCGTTTTTTTCTTCTGGGGTAGTTAGCAAAAATTCCAAACGGCTGACCTGGCAAAAATTGAAAAGAATTCTAAAGTTCAGTCGTCCGAAAATATGTTTGATTGGTTTTCAAGAGGCTGAGAGACTTACACGATTTTTTGAGTATTTTTGAATATTTATCATTTAGCATTGGTTCCTATGGGAGTTTATTTAGTGTGGTGCGCCCTATATATACAACATGGCGGCGCCCGTGCAGCCATGTTTGTGTTCTGTTTACAGATGTAGGCTTGAAACAACGACAGTAATGAGTTGTGTGGGGGCATTGTGTGTCACTTTGTTGCTGTTTTTACATTGGAAACATCATTTCTTTGACTGTAAACTGTTAGTATAGCAATAATGTTTCTATTTCCTCAAATTACAATACATTTATTAACCGAGAATACTTCAACGTTTCAAACTCAAAGAGGGGTTTGCTTTCTAAACCTTCATGGTTAAACTATGACAAGTAATAAGTATGAGACTGACGGTTTTAGTCACATTCAAAGAATCATGAGCCAACGTGGCTGGTTGAATATGAAAAAAGGAGAGAAAAACCACCAATAGACTATTTGAAGAGGAGTAGGGGGGGTGGTGGATATGGCATCATATGTCAAGTTTCCGGAAGGTGAATGCACTCTGATGCGTGTGAAACCCTAGGCCTAGCCCCCAACCAGCAGCCTAAACCCTACACTATACTGCAAAAACCGTAGCCGTCAGCCCAAACCCCAGCCCCCAGCCCAAACCCTACACCCATCAAGCCGAATCATAGCCCCCAGCCCTAACCCTAGCCCCTAGCCGAAATCATAGCCCCAGCCCAAACCCTAACCCCCAGCCGAGCCTACCCCCAAAGCCCAAAACCCTAGCCGTCAGCCCGGACCCTAGCCCCCAGCCCAAACACCTTATTAGCTTACAGTCTTAACTCTTAACTATAGTCCAATTGTTCCCGTTCACCCACAATTTATTAACCGTAAAGTGTCTGGAAGGGCATTTTGCAACAAGCCCCGCCCACGCCCCGCCCACCCATTCACCCCCTTATCCCTTAAAGCTAGGTAAAATGAAACTTGGAATGACAATTAAACGTGGTAAAATGACCTATGTATATTCTTTTTTGTTATATAGTTCACCATTTTAAACTCAATATGATTACATGGTTACAAATGTTGGCGGGTAAGCAAAATCTACCCCCCCCCCCCTTCTCAGGCCCTCCCTCTTCAATCCCCTTTCCCTTTTACAGCTTCCACATTAGTTAACCCCCTCTTGTCAATTATTAAAAATAATTGTAAGGCGTTTAGAATCGTATAACTAAAAAAAAAAAGATAAGTTTATAACTTGTTGAGTGACTAGGATTTGGATATAACAACTGACTTGTCATTAGAGTGTACACAGCGTGTAATGCATGTTTTTCTTATCGCATTGCTTAGAGTACATGTAAATGCTCCAACATGTTTGACCTTGTTGTAGACGAACGCAATAACATTTCCAATTAATTTTTTCAGATATCAAGTCAGTGACTTATTTTCAACAATTTAAGCATAATTTTTTAACCATAAAGAATAATTAAGTGCCCTTATAGGGCGCACCACACCAAATAAGCCAGAATTAATGCGCCAAGCTACTTATCATAATTTGTAAACCCACAACTTATTTTTAATTACAACGTTTTGGGGGTCATGCAATTAATAGATTGTGTAAATATAATAATCTATCACAACCTGGGGGTTCTGTGCTTCAACCTTTGAGGAGACTTGATAAATTTAGGCGTTAAAGTTGGCCCTATTTGAACGGGAAAGTGGAGAAGTGCTTCACGAAAACTGGCAGCAAGTCGGTTTTGGAAAAAAACAAATTTTCGCGTTTTTTTCTTCTGGGGTAGTTAGCAAAAATTCCAAACGGCTGACCTGGCAAAAATTGAAAAGAATTCTAAAGTTCAGTCGTCCGAAAATATGTTTGATTGGTTTTCAAGAGGCTGAGAGACTTACACGATTTTTTGAGTATTTTTGAATATTTATCATTTAGCATTGGTTCCTATGGGAGTTTATTTAGTGTGGTGCGCCCTATATATACAACATGGCGGCGCCCGTGCAGCCATGTTTGTGTTCTGTTTACAGATGTAGGCTTGAAACAACGACAGTAATGAGTTGTGTGGGGGCATTGTGTGTCACTTTGTTGCTGTTTTTACATTGGAAACATCATTTCTTTGACTGTAAACTGTTAGTATAGCAATAATGTTTCTATTTCCTCAAATTACAATACATTTATTAACCGAGAATACTTCAACGTTTCAAACTCAAAGAGGGGTTTGCTTTCTAAACCTTCATGGTTAAACTATGACAAGTAATAAGTATGAGACTGACGGTTTTAGTCACATTCAAAGAATCATGAGCCAACGTGGCTGGTTGAATATGAAAAAAGGAGAGAAAAACCACCAATAGACTATTTGAAGAGGAGTAGGGGGGGTGGTGGATATGGCATCATATGTCAAGTTTCCGGAAGGTGAATGCACTCTGATGCGTGTGAAACCCTAGGCCTAGCCCCCAACCAGCAGCCTAAACCCTACACTATACTGCAAAAACCGTAGCCGTCAGCCCAAACCCCAGCCCCCAGCCCAAACCCTACACCCATCAAGCCGAATCATAGCCCCCAGCCCTAACCCTAGCCCCTAGCCGAAATCATAGCCCCAGCCCAAACCCTAACCCCCAGCCGAGCCTACCCCCAAAGCCCAAAACCCTAGCCGTCAGCCCGGACCCTAGCCCCCAGCCCAAACACCTTATTAGCTTACAGTCTTAACTCTTAACTATAGTCCAATTGTTCCCGTTCACCCACAATTTATTAACCGTAAAGTGTCTGGAAGGGCATTTTGCAACAAGCCCCGCCCACGCCCCGCCCACCCATTCACCCCCTTATCCCTTAAAGCTAGGTAAAATGAAACTTGGAATGACAATTAAACGTGGTAAAATGACCTATGTATATTCTTTTTTGTTATATAGTTCACCATTTTAAACTCAATATGATTACATGGTTACAAATGTTGGCGGGTAAGCAAAATCTACCCCCCCCCCTTCTCAGGCCCTCCCTCTTCAATCCCCTTTCCCTTTTACAGCTTCCACATTAGTTAACCCCCTCTTGTCAATTATTAAAAATAATTGTAAGGCGTTTAGAATCGTATAACTAAAAAAAAAAAGATAAGTTTATAACTTGTTGAGTGACTAGGATTTGGATATAACAACTGACTTGTCATTAGAGTGTACACAGCGTGTAATGCATGTTTTTCTTATCGCATTGCTTAGAGTACATGTAAATGCTCCAACATGTTTGACCTTGTTGTAGACGAACGCAATAACATTTCCAATTAATTTTTTCAGATATCAAGTCAGTGACTTATTTTCAACAATTTAAGCATAATTTTTTAACCATAAAGAATAATTAAGTGCCCTTATAGGGCGCACCACACCAAATAAGCCAGAATTAATGCGCCAAGCTACTTATCATAATTTGTAAACCCACAACTTATTTTTAATTACAACGTTTTGGGGGTCATGCAATTAATAGATTGTGTAAATATAATAATCTATCACAACCTGGGGGTTCTGTGCTTCAACCTTTGAGGAGACTTGATAAATTTAGGCGTTAAAGTTGGCCCTATTTGAACGGGAAAGTGGAGAAGTGCTTCACGAAAACTGGCAGCAAGTCGGTTTTGGAAAAAAACAAATTTTCGCGTTTTTTTCTTCTGGGGTAGTTAGCAAAAATTCCAAACGGCTGACCTGGCAAAAATTGAAAAGAATTCTAAAGTTCAGTCGTCCGAAAATATGTTTGATTGGTTTTCAAGAGGCTGAGAGACTTACACGATTTTTTGAGTATTTTTGAATATTTATCATTTAGCATTGGTTCCTATGGGAGTTTATTTAGTGTGGTGCGCCCTGAGCCACAGAATACCAGTGCGCCCTCACCGACAAAATGTAGTTATTTATGCGGTGGCGACCTATGAATTTATGCGGTGGCGGAACAGGTTGGGGAATGCAGAGCGCAAAATAATAGTTTTCTGACGATGAGGCAAGGAAGGGCCTTGCACGGGATTGGGACTTGAGTCAAGTCTAGAGCGCATTCTGCCATCATAGCCAAACACGCACGTGTTGGCGCGCAAGCTTAAATGCGCGCTAATAACGCGTAACGCAATCAATATTAATTATTATACGGTGCTCTATTTAGTACGCGCAAAGCGCAGCTGCTAAGCGTCCCAATATACTGATCAATGTAGGAATCCTATATTAAATTTTGGAGTTTCAGAACAGTAAACATTATAGAAATATTGACTGCTATGAGGGGCACATTTAAAATTATAGGCCCAAGGTGATGTCAAAACCATGACTATGCCCGAAGCGAAGCTGAGGGCAGAGTCATGGTTTTGACATCACCGAGGGCCTATAATTTTAACTGTGCCCCGAATATTAAGCAGTCAATATTTCTTTTATATACCGAATAATAGTACACAAGCGACCTATGAATACAGTGTGTTGCGACTGTTCCATTATTTTCAGGGCGGGCACAGTCGATTGCTGTGCCCCGGGCACAGTTAATTATGAGGTCATCTTGATAGAAAAGGGGGCCCAGTTATTTCAATGACTCCACTTTTAACCAATCAGATTAGAGGAATCTATATATATTATGAGGTATATAATTCAAAATGAAGTATGACACGTGATGCGTAGTCTACCAACCAAATAGCATTGTTCTATGACAGTGTGCAGTATATAATAAAATTTGATATAAACAAATGAAAAATAGGTTGTGTCGCATTTCAGTCGTTTGAACTTTATATGCGCTTCTAAACGTTGTATTATAATTTTGTAATTATAAAGTTCATGTTACTTCTTAACTCACGCTTATATTTCACGAATCTTCATGCTGCATTCCTTGAGAGGAATTTGAAACCAATTTAAGGCTTTCTGGATGTCAACGTCCTGTCCGTACAGGCCGTTCAAAAACACTGATCCACATGAAGTAAACCACCACCCTCCACTTCTTTCCTGAGCGCAGGAAAATCCAAATTGGTAAAGATCATTGTCTCTATCCTTTGTTGAGAACTTAGCGTTTTTGTAATAGTCTAGGTAGTGAGGAGCAGTGCTGGCCAGATTGTATTTGTCAATACGTAGGGTGTAGTACTCGTCTGCAGTGATTTTGAAAGAGTTGTATTTCACATACACATTTTTGAAAACCCAGTGTTGCATATCCACTCGAAGCTGCCATTTCCCACGTGATTCGTCATTGGTCAAGTTCACCAAGTTGTCATTGCCGAGCCAGAATTCACCAAACAATTCACCAAAGCCGGCCGCGTATTCAGCCCAGTTACGGTGGAAGTCCACGCTGCCGTCCTGCCGTCTTTGAAACACAGTCCACCCACCACCATCGGTCTCCATGTCACAGTAAACCTTCAGTCCCTCCGTGATTCCACCCGGATAGATTGTATAGATCCCACTGAATTTGAAGCCATCCTCAAAGAGCGTTTGACAACTTTGGTGAGCATTCGATTTCTGATTTCCTATTGCTAAGTTACTATCAAAATACATGACGTTTTCACCTGGTTCAGCTTCGACAAAATGTTCTGGACGTTCTGCCCGTGTTTTGCTGTTCAGCTCACACACTTTAATTCGCACGTTGAAGTTGAACGACTTACAGTTACTGTCTACCATGCAGTCTCGACCACAGATTACATGATTTGGCACAAATTTTCTCTTGTAACTTTGGTTCATGAGGATTTTGTTTTCAGTAGAGAACATCTTATGTTTCAGCCCACCGCAGGAACCAGCAAAGCTCAGCACTTGTTCAAATGATACCACAACCAAAACGAAAATGGCGAAACAAAGAACGCAAACCGGTAGAGATTTCTGCGCCATTTTGAATCAAACTTCCTGCCCAAATTTTTAGAAAAAACACACTGTACTTAGATTTTAGTTGTAATGTTTTCCACTGTGATGGCAAATAGTGAAAGCTGATCAGCTAGTTTGTTGTTTTCGGATTTCTGGACAGTAGTCTACTGCAGGTTGTTGTAGCAATAGAAGAATATGACACCAATAAGGAAAAGCTAAGGCACACAAAAGTCAATGAAAATATATCGAGAAGTAGCCTACATATTCAACTTCAAGACAATCAAATGCAACACGTCTGACAATCAAAATTTCACTAAGTTTTGAGAATCTGGCCGCACACGTACACTAGAGCGGTACTCGGTTTCTGACGTATCAAATCATGTAAGCCACTGATTGGTCATGAATATAAACGCCTTGGGACCTACTTTCACTTGATTGGTCTTTACGTCGCGTCGTTATGAATAAACATAATTAATCCTGCTGAAGACCTGCTATGATTACCTGCTTGGTTACTGGCCTGATTTGGTAATTAAATTGGGACACATTAAATTCCAAGGAGCTTGGGGGGGGGGGGGGGGGGGGCTCGATGACCAGGTACCAGTCTTTGCTTTTTCTTTGTAATCTGCACAAAATATGCCCTTGCATAATGACATCTCAAGCCTTATCAGCCCCCTCATTGTGATGAAGACCTAATTGCAGTGTTGTAGTCGAGACCTGGAAGTCCGAGACCGAGACCAAGACCGAGACCTTGACATCCGAGACCGAGACCAAGGGGGAGGGGGAGACACCAAAAAAAGGTCTCGAGACGGTCTCGAGACCGAGACCAGGTCTCGAGACCTACAACACTGCCTAATTGGCTGCGCGCGGCACGTCGTAACGCGTCCATGTTTCCCTTTGTTCGATGCGGCAATAAGCTACCTGTTTAAGTGAAATTAACGCATGCACGGACGGTCATCAGTTTTTATAGAGGATTTTTCCACTCAAATCAACCTTGGGAAAATCGGTTCACTCCGATTCGTGTAATACCTTATTTAGAAATAACTGGGGTATAAACATGTTGATATTAAAACTAAATCTTATTTTTGCATTGTACTGCCCTCGAGATGACCTTCATTGCCAGCTCGTACAAACCTCAGTTTAGTAAAGTCTGTCTTTCATGCCAATGTATACTCATAGTGCTTAATTTCCTAAGGTCAAAGCCCAGTATCCACACATGTGACCAAACATACACATGAAACAACAAATCTGTGAAAGTTTAAAGTTTATTTATTTTTATATACTTCTTTATTTGTTTATCTTTACTTTTACTGTTATTTTACTTATTTATTTTCGTTTTATAAATTAGTTATTTATTATTTATTATTGGTTTTGTATAATTATCTGCTTTTATTATTGCGTGTACTATATTATATGTTTAAATCTATATTTATTTCATTGTGTACCCCAGATGTGGGGCAACAGATCTACGGATCATAGTATGTATTTGCTTTTGTTGTCCCTTGCCCATCTCGGGGTATATTGTCTTGTATTTTGTTTTGTACTGTTATGGCAAATAAAATAATAATAATAATAACTGGACACGTTTGGTAATTACTCAAAAAATATATTAGAATAAAAACTTACTTGGTAACGAGCAACGGAGAGCTGTTGATAGTAGGCCTATAACACATTTTGAGAAACGACTCCCTCTGAAGTTAACGTAGTTTTTGAGAAAGAGGTAATTTCTCACTAAAATATTTGAATCTGAAAAAGACTTCAGGCCTGAAGCCTTTCTCATGCATCTGAAAACACACAAATTTGTGCAACAAGGGTGTTTTTTTCTTTCATTATTTTCTTGCAACTTCGATGACCAATTGAGCCCAAATTTTCACAGGTTTATTACCTTTATGCATTATGTTGGGATACACCAAGTGAGAATACTGGTCTTTGACAATTACCAAACGTGTCCAGTGCCTTTAAGCTAAATCATGCAATGAGTTTTGTGAAATGTGCGCGTGCTGCACGCCGTTCTCACGCGTAACGCATGACTGTGTGTTCCAAATTGCCCGTAAAGATGGCCGATTTACGTCATATTGCAACCTATCTATAGCATTTCAAGCAAAACTATTTCAAGGGAAGTTTTCCAACATGACCATTGTAAGTTTTCAGCAAATCTGTGAACATTTATGTTTTCAATCATACCAATGTTGTACACACCCTAAGCGTTAATTTCTGGTAGCCACCCTATACACATTATATTATTTTTTGTTGTTTAGTTATCATTGCTTTTTGGAGTGTTTTTTTTTCACTTTGTATCTACTTTATGACTTATTAAGCACTGTATAAACCCGGCACATTTTCAAGCTGTTGTTTTATATGGATAAATATATTGCGGGGCTTTGTTTTTCAGATGAGCTGATTTTTTTTCTTTCTTCCTTTTTCTTTCTTTTTTCTGCTAAGTTCTCTATGACATTTTTTTTATTTTGCATTTTCAGCAATTTATTTAGCCAATGGAAGCAGTATGCCTGAACATTTATAATGCGAGCAATAACTGTCTTATATCTAATGTCTTCTGGTATTGCAATATCTTAGACACAGAAGGCAGTAAAACAAAATAACGAGCATCAAAACACAAGGTCTGAGCAAAAAGTATGATTATAATAAGTTGACCCACATATCGATTTCAACCAACAAAAGGAGTGGGGGAAGGTGACAAAAAAATGATACTGAATCACGATACAAAGTATCAATAGGACCAAGGTCTCTAGTAGACTTGTGAACAAGTCGTTTAATGTCTGTCGCGGTGATAGTGGAACGGCTCTCTCGCAATATCCCGCGAGAGGGCTGCTCTGCGCGAGACTACTGCTCTCACGACTGAATGACGGAGAGTCAGCAACTCTGCGCGATAGCAGTGATCTCGCGAGAGCAGTCTTTATTACGCTACCACCACGCGACTCGACAATCACTGCGACAAACATGAACGACTTGTCCACAAGTCTAGGTCTCTAGAAGCCTGCATTGTGTTTGACGCTTACTCTTTCCCCTCGCAATGTGGTAAAACTGTCTGGAAATTTAATTTACTCTGAATCAATACACAAAGCAGGAGCTAGCGGGAACCAACGACATAATATCCGGATTGCCAATCCAACTGAGCTATCTAGCCCTGGTGGTCTCATCGACTTTTCCCTGTAAGTCGTTACCGTACCAGCCTTAATTTGCATGGAACAACGTATTTTAATGATTAGCATCAAATTTTGACCAGTTTTTTTCCTGGAAAATAGAATACAATTTTTTGTTTCATCTATATCTCTTCTTAAAAGCACATGTGTAATAATTATTGGTGTCAAAGAACAGTATCCACACTTGATGTGACCATGGAGGAAGACGTTCTCATATAATTTAACAAAACAAGAGGGCAAACATTGATATAAAGCACAACACTTCTTCGCACATAAAAAAAGTCTCTTAAACTTTCAAAGGTTTGTTATCTCATGTTTATGTTGGGTCACATCCCTTCCTCCATGATGTGACCCAACATAAACATGAAATAACAAACCTTTGAAAAGAGACTTTGTACTGAGTAAATACTTATCCGTTGGGTGGTGGCGGTTTCTTTTTTATGTGCGAAGAAGTGTTGTGCTTATCAATGTTTGCCCTCTTGTTTTGTTAAATTATTAGAACGTGCATCTGATGGGATTTATTGATTGATTTATTTAGACAGGGTAGCCTTATCAGTAATACAACTGCTATCCTTAAGGGCCCTGTGTACAGGCAGTAAAATAAAATAAAAAAGGAAATAGAAAAATACAGAGCACTAAGAAAATCCATGAATAAAGACAAAAACAAGTGTAAAACAAAATCAAAAATCTTACAAGGTAAAACGAAAAAAGACCCAAAAATGTTAAACACTTGTCCAAAGCAGGGTACATGAAAATTAAAACATGAGTCAAATAATTTTAAAAAGTCTATAAGCAAAAATTCATTAAAAAGAGGCAAGTATAAAAAGCAAAGATAACTTTAAAATAGATACGTAAATTGTACCCATAATACCAATGTGCGAGACATCAATTGTGAAATTGCGGGAGATGCGCTGACGACACTGAGTGCTATATGTTTTCGGTATAAAAACAAGAAATTTCTGAAAATGCGCAAAAAACACGAGCGGTATACGGCCAGAATAAACGACGTCTTTGGCTGAGCCAGAAGGGTGACGACAACATGGTCTTGATCAAAGATTAAAGAGTACCGACAAGGTGCAAGATGGGGAACTTGGGCTGACATGTGAAATGTGCACTGGGCGCCATTTCAGCAAGCAATTCTTTAGATTCATCAATATGATGATTCAAGAGTTTACGGACAATATGATTGACCATTGCTACAAATTATATAAAAAACAACATTTGTAGCAATGAAATGGCGCCCATGCGTATACACGTTCCAACAATGGGGGGCTTTTGGGACGCTAAGTGGCAGCAGATTTACCAGTAAATCCATTGTTTTCGGTAAAGTGCGCATGCTCAGAACTACGTAGACAATGGAAATTTACCTGGTAAGTCTGCTGTCACCTAGCGTTCCAAAGTCCCCCATTGATACAGCTCCAGTTCCCCATCGTGTGCCTTTGACACAAATCAAATAATTTAACATAAATCACAGGAGAGGGTTTTTACCTTAGGAAGGGGAAGTGCACTTGTTTATTGAGGGTTTTTATTGTGGTACTTTCTCCTCTCTGTATTTGATCTGTAATAATTTTAAACACTTTTTATTGTAATTATTGAGTGGTGTGTCCTAAAGTGGTTGTTTGTATTTTTATACATACTTTTCACACCAGGAAAAGGAATTTCATGTACTTTTTAACGTGACTAATAAAACTTTGAATTGAATTGAATTGAATTTGACAATCTATAATCTTTAGTCTGGTTTTATCCTGATGACCGACCCAACCGTTCAGGACTACCTCTGATGCGATACATTTTTCTGAATTTTGCTCTTATTGCTGTTGTGGTGACCTGTATATAATACTTGTTGCATTGTTATTGTACCATTTCATTTATTGAACTGTTATACAGCAATCCTTCACCGATCTTGAACTCTTGGTGGCAGCAGATATGCCTCCATTACTGCGGTGTACCTGGGTGGTACTGCGCTGCCTAGCGACTGGTATAAGGTTTGGGCTACACGGCGATCATTTGATCAGTCGAGGGTTATTGGACTTTCACTTTGCAAATCGCTTAAACCCGTCGCTAGGCAGCGCAGTACCACCCAGGTACCACCGCAATAATGGCGGTATCTGCTGCCACCAAGAATTCAAGATCGGTGAAGGATTGCTGTATGGCACCCTCTCCCATGTCTCCTGTTAAAAGTATAAATAGGTCAAGGTTCTAAAAAGTTATACATTGTTTAGGGCCCTTTTACTATCCACATGTACAGCAGTACACATACAGTTAGTATCTTCCTTGCTAAGCTATGACCTTGCTTTACTTGTGTGAGTGGGGACAGTTTCAGAAGGCCTACCACTACTACAGTTATGTTACACACTGTTGTTGTATATTGAATAAATCACAGTCACGTTCATTCTTGCGCATATTATTTGTGTGGATCATTGTCTTCTACTTTTAAAACATCTTTCTAACCATATGCATTTTAGGCCAAGTAAAAATAAAATACCAGTTGATCGCCCCCGCCCGCATTTTCGATTTTTCCTAAAAAAAATATTAAAAACTATACTTAAATTTTTGTTACACAACAAAAACAAGGTGTTCGGCATGACGTTCAAATATGGGATGTTACTCATTGTCAGCTTGAATACATCAATTTGGTTTTAAGCTTGACCAGGCAATTGTAATACTGTGTATACAAATCTGGTAAAACTGCAACTTTAAGTCGAAGTCATGTTACAATTGATGACGACGTCTTTTTTCAGGAAAACAAGCGTTAAATGTAATATATCGCGGCTTGAGCTCAATCTTGCAATTTACTATAGGAGCACAAAAATAATGCTCCAGTACATAATATAATTAAATTGGGCCCCACGAGTGCAAAACACAACATTGCAAATTTATTGTAAATTTGCAACGTGGTTGTAGATCGTTGTTACGTTATACGCATGTTTTCTGCTAGTATTAATAAGCACACGACAATTCCTTTTGTCACCTTAGTGATGAAATGCCTTATATTCAGCGTACCCTGTCACCGATTAACGTTTTACAGCAAATCAAAGCAAATTGACCACGTCATTGACCACCATCATTGATGAAAAACAATGGAAAAGTGCACGCGTGTACGCGCTACGCACGACTCAAAGTGTGTCTTTGTTGGCCAACAAAAATGCTCACATTGGTGTTTGCGTAGACTAAAACGAGCCGATCTGTCACAGAGCAAGCCAATAATGCCACAAAGCGTGGTAAAAGCATGACCATAATTTGATATAGCACCACCAGCTTTAGCAAAAGTTTTAAAAAGCACACGATCGAAAGCATAGCATTTGATTGTTAACGAGGTTTGCATGGACGGCTGTTTTAGAGACTAACAAAGCGTATTGTCAAAAGCAGGTTGCGCGAACCTTGAACAGAGACTAGACCACAAGCATGTTTGATGGACTTTGAACCTTGCGGATGATTTGCTCAACGTATACACACACACTACGTGATAACAAAACAGTAAACTGGTTTAGTTCGCGTAGTGTGTGTGTAGCCCGTGGTTTGACAGCGGGTCAATAAATACCCGTAATAATTGGTCAATATTTCAAATATTTGTATAAAAAAAAGGAATGACGTCATCATGTTCTTTCTTTAGATTTACATAGTCAATATCACTGTCTTTCAACATGCCAAGTTTCAACTCAGTCGATCTTGTGGTTTTGTAAATACACGGCTTCAAAAAGTAAACCTTTAAGGCAATACCACGTGACACACGATGACGTCATCAATCTAAAACTTCACACATATGTTGTCTGCATGAAGGTCATTATGTATACCAATTTCGAAACGATTATCTGAAACTTCGCCACAGACATCTAGGAAAAGTGCATTTTTAATTGTTTTCAACCTGCCGCTAGAGGGCGCTCTTGACTTTTATGACGTCATTTGTCTTATTTTGTTAAACCAGACTCTTGCTCGACTATAACACCGTTAAAAAAAACTTCAAAAAGTGTGCCACTTTTAAATTACAAGGCACTTCCTGTTTCTTCCTGTTACGACCGGAAGTAGAGGTCATGTGAGGTCATGCACACGACAAAAAATAAAGACCTATATGACCTAAGTATGATCCCGCATAAAACAACCGCCGGTCTCTTAAGTGTGATTTGTTACAGATTTTCAAAGATTAATTTATTTTTTTCTAAAAACCTTGTAAATTGACACCTGATGACGTCATCATGACGTAAATGAAACGGTTTCGTCTCCTAATGGTTATCTAACTATGGTAGAAATTTCAAAATTATACGAGCTTGGGAAGTGTGCTTTTGTTAGCGGACAATCGCGGGGGATAAGAAGAAGAATAAGAAGTATTAACTAGATATAAGTTTTTGTTGCGAGCACAAAAACAAGGTGTTCGGGAATTTTGTTTCCCCCAGGACCAAGCATTTACTACTCAGTATATATATCTTGAACCTGCACCTTTAAGGTGACGTCATGTCACACTCGATGACGTCATCGTGGTGTGAACAAATTTTGTGGTCGTAAAATATCCCAACTTGGATACATGCAAAGTTTCAGCTTGATTACCAAAGTCTTTCTGTAAGAACTAGCAGTGGCTCAAATGTAATTGAACAAATTGTTATACATGACTCTGTTAGAAATTTGTACTATAGGTTTTTATCAAAAGTTAGTGTATGAGTCTATTTAGAAACAAATTATTCCATCACTACTTTCACAAGAGTTTCTTCCTTCCATTGTTTGAACCCAATAAAGTTACCCTTTTCCCGTGCAATTTGGACTTCATGTATTACATACTGAAGTACCTACTCATATCACGCATAGAACAGAAGCACCACAATGACCTAACTATGTCCCGAGTTTACATTAATCCACTAATCCCAAAATGTCTGTAGCGCCCGCTAGAGTTGACTTTTGAATTGCGAGTTTATTTACTTAATTGGTTTTTGGACGGCCATTGGATGGAAGTATAATGTTTCTTGATATGATCGGCTGGTTCCCTTTACTTGTTTTTATAATGATCACATATGAAATAATCGTGTACGATTTTTTCACCAGAAAGATTACATGTTTAGAATGATAGAACATAAGAATTAAGTATTTGACGGGCGTGGGCATCGATCTGCATGCTAGTTTCCATGGTAGTCGCTTTGGAATCAAAACCCAATACTTTTGAATGATTATCCACTTGATTACAATCCTAAAGATGTTATTCAAAATAATAAATAAAGCTGCCACACTTCCTGTGTATACGAATGCAACAATTAAAAAGGCGTTATTTATCGACAAAATTGGACCTGAGTATTTCCCTTCTTTTCTCAGTCTTATTTGCAGAGAGAGAACAATATTAATCGGTCAAAAAGTAAAGTATAACAAGGCACTTCCTGTTTCGACCGGATGTAGAGGTAACGTAATGTCACGCACACAATACAAAAATAAAACCTAATTAAAAATAATCATCTTTTGTTAAGGCCAAATTTGAAAACTGATGACGTCATTATGACGTTAGATAAGTTCTTATCGATACATTGGTATTTAGTTATGTGCTTTAAATTGTAATTGAAAAACGAAGGTGAACTTACAAAACGTATTGTCAGCAAAAGAGTACAATATTTAATTTATTTGAAAGGGCAGAGGGTCAATAATGTCCTTTCATACAGAGCAACATTAATTTTTCGAATTTCCCTTTCATTTTGGTTGCACATCTTAAAACGAGCCTTTGAATTACTCACAAGTACAACTATCATGTATGCCACTCACTGAAGTTTTTTATTTTTCAATGGATATTGATTCTTTATTTATTAATAAATCCGACTGTGCAAATCATGTTGACATTATTAAGTTACAATTCTTATAAGTTTTAACAGGTTTTCAAATACTGTGATTTGGCTTCTCATGTATCGGTGCATGATACTTCGATTGTTCAATACTGATTGATGATGTCGTTAAAATAAGTCGAGCATAGTGTGAGCTATTGGTTGAATTTTTTAAAATAGCTTGCTTGATTTTTAGACATTAGTCTTCATACAGAACGGTTTGTTAAATTTATAAAATTGAAAGAAAAGACACTTGTTTAAAAAAATTATGCAAGATAAAGGCAAGTCATGAAGACGGCAGTTTTAGCTTCTCGTGAATTTTAACTAATTAAATATTATTAATGAGTTAATAACTATTTCTACCTGTATGGTGCATCATACACTCGGCAAGGAATTAGGGGATGGGACACAACAATGATTATGAAATCTTTCAATGGAGACCATTCGGGTACTGGATGTGTTGTATATTCTGAAGATGAAAAAAACAATTGTATACAAAGTATGACTCAAAGCAATGTAAGTCAAGCTGAAACTGCTCAATTTCATAAAATTCAAGACTTACTAAAATTCAAGACTTACAACATTTCATGATTATATAATAATAATAATAATAATTTATTGAATTTATATTGCGCTCAACAATACAACATATCAGAGTAAAGAAATTACGCAAGAAAAAATTAGTGGAAGGTGCACATCTTGTTTTTGATGTGAACAACTTATAAACGAAACCTTATTCGGGGAAACTTTATCGAAGGGTTTTCAAATAATTATGTCATAATACAAAGTTGACGAAAAACATTCATCAGTCTGACCATTTTCTGACTATAGTGACACAGCCAACAATCATACCAATCCCTCCATTGCCCAATTCTATCTCTTCGACGTTCATACTAAACGTTCCTTGGTTTTAAAACCATTTCACCAACGTCACCACTTGATGATACAGGATAAACTTTATAACGTAATTGTGCATTAAATAAAAGAATCATTTTGAAAAGCATTGATGTCCACACAAAAACTTACCGTTTTAGTCCCGTGTAGCAACGATAAACACATGCCGTGAGCAGGGTCTGAAGCACCCTTCACGATCCGATGACACATCCTTCCTTCTCGGAGTGTGATCAAAACATAACCAATGTTCGTCCTTTTCTGCTTGCATTTTCTCACAAAATTAATAGTCATATGAATCACTGAAGTAGGTGGCCATCTCAGCGAAACTTCGTCTTTAATTCCATTTTGATCATTAAGCAACGAGAAGGGCGAATAGGGGAACAATTAGACGCTGAATATGAGCGGAATTCAGATCTATAATGTCAGTACGCCATTGATAAGTTTTAAGTACGATGACCTGTGGCGTGCAACTGTACACCAGCATGCAATACACAGTACACAGTCTTCGTGGACTGCTCAATGTCTTCAATGTCGCAGTGTATTACACGTGGCGGTGTGCTTCTGCGAGTTGATACATTGGTTTTTGGACGGCCATTGGATGGAAGTATGTTTCTTAATATGATCGGCTGGTTCCCTTTATGATCACATATGAAATAATCGTGTACGATTTTTTTCACAACAATGCTTACATGTTTAGAATGATAGAACATAAGAAACAAGTGTTTGACGGGCGCGGGCATCGATCTGCATCCCGGCAAATTTCCATGGTTGTCGCTTTGGAATCAAAACCCAATATTTTTGAATGATTATCCACTTGATTACAAGCCTAAAGATGTTATTCAAAATAATAAATGAAGTTGCCACCATTCCTGTGTCTATGAATGCAACAAGACATCAGCAGCTCGTGACCGTAGTTTTTATCTAGCGCCCTCTGTGTAAAGGCCGCGCAGATGTAACACATCCCAGCATAAATACTGTCTTGCAAAGTTTAAGCTTGATGCCAAAGTTGTTCTGTACGTATTAGATCTTGTAAAACACTACCTTGGTGGTAATATAACTTGAAAATTGATGACGTCATGCAGACGTCATCACTTCATATTTTATAAATTCATTACCTTTCAAGTTTCAAAAGCCTAGCATTTGTTTGTTAACGAGGTTTGCATGGACGGCTGTTTTAGAGACTAACAAAGCGTATTGTCAAAAGCAGGTTGCGCGAACCTTGAACAGAGACTAGAACACAAGCATGTTTGATGGACTTTGAACCTTGTGGTTGATTTGCCCACCTGTTAGATCACGTAGTAGTGTGTGTGTATCCCGTCGTTTAACAATAAATACCCGTAATAATCGGTCAATATTTTAAATATTTGTATAAAAAACAGGAATGACGTCATCATGTTGTTTCTTTAGATTTACATAGTCAATATCACTGTCTTTCAACATGCCAAGTTTCAACTCAGTCGAACTTGTGGTTTTGTAAATACACGGCTTCAAAAAGTAAACCTTTAAGGCGATACCACGTGACACACGATGACGTCATCAATCTAAAACTTCACACATATGTTGTCTGCATGAAGGTCATCATGTATACCAATTTCGAAACTATTATCATAAACTTCGCCACAGACATCTAGTAAAAGTGTATTTTTAATTGTTTTCAACCTGCCGCTAGAGGGCGCTCTTGACTTTTATGACGTCACTTGTCTTATTTTGTTAAACCAGACTCTTGTTCGACTATAACACTGTTAACAAAAACTTCAAAAAGTGTGCCACTTTTAAATTACAAGGCACTTCCTGTTTCTTCCTGTTTCGACCGGAAGTAGAGGTCAAGTCAGGTCACGCACACAATAAAAAATGAAGACCCATAGTACTTCTATATAATCCCGCAAAAAGTAACCGACGGTCTCTTCATCTTGATTTGATATGGAATTTCAAAGATTAAATTTTTAAATTTTAAAAACCTTGTAACTGGACACCTGATGACGTCATCATGACGTAAATGAAACGGTTTCGTCTCCTAATGGTTATCTAACTATGGTAAAAATTTCAAGTTTATATGAGCTTGGGAAGTGTGCTTTTGTTAGCGGACAAGCGGCGAAGAGAAGAAGAATCTGAAGAAGTAAAAAAAAAACTAGACATAATTTTTTGTTGAAAACAAAAAAGAGGTGTTCGGTGTGACCTCGTGTTTCAAAGAAATGTTATAAACATGTCTGTGTATTAAATATTGTATACTTCTATAGAGTCTTTAGAATGGTGGTTCTAAAGATTTGACCAAACTTTTTGGATGTAACACATCCCAGCTTGAGTACATGCAAAGTTTCCATTTGATCACCAAAGTTGTTCTGTACATATAGATCTTGTAAAACACTACCTTGGTGGTGACATAACATGAAAATCGATGACGTCGTGAAAACGTCACTCCACGTTATATCCTTGTAGGACCTTCCAAGTCTCATGCAAAATGAAATTTGACTATAGCTTGCTTTGTACTGAAGATATGTACCAATTGGTCAAAATTTCTAAAATTTGTAAAAAAAAATTTGATGACGTCATCAAGTCGTCACTCTAGCTTTAAGTAGTCAATATAACTGTCTATCAACATGCCAAGTTTCAACTCAGTCAAACTTGTGGTTTTGTAGATACACAGCTTCAAACAGTAAACCTTTAATGCGATACCACGTGACACACGATGACGTCATCAATCTAAAAATTCACACATATGTTGTCTGCAAGAAGGTCATTATGTATACCAATTTTGAAACGATTATCATAAACTTCGCCACAGACATCTAGTAAAAGTGTATTTTTAATTGTTTTCAACCTGCCGCTAGAGGGCGCTCTTGACTTTTATGACGTCACTTGTCTTATTTTTTTAAACCAGACTCTTGCTCGACTATAACACCGTTAAAAAAAACTTCAAAAAGTGTGCCACTTTTAAATTACAAGGCACTTCCTGTTTCTTCCTGTTTCGACCGGAAGTAGAGGTCATGTGAGGTCACGCACACGACAAAAAATAAAGACCTATATGACCTAAGTATGATCCCGCATAAAACAACCGCCGGTCTCTTAAGTGTGATTTGTTACAGAATTTCAAAGATTAATTTATTTTTTTCTAAAAACCTTGTAATTTGACACCTGATGACGTCATCATGACGTAAATAAAACGGTTTCGTCTCCTAATGGTTATCTAACTATGGTAAAAATTTCAAGTTTATATGAGCTTGGGAAGTGTGCTTTTGTTAGCGGACAAGGGACGGAGAGAAGAAGAAGAATAAGAAGTAAAAAAAACAAAAAAAAACGAACAATAACAAGAGGTGTTCGGAGCTACGCTCCGCTCCGAACACCTAAAAAACCGAACAATAACAAGAGGTATTCGGACTTTTGTCCGAACACCTAACTAGACATAATTTTTTGTTGGAAACAAAAAAGAGGTGTTCGGTGTGACCTCGTGTTTCAAAGAAATGTTATAAACATGTCTGTGTATTAAATATTGTATACTTCTATAGAGTCTTTAGAATGGTGGTTCTAAAGATTTGACCAAACTTTTTGGATGTAACACATCCCAGCTTGAGTACATGCAAAGTTTCCATTTGATCACCAAAGTTGTTCTGTACATATAGATCTTGTAAAACACTACCTTGGTGGTGACATAACATGAAAATCGATGACGTCGTGAAAACGTCACTCCACGTTATATCCTTGTAGGACCTTCCAAGTTTTTGGACAGCCATTGGATGGAAGTATAATGTTTCTTGATATGATCGGCTGGTTCCCTTTACTTGTTTTTATAATGATCACATATGAAATAATCGTGTACGATTTTTTCACAACAAAGATTACATGTTTAGAATGATAGAAAATAAGAATTAAGTATTTGACGGGCGCGGGCATCGATCTGCATGCTAGTTTTATGGTAGTCGCTTTGGAATCAAAACCCAATATTTTTGAATGATTATCCACTTGATTACAATCCTAAAGATGTTATTCAAAATAATAAATATAGCTGCCACACTTCCTGTGTATACGAATGCAACAATTAAAAAGGCGTTATTTATCGACAGAATTGGACCTGAGTATTTCCCTTCTTTTCTCAGTCTTATTTGCAGGAAGAGAACAATATTAATCGGTCAAAAACTAAAGTATAACAAGGCACTTCCTGTTTCGACCGGATGTAGAGGTAACGTAATGTCACGCACAGAATACAAAAATAAAACCTAATTAAAAATAATCATCTTTTGTTAAAGCCAAATTTGAAAACTGATGACGTCATTTATGACGTTAGATAAGTTCTTATCGATACATTGGTATTTAGTTATGTGCTTTAAATTGTAACTGAAAAACGAAGGTGAACTTACAAAACGTATTGTCAGCAAAAGAGTACAATATTTAGTTTATTTGAAAGGGCAGAGGGTCAATAATGTCCTTTCATACAGAGCAACATTAATTTTTCGAATTTCCCTTTCATCTTGGTTGCACATCTTAAAACGAGCGTTTGAATTACTAACAAGTACAACTATCATGTATGCCACTCACTGAAGTTTTTTATTTTCCAATGGATAGGCTATTGATTCTTTATTTATTAATAAATCCGACTGTGCAAATCATGTTGACATTATTAAGTTACAATTCTTATAAGTTTTAACAGGTTTTCAAATACTGTGATTTGGCTTCTCATGTATCGGTGCATGATACTTTGATTGTTCAATACTGATTGATGATGTCGTTAAAATAAGTCGAGCATAGTGTGAGCTATTGGTTGCATTTTGTAAAACAGCTTGCTTGATTTTTAGACATTTGTCTTCATACAGAACGGTTTGTTAAATTTATAAAATTGAAAGAAAAGACACTTGTTTTAAAAAATTATGCAAGATAAAGGCAAGTCATGAAGACGGCAGTTTTAGCTTCTCGTGAATTTTAACTAATTAAATATTATTAATGAGTTAATAACTATTTCTACCTGGATGGTGCATCATACACTCGGCAAGGAATTAGGGGATGGAACACAACAATGATTATGAAATCTTTCACTGGAGACCATTCGGGTACTGGATGTGTTGTATATTCTGAAGATGAAAAAAACAATTATATACAAAGTATGACTCAAAGCAATGTAAGTCAAGCTGAAACTGCTCAATTTCATAACATTCAAGACTTACTAAAATTCAAGACTTACAAAATTTCATGATTTTATAATAATAATAATAATAATAATTTATTGAATTTATATTGCGCTCAACAATACAACATATCACTATCAGAGTAAAGAAATTACGCAAGAAAAAATTAGTGGAAGGTGCACATCTTGTTTTTGATGTGAACAACTTATAAACGAAACCTTATTAGGGGAAACTTTATCGAAGGGTTTTCAAATAATGATGTCATAATACAAAGTTGACGAAAAACATTCATCAGTCTGACCATTTTCTGACTATAGTGACACAGCCAATAATCATACCAATCCCTCCATTGCCCAATCCTATCTCTTCGACGTTCATACTAAACGTTCCTTGGTTTTAAAACCATTTCACCAACGTCACCACTTGATGATACAGGATAAACTTTATAACGTAATTGTGCATTAAATAAAAGAATCATTTTGAAAAGCATTGATGTTCACACAAAAACTTACCGTTTTAGTCCCGTGTAGCAACGAAAGACATGCCGTTAGCAGGGTCTGAAGCACCCTTCACGATCCGATGACACATCCTTCCTTCTCGGAGTGTGATCAAAACATAACCAATGTTCGTCCTTTTGTGCTTGCATTTTCTCACAAAATTAATAGTCATATGAAACACTGAAGTAGGTGGCCATCTCAGCGAAACTTCGTCTTTAATTCCATTTTGATCATTAAGCAACGAGAAGGGCGAATAGGGGAACAATTAGACGCTGAATATGAGCGGAATTCAGATCTATAATGTCAGTACGCCATTGAAAGTTGTAAGTATACGATACCTGTGGCGTGCAACTGTACACACACCAGCATGCAATACACTACACAGTCTTCGTGGACTGCTCAATGTCTTCAATGTCGCAGTGTATTACACGTGGCGGTGTGCTTCTGCGAGTTGATATCGTAGGACGCCCTGTATTCAGGGCGTCCCTGAAATCGAGGCAAATCTTTTACCTCTCTGCGCGTGATGTAAACAGTCCCTAGATACAATTTTTGTGGTTTGACTTGCCAAGCAAAGAGTCTCCTCTCCTTTGACCAAAACTTAGAAACATGTAAGGCTCCACTGGTTAGTTGCACTTGTAAATGCAAAATGTTGTGGTATTTTAGGCATTTCTGCAAGGTACAAAAATAATTATGTCATACTGTCAGGGCCATAAAAAAAAATTCCCACCGAAAAAGTTTCATCAAACACTTTTTCAATTCACAATTCACGATGATCAAATCATGTGACTGAACATTCTGCTGAGCATTCTGGGGGAAAAATACAGAGGCTTAAAGAAGCCACGTGCCTTATATCATTTTCTAATAGTCTGGATAATTTTTTTTGGTAACACTCTATCATTTTTGTTATTAATATTAAAATTTTAACATCAGCTTTGTGATTCGATTATCACTGTTTATTTATATGCTTTATTATAAATGTTAAGAAACATAAAAAGACACAAAACTAAATAAAAATAAGATTTGAAAGCCAAGAATTATTTACATATTTGTTATTATTATTTTTTTTTTTTTTAGTGTTTGAAAAATACCATGGTTATTTTTAAAATTAAATAAAAAATATGTTGAATAAAAGGAAGAAAACTGCTGGCTATAGAGTCATACACTAAGTCTCACAGAACACTTGTAGTCACTGCAGATGTTTCTTCCACATATGGCTTCACCCGGACACCATACTTTCTTGTTTGCATCGAAAACAGGTCAAACTCAAAACAAATGGGACGCTATTGAAGTCATCGAAGATCGGTGCGTGGTGTGAAAGTTTCAATGTCCATCACGTTTTAATATATGTTTGCATATTTCTTATAAACAAAGGAAGGTAATTAGGGCATCAGTTGATTATGGAATATTTTTATTTTTTTTTCAATTCAAAGAAAAAGGCATACTACATCGAAAACCGGACAGGGGAGGATACATTGGTTTTTGGACGGCCATTGGATGGAAGTATAATGTTTCTTAATATGATCGGCTGGTTCCCTTTATGATCACATATGAAATAATCGTGTACGATTTTTTTCACAACAATGCTTACATGTTTAGAATGATAGAACATAAGAATCAAGTGTTTGACGGGCATCGATCTGCATCCCGGCAAATTTTCATGGTAGTCGCTTTGGAATCAAAACCCAATATTTTTGAATGATTATCCACTTGATTACAAGCCTAAAGATGTTATTCAAAATAATAAATGAAGTTGCCACCATTCCTGTGTCTATGAATGCAACAAAACATCAGCAGCTAGCTCGTGACCGTAGTTTTTATCTAGCGCCCTCTGTGTAAAAGCCGCGCTGATGTTTACACATCCCAGCATAAATACTGACTTGCAAAGTTTAAGCTTGATGCCAAAGTTGTTCTGTACGTATTAGATCTTGTAAAACACTACCTTGGTGGTAATATAACTTGAAAATTGATGACGTCATGCAGACGTCATCACTTCATATTTTATAAATTCATTACCTTTCAAGTTTCAAAAGCCTAGCATTTGTTTGTTAACGAGGTTTGCATGGACGGCTGTTTTAGAGACTAACAAAGCGTGTTGTCAAAAGCAGGTTGCGCGAACCTTGAACAGAGACTAGACCACAAGCTTGTTTATTGGACTTTGAACCTTGTGGTTGATATTTCCCACCGGTTCAGATCATGTAGTGTGAGTGTATCCCGTGGTTTAACAGCGGGTCAATAAATACCCGTAATAAATGGTCAATATTTGAAATATTTGTGTATAAAAAAAGGAATGACGTCATCATGTTGTTTCTTTAGATTTACATAGTCAATAAAACTGTCTATCAACATGCCAAGTTTCAACTCAGTCAAACTTGTGGTTTTGTAGATACACAGCTTCAAAAAGTAAACCTTTAATGCGATACCACGTGACACATGATGACGTCATCAATCTAAAAATTCATACATATGTTGTCTGCAAGAAGGTCATTATGTATACCAATTTTGAAACGATTATCATAAACTTCGCCACAGACATCTAGTAAAAGTGTATTTTTAATTGTTTTCAACCTGCCGCTAGAGGGCGCTCTTGACTTTTATGACGTCACTTGTCTTATTTTTTTAAACCAGACTCTTGCTCGACTATAACACCGTTAAAAAAAACTTCAAAAAGTGTGCCACTTTTAAATTACAAGGCACTTCCTGTTCCTTCCTGTTTCGACCGGAAGTAGAGGTCAAGTCATGTCACTCAAAAAAAAAAAATGAAGACCCATATTACCTCTATATAATCCCGCAAAAAGTAACCGACGGTCTCTTCATCTTGATTTGATATGGATTTTCAAAGATTAAATTTTTTAATTTTAAAAACCTTGTAACTTGACACTTGATGATGTCATCATGACGTAAATCAAACGGTTTCGTCTCCTAATAGTTATCTAAATATGGTAAAAATTTCAAGTTTATATAAGCTTGGGAAGTGTGCTTTTGTTAGCGGACAAGGGACGGAGAGAAGAAGAAGAATAAGAAGTAAAACTAGACATAATTTTTTGTTGGAAACAAAAAAGAGGTGTTCGGTGTGACCTCGTGTTTCAAAGAAATGTTATAAACATGTCTGTGTATTAAATATTGTGTACTTCTATAGAGTCTTTAGAATGGTGGTTCTAAAGATTTGACCAAACTTTTTGGATGTAACACATCCCAGCTTGAGTACATGCAAAGTTTCCATTTGATCACCAAAGTTGTTCTGTACATATAGATCTTGTAAAACACTACCTTGGTGGTGACATAACATGAAAATCGATGACGTCGTGAAAACGTCACTCCACGTTATATCCTTGTAGGACCTTCCAAGTCTCATGCAAAATGAAATTTGACTATAGCTTGCTTTGTACTGAAGATATGTACCAATTGGTCAAAATTTCTAAAATTTGTAAAACAAAAATTGATGACGTCATCAAGTCGTCTCTCTAGCTTTAAGTAGTCAATATAACTGTCTATCAACATGCCAAGTTTCAACTCAGTCAAACTTGTGGTTTTGTAGATACACAGCTTCAAAAAGTAAACCTTTAATGCGATACCACGTGACACATGATGACGTCATCAATCTAAAAATTCACACATGTTGTCTGCAAGGTCATTATGTATACCAATTTTGAAACGATTATCATAAACTTCGCCACAGACATCTAGTAAAAGTGTATTTTTAATTGTTTTCAACCTGCCGCTAGAGGGCGCTCTTGACTTTTATGACGTCACTTGTCTTATTTTTTTAAACCAGACTCTTGCTCGACTATAACACCGTTAAAAAAAACTTCAAAAAGTGTGCCACTTTTAAATTACAAGGCACTTCCTGTTCCTTCCTGTTTCGACCGGAAGTAGAGGTCAAGTCATGTCACGCACACGATAAAAAATGAAGACCCATATTACCTCTATATAATCCCGCAAAAAGTAACCGACGGTCTCTTCATCTTGATTTGATATAGATTTTCAAAGATTAAATTTTTAAATTTTAAAAACCTTGTAACTTGACACCTGATGACGTCATCATGACGTAAATGAAACGGTTTCGTCTCCTAATGGTTATCTAACTATGGTAAACATTTCAAGTTTATATGAGCTTGGGAAGTGTGCTTTTGTTAGCGGACAAGGGACGGAGAGAAGAAGAAGAATAAGAAGTAAAAAAAACAAAAAAAAACGAACAATAACAAGAGGTGTTCGGAGCTGCGCTCCGCTCCGAACACCTAAAAAAAAAAAAAAAACGAACAATAACAAGAGGTGTTCGGAGCTACGCTCCGCTCCGAACACCTAAAAAGTAAGAAAAAAAACCGGAACAAAAACAAGAGGTGTTACGGGCTGTGTGCCCGAACACCTAAAAAGTTTGTATTTTTAATCCACCCTTGACATATATATTTTAATTTTTGATGTAAACTTACCTCATGCAACAAAAAGAAATAAAGAAAGTTAGCGGTGATTTCAAACTGAAGAATTGGTGGCCTGTTTGAATTGAAATACTTGGCGGCCATCTTGGAAAAAAATAATAAATACAAAATAAAAAGGCCCTCATCCTCCTCTTTTTGGAAAAAATCAGGACGATCAACTGGTATTTTTTTGTTTGGCCTTATAACAAACGGTTACAAACGCTTTTCATAGCCCAACTCGCCCGATCCAAGAAGGCAACGTAATCATGTAGGAATAGGATTAGCAACAAGTTTTTCCTATATACTGTCTAAACTTGGTGAGGGTCAATGGGTCCAATTGCGTTTAAATAATATCGTCGATCTAGAATGATAGCATGTCAGTTACCTGATGAGTGATACTTAGATTCTATAGAACCTGTTCTGTTGACCTATTATCATGCTTTCTGCTAGTGCTAGCTGAGTAAACACTCAGAGAAGCCATCATTCGTAGTTTAGTGGTAACGGCCTCAGTGTTTTATGTGCGAAGAAGTGTTTTGCTTGTCCAGTTGCTTCATACCATTACTCCTACGGCCCAACTTAAAAAGGCTGTACTGGTAAGAATAACTTTATAATTACTTTTTCCAAAACAACATATCCATGCAACTGTATTCAACAAATAGTGGAAAGTCGAGAACGTTATGACCTACCTCCAGTTTCCACAAAAGAAAATTAGGATCCTGAATATGTACCTTTTTGGAAGTTCAATAAGTAACATTAATTTCCACATAAACACTATTAATTAGAGGATACAATGACTTAGATAATGCGGAGGCATGTTCCGAAAAAGCAGCTAGGTCTTGTCGAGGAACAACTTTAAGGGGCGCCGTTTGTCAATTAATTGTTGAGCGGTTTTTTTGACATGTTTTTACCATGGTTTGTAAAAATTAGATGTAAACCTAAAAAAAACTCCTGTCAATTTTTTTTGTGGTTTACATATCCATGAATATACAACCATGAATTATGATGCCTCAATTTTCATGGTTTAAAAATCATGTTTTATGACGCTTTAATTTTCATGGTTTATAAACCATATTTTAAGACGCTTCACTTTTCATGGTTTATAACCATGATTAACCATGATTTGTAAACCATGTTTTATGGTGCAATAATTTTCTTGGTTTATAAACCATGTTTTAAGAAGCTTCACTTTTCATGGTTTATAAACCATGTTTTGAAGGTGTTTACATTTTCCTGGGACAAGGATGCTTTTTTGATGTTAACTTTTTAGAAACCCCTTACGCGGATTCGTGATGGTTAAACGGGTTTTAAATTGACCCGTGTCGCAGTTTAAAGAGGATGCTGACGCCTCAACAATCATATACTGCAATGAAAAGGATTCGCTTTGCAATTACAGCATCTGGTGATTATAATCGCGCATCAAAAACAAGCGTTTACATAAGTTTTATGATCGGAGGCGAGCACAAAATTCTTAATTTTTTGCAATAACCGGAAGCTGAGGTCAAGTTTAATTCTCGGGTTTTCTTCGTTTTGTTGAATTGGTTTTACTTTCATATTTTGTTATCACTTAGTATTACATTCCCAACAACATGTATAATTTTCTAGGTCATAAACTACGTTAAACTGAAATAATTGACGAAACAAAATCTCGCCCACGTAAAACTCCATATGGTTGGGACCACTATGGTCCCGGAAGTTCGAATGCGCACGAGACTTGCACAGTCTATTGGCAATGGATTTAGTCCCCCCGGACGAAGGTCCATATACAGGAGAACTGTGTATCTATAGACCTTCCATGTTGATAAACAAAGTGCGCCCATTGGAATGGACGGCCGAATTGTAAGCAAAACATTCAATCATGTTAAAAAATGTTGTGACCTGCAAATTCAACATTTTCTGTAAAAATTCATGAATTGAAATACCTTACATGATTGGTTGCTTTGTTTCCAACAAATTCAACCTTATTTTTGAATATTTGTGCAACATTGCTACAAACTATGGCTATCTGTGATTTGCAGTTATGGCTTTCCATAGTTTTCCAACCTCAATTAGCAAAAAACTTGGGCTGTGACGACGTGCCAATATATAAAGGTCTATTAGACCATGTTACCTTTGTTTACAGATGTAGAGACACAGGAAGGAGGCTGGTCCTCTATTTAAAAAGGACGAGTATTCACCAAGAGACAATACAATAAAAGCAAGCAACAAATTCTACATGATGACGTGTTAAATATAAAAACAATCTCCTGTACTGATTTTAATCCTTCAATGCACAGCACATGGAAGACAAAAATAGCATACACACTCAATCACACTCAATCACTGCACGCCTCATCATCATCACGCTTTAACTGTACATGTATATTACTTTATTAGTTGCATCATGTGCATGCATTTGTTCTGCCCTTTTCATCTCGCATGAACAGTATATTTATTTATTTATTTTATTATTTTAATGTTATTAGTTGCTCCATGTGCATTCATTTGTTCTGCATTTTGATTTGAATCATTTTAGTCCGGTGTATTGTCACCTACCCTCATTTATTCTTGAATATAGCAATTTGATTTGTATTCCTATAATACAGCTTTTTGTTTTTGTTTTTGCTTAATATATATAGCCTGTTGGCTATTTTGTTCCTTGTTTTTTGTTTTGTTATAGTTTTGTCGCTGTTTTGTTTGTTTGTTGTATTGTCCTTTACATGCCTGTTAAATTCCCCTGTTTGTTTTGTACTTGTCCTGTTAAGGTGAACCAGAATGGTATACTTTGTGATGTATGTGATAATTGGATACACTTGAAATGTACTAGTCTGTCCATTAATGATTATAGGGTATTGTCCATCTCTGACCAACCATGGATTTGTCCAGCTTGCTTAGCCTATTCATTGCCTTTTAACTCCTTAGACAGCAACGAATTCCAAACAGTCATTGATGACTACAGTGGCGCTCCCTTTGTCCATGTAGGTCGTGCTCCAGACTGTAGTGGAGCACAAAATTCCCGTCCTGCATTCATGCCTGCTTTGGTTATTCCGACCAACATCGACCCTAACAATCCCTCGCCGATCACTAGTGACTGCTTTTACACCACTCAAGAGGATTTTACTAGCAATGTCATCGGTCCTAATGATAATTTAGCAATCGTTCATGTCAATATCAGAAGCCTTTCCAAAAATTTTGACAACCTTAGGGATACTCTTCAATCACTCCCAGAATTCTCAATTATTGCCTTATCTGAAACATGGCTTAAGAATTCTTCTCCTGATGTATTCCAGCTACCTGGTTATAAACTCATAACTAAGAATAGGTTACATCGAATGGGTGGTGGTGTGGCCTTTTATGTTCACTCCAATATTCACCTCACAATAAGAAAAGACCTGACACCAGCCTCTGACTTAATGGAATCACTATTCATTGAGGTGAAAACTTCTTCCAGGAATATTATTATTGGTGTTATTTACAAACCTCCCCAAGCACCACATAATGACTTCATGGTCATTTTTCAGAATTTAATGGTCCAACTAGCGGGTGAAAATGCTAGATGCCTCCTAACGGGTGATTTCAACATAAATCTTCTTGAGTATGACACCTGTTCGTCCACACAAACTTTTCTCGATGTGATCTTCTCTCACTCCTTCTTACCCCTCATTGATAAACCCACCAGAATTACCAAAACTTCAGCCACACTAATCGACAACATATTTACCAACATTCTCCCGCCACCAAAGTCTCAAATTCTGATTTCTGACATATCTGATCATCTGCCAATTTCCACATCAATACCCATCTCCTATATTAACTCCACTCATTCTCACACAGCTAAATCATATATTTATACCAATGACAACCTCAACATCTTACGTCAACACCTAAGCTTAGCAGATTGGTCTCCAGTTTACGATACTGAATGTCCCAACGCTGCTTTTGGCAACTTCATGACTATCTTCAACAATATTCATCAAGCTGACATTGCCACAACAAAGAAAAAAAGTAGCAAAAAACACATTCCGAAATCCCCTTGGATCACTGACTCTCTCCTCAAATCAATCAACCTCAAAAACAAACTTTATCGCAAATTTCTCAGCAAGCGGAGCTCACCATATCACCTTGCCTACACGAAGTACAAAAACATCTTAACTAATGTTCTCAGGTCCGCTAAAAAAAAGTTCTACTTTAACCAGTTTGAGAAGGAGAAAAACAATATCAAGAACACCTGGAAGATAATTAACTCTGTGATCAACAAGGATGCCTCTCCACAGAAAATTTCTGGCATTTCTCATAATGGGAAGTATACTGAAAATTATTCTTCCATCACTGAACTCTTTAATAACCATTTCGCTAGCATTGGCCCTAACCTAGCTAGCAAAATTCCTCCTTGCAACTCTAATTACATGGATTATCTTTGTGATCAGAATCCCTGTTCCATATTCCTTGCCCCTGCCTCTACACAGGAGATTTGTGACGTTGTAACTGATATGGCCAACAAAAGAAGCTGTGGTTCCGATAAAATCAATGCTTTTGTTATTAAAAGAGTCATCTCTGCTATTGTTGACCCTCTATCTTACATTGTGAACCAATCTTTCTCACTTGGAATTGTTCCCAATGGCATGAAGATTGCAAAAGTGACTCCTATTTATAAAAATGGCGATGCCGACTTGGTCACCAATTATCGACCCATTTCTGTCTTATCTTGCTTTTCCAAAATTCTTGAGAGACTAGTTTACTCCCGCACCTCTGGCTTTCTCCTAAAACATAATATTCTTTCTCGCTTTCAGTTCGGTTTTCGAGCTAAACACTCCACTACACATGCTATTCTACACCTTATTGACAAAGTAACCACTGCAACTGACAATTCCGAACACACGCTTGGGATCTTCCTTGACTTTTCCAAAGCGTTTGATACTCTTGACCACAGTATTCTGCTTCATAAGCTCAGTCATTATGGTATACGAGGAAGGTCCCTGGAATGGTTCAAAAGCTATCTTTCCAACAGGAAACAATACGTCACTGTCAGTGACTGCTCATCCACCACTCGTTCTATAACTTGTGGTGTTCCCCAGGGTTCCATTCTTGGACCATTATTGTTCTTGATTTATATCAATGATATATCAAAGTCTTCGGATGCTCTTTCTTTCATTCTTTTTGCTGATGACTCTAACTTATTTTATAGTCACTCTGTCTTAGACACTCTAATTGCAACAGTTAACTCTGAACTTGTTTTGATAAGCAACTGGATTAAATCGAATAAACTGTCTCTGAACATCAACAAAACTAACTGTATGTTATTTAGTAATGTGTATAACGTATTACCAAGGGATGTTTTTATTGATGGTATTAAGATTAATCTAGTTGAATGTACTAAGTTTCTCGGTTTGCATATAGATAACAAGCTTTCCTGGAAACCACATGTTGACTCACTATGTAAAGTCATATCTAGAAATGTTGGTGTCATTAACAGGTTGAAGTTATATCTTCCCCAGCATATTTTAATTACTTTGTATAATACACTTGTTTTGTCTTACATCAACTATGGTATTTTAGCCTGGGGGTAGCGCGTCTCATACTGTATTAAACAGACTGTTCCTTCTACAAAAAAGGGCCATTCGATTAATAAGTAATTCTAATTATCTTGCTCACACAGAACCCATATTCACTCAACTTAGATTATTGAAGCTGAATGACATATACTATTTCCATCTAGGTACATTCATGTTTCAGTTGGCTCACAACAATTTGCCTTCCTGCCTTGCTTCCATATTCTCCCAAAACCGGTCCATTCACGCTCATAGTACCCGCCAAGCATCTCATTATCACCTTCCCTTTACCCGGACTCACCTCTCTCAGAAAACTATCAAAGTCCAGGGACCTAAACTCTGGAATTCTTTACATGCTCCGCTTCTTAATGCCACTTCCCTCGGTTCATTTAAAAATAAGTTAAAACAGTTGCTCCTTAATAACTACATTTAAATTGTTGTATTGTATCATTTGTTGTTGATTTGTTTACTTCTAATTATTACTTTTATTACCCACCTTACCTGTCATGTTCTCTTATTTACTATAATACTAGTTACATATTCAAGTATTTTTGTTTAACCTACATGTATATTCCCCATTTAGCTATTCCTTAGTTTTCAGTTCACCTTTAATCGTTTGTGTTTGTTTATCTCGTAAATAATTCCACTGTTTGTGCTTTTGCAACATTATTTACCATTTGGCCCATTGTGTGCTTCATTAATCATAAACATTGCTTTATATTCTTAGGGGGTCCGTACTCGACAAGCTCTGCTTTTTATGGGCCCCCACCAATTCCATTTTCAAATGTTTTTTGTTTGTTGTTTTGTTTTGCTTTGTATTGTATAAATTTAATTACCTATTCTTTGCCTATAAATAGTCGTTATTTACTTATGTTCCATTGTTTTGTTTTTGTGTGTGTATGGATTGGAAATAAAGTAAATTGAATTGAATTGAATTGAATGTACAGACTAAAGGTCAAAAGGTCAGCACAACACGAGGCTGGCTACACACACAAGTTTACAATACACACTGTGATTGAAAAAGCTTCATAAAAGACGATCTTTCTATAATCAAAAGATACTAAAGATATTATAATACTCACAGAGAGATCTATGACATCATCCCTCCCAGATAAATAGTATTAGGAGCATGGCCAGAGCCATGCTCCCCACAAAATGGAGAGAAATACAGACCAATTATAATGTGCTCTCTCGTGCTCAAAGTCAAAGCTAGAAAAGTAAAAGAGACTGGGTCTACAGGTCGCGACCCCAAAGTAAATTTTTTACAATATAAACACTGAGGGCGCACTTGGACTCCCTAAACAGAGTAGTGACCTTGTACGTTATAATGCATTTCTTGACGGGCAAAATACTATACACAGGCTATACAAAGTATATGGGACAATTTACATTTTGTGTCAAAATTTTCACATAAAATCAAAATTTACAAAAGCAACAGCTGTACAGCTTTTGAGATGTCCCCCCTTTCTTCATATCAAAAGTTGAGAAAAATCAGACAGTGCAATCTCCATAAAACATAACATGTGTTGTATTCTTCCATTGAGCTGTGTACAAAGCCTGCAGGAAGTTGAGATGTTCAACATGTATAGGCCTAAACACAATGTCTTAAACTTTGGCTGTAACAACCGAAATCAGCTGTAGCATCTTTTAAAACATGTTTTCCGATACAGTTTTCTCGAATATGACTTTATTTCAGATGAAAATATTTCACCGAAAAAAATGGTTCAAGATATGAACTTCACAGTCAGTAAGCTTTCTGACTAAATTAAACAGTGATGTTTTTTATCCTCCAATCCTGTATAGACCTAATACCTTAGCTCTGAAAAAAATTCACTGCAGCCACCCTTTAAAGAGAGTTAGCTATGACACAATGATGTATGGTCCTGTTTTACTGTTAATTGCTCATTAGCTTTTTAAGCTGGTTAATGACCTACATGTTTTTTACCAGCAAGATTGTTCTCTGACTCCCGGTTATCGTCACTCGAACACTAGAGAGACAATGGCTACTTCGAGCTTTGAGGAAGCTTCCTTTCCTGACAACAGTGAACATATGGTCGACCAGGGGCGGAAGATGTTGGCGTACGTTGTTGATCGGGTCGAGGAGGGGAATCCAGCTAATTTACTGGATGTTGCAGACAAGTATTGCTACGAGCATGACACTAGAGTGATGAACGTTGGCGACATAAAAGGTACAGAGTAATACATATAATTCTGAGCAAACTTGTTGAAACTAAATGTAGGCCTATTTACTTATAACTAGACCTGGGGCCGATTTCACTAACGCTTTTCGATCATCGCAAACGCCGTAACCGATCGCTAAATCCGAAATCCATCGCAACTTTAGTGATGGATTTTGGATAACGATTTCACATAATCTTTGCGACGAAATTACTCATCGCAAAACAATTATTAGCAATGACAATTGGGGTCATATATTTTAACCAGCATTTGGCCTAAAATTTATGTATTGAAATTGCATCTACATATCGTCTTTCTATTTAATATTATGTTCCATGGCTCAACATTTTCGACAACAATTGTGACAAAAATTTCGGGCATTTAGAAATTAATTCTTTTCGCAAATTAGGCCGAACAATAGGCCGTTTGGGGAATGAAGTTATAATTTTAAAAATCTGCGCCCCCCCCCTTAACCTTGAAAGTATATCAGATGGAAATTAATTACCTGAATAATTCGTAATTTATTTCTCCGACAAAACATTCTATAAAATGATACTGTCTCATTATTTTACTAAGCTTACCAGCACATGTTACGAATTTCATAACCAATTATCGTCTGATATAGGCCTAGTATTCAAGGTACAAAATGTCAAAACAGCTTTTTAAAGTTATATGAAATTTCTCCCAAAAACCTGTTATTAGGCCTAATTTGCAAAATAATTAATTTCTAAATGCCTGAAATATTCGTCAAAATAATCTGTTTTCACTGAAATTTTAAGCTACGGAACTAATAAGTTAAAAGGACGATTTTATCATTACATTAATTTTAGGCCGATTGCTGGTGGTTAAAATAACTGACCCCAATGGACGGAGGTCTCTTTTTAACCGATTGTAAGCTCTCTCGGCAGCAGTCGCTAGGTCGCTAAAAGGTGTCATCAGCCAACTGCGTTGTGGATGTCCCGAGTCTCTCAGTTAAAAACCGCGAAAGAAAAAAAATCGCCATTTTCCTCTTTAATTCACAGACAAAATAAGTGAAGACGATAACCCACTATTACAATATCACTAAAATGGCGCGGTGCGCAATTTGTCATGAAATTTCTATAAACTTGTACTTTACGGCCACTAACGAGACATCGCAAGATTGCCATCACTAATAATTGTTTTGCGATGAGTAAATTCGTCGCAACGATTTCACTAAAACGTAAAAGCGTTAGTGAAATCGGCCCCTGAGCCCAATTTCATGAGCTGCTTAAGCACAAGATCTTAACAAGTGTCTGCTTAGAAAAACTTAACGTAATTTTGAGAAATGGCAGTTTTGTCTGGTGTGGTGACCATTATTATGGTAAGCATAATTTTGTTGTTCTTTATAGCAGCTTTCTGTGCTTAAGCAGCTCAATAAAATTGAGCCTCATCTCATCAAGATCGGGCCACACCACCCTTTCTTGTCACGGTCTCACGTTCACCCTGCCCTCTGCCTTTCATGGTCTCGGATATCCACTTCTTTCCTTGCGTTCTAGATTTAGGTAATGACTTCGGTAATAGATCGTGCAAGTCTTGCGCGTATTTGGAAAAAAAAATTGGGACCACTTTGGTCCCACGTAAATTGATTTAACGCTTGAAGGAAACAAACTCACACACTTAAACGGGTCTTAATATTCGAGTACGCACAAGACTTGCACAGTCTATGAAGAGTGCAACTGATATGACTACTACATGTATAAACTAGTACTAAGTACATTTAAAAAAAATGTAGGTCTGTATGTTTAAGCTGTTTTCTTTCTTTATCGGCAACCTGTAAAGTTGTTTTACCAATTATATTGTCTAAGAGAATATGAATCTAAACTCACTGGTTCCAACAGGTGCGATCGTTCGTAAGATCGTCCAGGACCTGGCTCCAATGACGTGTCTTGAGTTGGGCACATACTGCGGCTATTCTGCCGTCCTCATGGCTAGTGTCTTGCCGAAGGGAAGCCGTTTTCTCACCGTTGAAGCTTCATCAGAAAATGTGGAAATTGCGACAAAGTTCATCAAACTAGCGGGAACCGATGTCGGCGAAAAGGTAGGGTTTAAAGGCAAAATTACCTTTGGTTTTTGAAACTGTTTGATTGTTTTAATCCTATGTAAATGCAGATATGTACAATAAAACTCACTTTTGAAAATTTCACTTCAAAAGGTGGTCGCGTTTTTGAGATATCTCCGAAAAACCGGAGCGAATATGTCCACACAGGAAGAATATTCCCTAAAGGACTACACAATCTGAGAAACGTTTCTGACAGAAACGTTTCTGACAGAAACGTTTCTCCGATTCAAATTTTGGGGCAGAAAACCTGATATCTTTTTCCATAAACACATTACTTCGAAGTGAAATGATTCTCAAAATGCTTTGTGAGAAAATAGAATTAGCTGTTGCAAACTGCTTACCAACCAAAAGGACCTGTGGTATAAATGCAAAAAATAAGTTAGTGGCCTGACGTTTCGACCCTAGCAGAGTCTTTCTCGAAGGCTAAAAAAAAAGAGAAAAAAGAGAAAGACTCTGCTAGGGTCGAAACGTCAGGCCATAAGGACACATCGTATAGACCCATATCACCTGGACTCAATTTCATAGAGCTGTTAAGCACACAAAAGTGCTTAGCACGGAGAAATGTGGCTTAGAAGAAACAGGTTACCAGCCAAAATGCCATGTAATGTATACTGTTTGTGATTGCTTCCCTGCTAGTTTTCGCTTAGCAGAAACACTTGCTAAGCAACATTTTCTGCTGAACAGCTTTATGAAATTGGGGTCTGATGTACTTGGTTGTGCCATTTTGGAAGTCGTTTGTGCATTTTGGTCATTTCGGCGATACATGATTGCCACAATTATTTGTACGTGCTTTTTGCAAGTTTGTGGCAGATACACAGTGGCCGCGTGTGACTGTGCTGAATATGGCACGCCAAAGCGGAATTTATTCAACCCTGCACGGAAACTGCGGCAACATTAAAAACATATATCACAACATAACAAGAACCTCAACTACTTTGCAATGTACGTCAACAGTAGTATTTACACTGTTCAACATTTAACAAAATTAGTGGCAACAAATTTAAATTGTGTGAACGTGATGAAAAACATGGGTCAACATTGTTACAAAATATGCTTCAACCCGCATAAACTTTATATCAACATTTTGTAAAAATACATGTCAACATTTCAAAAAAATATTTGTCAACATTGTTGTAACAAAATGTGTCAACCATGTGAACATTATATGCATTTTGGATGGAAAATATATGTCAACATTCCCTTGAAAATACATTTCAACATTTATGTGAAAACACATGACAACAATTGTAAAAAAGATATATCAAGATTCACGGACCAACGAGTTCGATTACCTCGGCGGAATGAGGTTTTGCAGCAGCTTTAGTCTGGTTCCAAAAATTCCCTTACGACGTCGACTCAAAATCTTCGTTTCGTCGACCGTATTCAGATACGTCAGGTCTGGTATCCAGACTACAGCTGCTTGTACGATTGCGCTTGCGCAGAGACAACCGGAATTGAGATACCGCCATGTTCAACTTCTAATCTTGGTACGTCAAAAATGAGATAATTTTGCAGGTTTAGCGTTTAATAAAATGGAAGACAGTGGAGTTAATTCTGATTTTTGGCTGGCACTGGTACGATTCGTGGATGGTTGCATGGTACCTAGTACCCACTTCCCTTATTAAGTACAGTCTCATTACCTGCACAATAGGTGCCAGCCTATTCGCTGATTCTCACCATGGAAACATGAACGCACGTTGACTGCCGGGTGCAGCGCAGCATACTTCGCTCATGTACATGTACTCCGTCGCGGCGGTCACGTGAATGTTGGCATATATTTTTCATCGGGTAGGGTTGACACATATTTTTGGACGAAATGTTAACACGTATTTTTAGGTGAATTTTGTAGCAGGATGGGAAATGGGTTGGCACATATATTTGTCAACAAGTAGTAGGTAGTTTTGGCAATGTTGACATGTACTTTCTAATTAATTAATCAGAACAATTTTTTTTTTTTTAATGTTGACAAATATTCCGATGGAGAAGAAACTAGAGATTCAGTTTTTGTTAACTACAAAAACAAGGTGTTCGTTTTAGCCAAAACTATCAATGTTGCGCATATTTTGTTTTCAATGTTGACACATGTTTTTTTCCCGCGTTGGCATATGTTTTTGAAAGAACTAATTGCCTAATTTTTTTTTGTTATGTTGAACGGTTAATGTTACTATTGAAACAGCTTATAAAGTTGTTGAATGTTTGTTTTAAATGTTGTGGTGTATATTTTGAAATGTTGTTGCAGCTGCCGTCCAGGGTTGAATGAATTCCGCATGTTGATGCATGTTTTTAAAAATGTTGACAAGTTTTTGTAAATGTTGGACAATAAATATTGCTGTTGACAAAAACTTGTCAAATTGTTGAAGATAATTTTATAATGTTGAGTTGTTTTTTTAATGTTGCGGTATTTTTTTTAATGTTGTCGCAGTTTCCGTGCAGGGTTGAATAAATTCCGCTTTGGCGTGCCATAGCTGAAAGTGCTCTACGATACATAATGCAACCTACAAATTGCATGAATTCTATTAATTTATAATCACACAGATTAAAATTATCAACAAGAAGTCAGACGAGGTAATCCCATGCCTTCGTAAAGATTTTTCCGTTGATACCCTGGACTTCGTCTTCATCGACCACTGGAAGGCGTTATACTTACGGGACATTCAACTCCTTGAGACCCATGGACTCCTCAGGAAGGGCACGGTCATCCTGGCCGATAACATTATCTTCCCAGGTGCTCCTGAGTATTTGGAGTATGTGAAAGGATCGGAGAAGTTTGACACCGAGGTCATACTTTCAACCCTGGAGTACTCTGATCGCGAAGATGCCTTGGCAAAATCTGTTTATCTAGGGTAGTCACGGAAACTGATAAGGGATTGACCAATCAGTTTGGCAGATTGCAGCTTTGTTATTGTATCACACTTTACCAGTAGTTGTTAAGGATGCGAGTTATTTTCTTTCGTTTTCTGAAATGAATTTCAGATGCGTTATTATTAGGGGTTTCTTTTTCTTTGAATTTGATATTTTGACTGACAAATAACTCCTCCTTGGAATGTAAATATTCATTAGTTGTTGAAATCCAATGAATTCATGTTTCAAACTTCACACTGAAAAAACCAGTTATGAACCAAACATTCCGTAAAAATTAATGTAGAGAGCAATTTTTCTCAGAATGATGTCATCAGATGTTCTGGATGTGGACAGATTTTGCCCTAGAATGGTATCAAATGCAATGGAAATCCACACCATTTTTACGTGAGGTAAGAGACTTTTTCCTTCACTCACATGAGGACTCTATCTATAGATAGTTCCCAATAGACGCCATCTTTACGGGCAAATTGCATTTTGGCATGCAGGCGCGTCAAGCGCTCAAATTTATTAACGCAGCCGCGTCGTTCACTAACCAATCATGCAATGAGTTTTGTGAAATGTGCGCGTGTTGCACGCCGTTCTCACGCGAAACGCATGACTGTGTGTTCCAAACTGCCCGTAAAGATGGCCGATTTACGTCATACTGCAACCTATCTATTGGAAAATGAGTAGGCCTACATCACAAAATTGAATTGGTATATTTAGGTTTACTATGTCGAATTCCTGCATGCATGCTCAGGGGCCCGTATCCAAGTATTGCTCCTCTATGGGTTCCTCCGTTTGGTGTCATCGCTTTTCCATATAGTTAATCTTTATTTTAGCCTTAGAAAATAATTATATATTTTGTATAACTTCCCATTATTAATGTTTTTGATTTTGTTGGTGTGGAAATAAACTGAACTGAAATTTTAAATCATAATTTTCTTCCTCCTGTGTGTTTTCAGTCTGTCTTCAAACGCAACATTATTCTCGTTCAATGTTAAGTCCTCTTTCTCATCTCTCACCACCCCCAACCCCAAATATTTCGCATTATTTTATGTTTTCCCGTCCCGTTATTCTATTTCCCGCAACATTGAAAGCTCCACAAAACAGTCATTAAATTTCACTTAATGTGTAAGCAAAGGTGACTTTGGACCGCGAGGTGGCAGCAGACGGGTAAAATTCCCATGTTTACGTAGTTCTGAGTATGCGCACATTACCGAGAACGATGGATTTAAGTCTGCTGCCACCTATCGTCCGAAAAGTCCCCATTGTTCCATTAACAATCCACTCTCCATTCAAATTTGCAGTCTTCGTAGAAACTTCTAGTTGCGAGTATCCTCTGCTAAATTCAATGCCGATTGAGATTTAATTTGAATAAATTGACATGTAAAATCACATGCCGCAAAGTGAATTGAATGGTGGTTTCATATTAATTGGCAAAATCGCTGTAATACTAAAGCATGAAAGTGAAATATAATTTGAAAATTTTGTTACATAATACTGTAACAAAAATATTGTGGATATTGCAGTAACAAAACTGGCAGCCGATTTACCAACCAACCCTTGCAGTTTGTACACTTAACCTTTTTTACCGTTAAACATATAACAGGAAACTTTGATGTATTTTTTGCAGATAATTGTAATTTTGTGTAATGTTATTGACAGTGAACTTTAAAATTTACAGCAGTACACTGTAAACGCCTTTACAGTATTTGAAATGTGGGCTGTAAATATTACGAGGGATAGTTGGCAGATTGGCTGCCAGTCATTTTACTGTGAAATTTGAAAGTTTTTTTTAGTGTAGACTGATTTTTGCCGTAAACGACTGGAAAACCTAGTAGTATTTTATCTTTTGAATCATAATTCAAACGCCTGACTTGAGCGGCCTTTTTTTTTTTTATTACCAAAATCGAGGACTTCTTTATTATTTCTTGCCAGCTTTATGTTAAACGCACACATAGTCGGATTAACTGTCTCTGCGATACTGATAGTTCCCGTAATTTTTTCCCCTGAATTTTGCTCTTATTGCTGTCTAAACTTGGTGAGGATCAACGGGTCCAAGTGCGTTTAAACAATATCGTCGATCTAGAATGATATTAACATGTCAGTAATAGCCTACCTCTGATACTAGAGAACAAACTTCATTCTAGAACCTAAATATATTGTTGACCTTTTATCTGCTTTCTGCTAGTTGAGTAAACACTTAAGAAAGCCATCATCCGTAGTTTGGTGGTAGCGGCCTCTTTGTTTATGTGCGAAGAAGTGTTTTGCTTGTCCAGTTGCTTCATCACCATTACTCCTACGGCCCAACTTTAAAAGCTGTACTGGTAAGAATATAACTTTTACTTTTTCCAGAAGAACATTATCCAACTGTATTCAACAAATAGTGGAAAGTCGAGAACGTTATGACCTAGTACGTCCAGTTTCCACTAAAGAAAATCAGGATCCTGATTTACTTCTTTTTTGAAGTTCAAAGTAACATTTATTTCCACATAAAGACTAGTAGTTAAAGGATACAATGACTTAGATAATGCAGAGGCATGTTCCGAAAAAGCAGGTATTTTTGAGGAACAACCTGAAGACAAAAACAAGAGCTAATGAGGAAAAAACAAGAGCTAAATGATAAACAACAACTAACAAAGGTGACCAAACAATGTGTATACATGTACTACTAGGTTATATACAAAGCACTGAATAATACTGGACATTGAATAATGAGGAAACCGTAATAAGAGAAAACGATTCAGCTTGTGTGCGCGCGCGTAGGTTATCAAATTATCTAATACGACTCTAAGTATAGAGGTGTCTACCTCCCGGTGTACTTATTTATTACCCACTTTCATTATGATTCAGAGGAAATTACTGCCATGGTGTTAGAAACTGTTCTATAACATTGTGTCAACGGGATACCGTTTCGTTGTAAAGAATAAAATTTCGGGTGGCTAGCGACAGAGGGCGCTACTATATTCTTCGTGAACTTTGAACTATTGTGTGACACAATCACCATCACGTTGCATTGTTTACTCTTCCTGCTGGTGTGGAGCTTCAGATCGGTGTTGATGTACACGTATGTGATTATTGTCATGACTCTGTGAAGGAAGACTACGCACGGTGATGGTGGGATTATTTCATTATAATTATAAAACTGTAAATCTGTGGAAAAGGATTTTGTGTAATTTCACGACTTCGTTAGAAAGGGAGCACACTAATCACTATCCTTCTTCCGTGGTTTTGGTAAGTAAATGTACGTAGGCCCTACCATTTTCTAATTCATTTACCGAGAGGGCGCAACATCGACTGGCTCGAAGGGGCTTCTTGTAGTGTAGGTACGAATCATCACTCAAAACTATGGCCCTTTTTGAAACCACGGCTTTGGGCTTGGGCTCCATCCAGTCAGTATGACAGATTGGCGGGAGATTCTGTCCCCCGGACGGATTCTGTCCAGTAGTACAGTCGATTTCCTACCTGATCCATGGTCGAACTGTGTACTAACTTCTTCTGATAGCGCCCTCTTTTGATTCACCATCCTTCAGCCAATGTTAATTTCAAATAACCCTTCTTGACAGGTAGGTAAGACTAAAATTTAGTGTAATCGGCCAGATATTAAGGGAGCTATAGTGGTGGCACCCTGCGGATTTTTTCCCATATGGGGGGGGGGGGGGGGGGGGGAGGGGGGTCAGATTATCTTTTCTAATAAACTGACGTAGCCTGTTAAGTGTAAGCTAGATCCTACTATAGCCTAAACCGCAGTTTCGAAAAGGACCTGTATATGTTTGATCTTGAATTCCAGTAATTCGTGTTTCAATAATTCAATTGTATTGTGACTATATGTTAACAAAACAAACGTGGACAATCAAGACTACACAAGACAAGAAAGGCAGAGTTGCGTGTGATATTTAAAGGGTATAGTAAGGGTGATATGACATAGGGCAGTGAATAGACCATGTGACCCATGACATCACATCTTTACAAAAGAGCCACAGAGCCTGGACTTACTGCAGGCACAGATTGTACGCAGCTAAATGGAAGAATACAATAAATCTTATATTTTATGGAGATTGCACTGTCTGATTTTTTCTCAACTTTGATATGAAGAAAGGGGGGACATCTCAAAAGCTGTACGCAGGTGCTTTTGTAACTATTGAATTTATTTGATAATTATTACAAAAATGTAAATTGTCCCATATGGCCTGTGTGGTATCTTGCCCTTCAGGAAATGCATTAGAATGTACATTACAAGGTCACCATTTTTTTAAACAAACGTAACCTGGTTTATACTCCAGTACTGTCAGACCTATTGGACTTGGAGCAACATGTCTAGTTGTAATTGCACTGGGGAGAGAAATGCCCTTTCATTATCTTATTATTGGAGACTGAGTACTAGTGGTGTGCATTAATTGAGTGTTTTGTTTTATTTTCTTGAACAAAGGTACAGCAGTGCTTTGATATTATTTTGGACATAATTCTAACTACAGAGAATTATCTATGAGAAGAGAATAATCAACCAGAAGTTGACTGTCAAGAATCGTACACAATTTGTTTGTTTGTTTGTTTGTTTTATTTCCATTCATACTTTCATTCATCAGATAAATAATGATTAATGATCAATACAAAATGTATCAGAAATTGTAAAACAATACAATACAGTAAAATAGAATTGCGCATAAGAATTGTACTTATGGTCTTTTGGTCATGGTTACGTTAAAGGTGTTATGCATGATTGGTAGAGCTGACAAAATAGTTGCTGACAGTGTTCATGTTTCGTATGATTATTAAACCATTTACATAAACATACCTGTGAAAATTAGGGCTTAATCCGTTATGTGAGTTGGGAGAAAGTAGTGAAAAACCGTGCACAATGTTCAGCATGTAGGCCTAAACACAATGTCTTTAATTTTGGTTGTAACTACCGAAATCAGCTGTTGCTTTTTTTAAAACATGTTTTCCGATACAGTTTTCTCGAATATGACTTTATTTCAGATGAAAATATTTCACCGAAAAAAATGGTTCAAGATATGAACTTCAAAGTCAGTAAGCTTTCTGACTAAATTAAACAGTGATGTTTTTTATCCTCGATCCTGTATAGACCTAATACCTTAGCTCTGAAAAAAATTCACTGCAGCCACCCTTTAAAGAGAGTTAGCTATGACACAATGATGTATGGTCCTGTTTTACTGTTAATTGCTCATTAGCTTTTTAAGCTCGTTAATGATCTACATGTTTTTTACCAGCAAGATTGTTCTCGGACTCTCGGTTATCGTCACTCGAACACGAGAGAGACAATGGCTACTACGAGCTTTGAGAAAGGTCCCTTACCTCAAGATAGTGACACTAATACTAGTAATATGGTCGACAAGGGGCGGAAGATGTTGGCATACGTTGTTGATCGGGTCGAGGAGGGGAATCCAGCTAACTTACTGGATGTTGCAGACAAGTATTGCTACGAGCACATTAGAATGATGAACGTTGGTGACATAAAAGGTACCGAGAAATACATCTTATTCTGAGCCTACTTGTAAAAAATAGATGTTAATTATAACTAAACCTGGAGCCGATTTCACTAACGCCTTTCGATCGTCGCAAACGCCGTATAAACCGATCGCTAAATCCAAAATCCATCGCAACTTAGCGATGGACTTTGGATAACGATTTTACTCAATCTTTGCGACGAAGTTACTCATCGGAATTTTTTTTATTAGCGATGACATTGAAGATCTATAACTTACTGGTTCCAACAGGTGCGATCATTCGTAAGATCGTCCAGGACCTGGCTCCAATGACGTGTCTTGAGTTGGGCACATACTGCGGCTATTCTGCCGTCCTCATGGCTAGTGTCTTGCCGAAGGGAAGCCGTTTTCTCACCGTTGAAGCTTCATCAGAAAATGTGGAAATTGCGACAAAGTTCATCAAACTAGCGGGAACCGATGTCGGCGAAAAGGTAGGGTTTAAAGGCAAAATTACCTTTGTCTTTTGAAACTGTTTGATTGTTTTAATCCTATTGTCTCCTATGTAAATGTAGATATGTACAATAAAACTCTACAATAAACCGGAGCGAATATGTCCAGTACACAGGAAGAATATTCCCTATCGGACTATACAATCTGAGAAAAGTTTCTGACAGAAACGTTTCTCCGATTCAAATTTTGGGGCAGAAAACCTGATATCTTTTTCCATAAACACATTACTTCGAAGTGAAATGATTCTCAAAATTCTTTGCACTATAATTATATCGAAAACTGCTGTACTTCTTACTACGTAAGTTTTTATTGCCATTATTTTTCAAAGTCATTACCAAACGTATACAGACCCTTAAACAGAAACCATCTCATGGGAAAATCTTTTTATATAACAACATTGCTTATCGCCAAATCCACTTCAGCATTCCTCTGAAGATTGCCATGCTATATCATTATTACCTGTGACATTCGCAAGCGAACAGCTTCATAAACAGTAAGAAAACACCTTTTACTCATACTCAAGAACATTACCAGGCCCAACGGATCTAACTGGGTTTATTCTAATATAGGAACGTCTACACACAAAGTGTCACAACCATAAGGACACATCGTATAGACCCCTCACATGGGCCCAAATGTCATGAAACTGTTCAGCACACAAAAGTGCTTAGCACGGAGAAATGCTGCTTAGAAGAAACAGGTTACCAGCCAAAATGCCATGTAATGTATACTGTTTGTGATTGCTTCCCTGCTAGTTTTTCGCTTAGCAGAAACATTTACTAAGCAACATTTTCTGCTAAACAGCTTTATGAAATTTGGGTCTGATGTCATCATCACAAAAATCTTGGTTGTGCCATTTTGGAATTCGTTTGTGCATTTTGGTCATTGCGGCGATACACGCTTACCACAATTTTTACGTGCTTTTTGCAAGCGCATGGCAGACAGAGAGTGGCTGCATGTGACGGTGGTGAAAGTGCTCGAACCTATACGATACATAATGCAAACTACAAATTGCATAAATTCTATTAATTTATAATCACACAGATTAAAATTATCAACAAGAAGTCAGACGAGGTAATTCCATGCCTTCGTAAAGATTTATCCGTTGATACGCTGGACTTCGTCTTCATCGACCACTGGAAGGAGTTATACTTACGGGACATTCAACTCCTTGAGACCCATGGACTCCTCAGGAAGGGCACGGTCATCCTGGCCGATAACATTATCTACCCAGGTGCTCCTGAGTATTTGGAGTATGTGAAAGGATCGGAGAAGTTTGACACCGAGGTCATACTTTCAACCCTGGAGTACTGTGATCGCGAAGATGCCCTTGCAAAATCTGTTTATCTAGGGTAGTCACGGAAACAGATAAGAGATTGACCAATCAGTTTTGCAGATTGCAGCTTTGTTATTGTATGTGGCGTGTCGTGGCCGAGCGGTTAAGAGCACCGAACTCAAGCTCTGGTGTTTCTGTTCAGCAGAGTGTGGGTTCGAGTCCCGGTCGTGACACTTGTGTCCCTGAGCAAGACACTTAACTATAATTGCTTCTCTCCACCCAGGGGTAAAATGGGTACCTGTGAGGGCAGAGATGGTTCTTGTGATTGATTTAGCCTAGTAGCGCATATATTGCAGCACAGGCTGTATACTCCCCAGGGAGCTGAGATGGTTTAAGGAATGAAATAAATGGCCCAGTGACCAGGGGTAATAGTATGTTAGGCGCCTTGAGCATCCCTTGGGGTGGATATGTGCGCATTATAAATGTTGTTATTATTATTATTATTATTTTATCACACGTTCAGACATGCCAACTAGTACTTTTCCCGTATTTCGTACGGGTTTTCGTTAAAAATACGGGTGTACAGGTTTTCCAAAAAAAATACGGTTTTGACCACCGCCACCGCAAAAATAATTCCATTCCCCCAAAACGGCTGCGAGAAATACTCTACTAACTAAAGCTAGTGCTATTAAGCCATGTGGTACAACCTCGTTTCCAATGGTGTACAATCTCGCCGCGCAATTATTTTCTTTCCCAGAATGATCGATACGGCGCACGCGCTACCCATGTTAGCGAGGTTGTCTGTGGGCACGAGGCAGCGGAGGCTCGTTTATCACCAATTATTCGTAAGCGCGTCAGTTATTGGTGCATGGTATGTAAACAAACCTGTATTAACCAATCGGAACACTGCATGCAAAAGGTTACGATTGTTCGCCTTTCGAGAGCTGTCAGTGTCAGTTCACGCTGTTTTGGGGAATTTTTTTAGCACTCCTGCATGAAATTGTAATATAAATATCTGATTATGGCTTCGACCTCGTCGAATAAAAGGAAGCAGTCATTTAAAGGAGAATATTCAGCGAAGTGGGACTTCATAAAAGCGTCCAAAAAAGGGAGAAAATAATTAATTTATCAATAATGTTATTTTGTTATGTAATTTGTAAGCAGCATCCCTCACAATATGGAATGGATGGAGGTACGCAGGAGATGTTTTTTTGTTAATATGGAGGTATGATTGTGTCAGATATCTTTCAAAAAATATAAATTTTCGGCTAAAAGGTTGCCCCAAATCGTCCGCTTGCGACTTCTCTTGTCCACTCTCGTTCAGCTGCACAACGAATTGGACAAACTCTTGCGCAATCTGCAGTTTGCGCCATGCAGAATCGGCAGCTCCCATTGCCTATCGAGTAAAGGTTTGCGCAATTTTCAGATTGCGCATTGTCTTGTACACCATGCGCGCTGTGTACTTCCACGAAACACGACGCGACGACCGTGGATCACAAAATCATGAGACCAAAATCACAGAGATATCAGTGGATGTGTTCTGGTTTTTTAGTTCAATTTTGTTAAAAACATGTTTGGTTGGTCAAAGTCTGACATTTAATTTTTTTTTTTATATTTTTGATATTTTTTTTTATTTTAAGTCGAATAAAAAGTTTAGGGTCGTGGCACGGGAAACCGAAACAGACATGACAGAACACCCTTTTGGGGGGGCTAAACTCTTTTATGCATTTTTTTTCAAAAATACAGGTTTTTAAGGAAAAATACAGGTTTTGGGGTTTCAGAATACAGTTTTGTGATCCCAGAGGTTGGCATGTCTGCACGTTACCAGTAGTTGTTAATGATGCGAGTTATTTTCTTTCGTTTTCTGAAATGAATTTCAGATGCGTTATTATTACAGGTTTCTTTTTCTTTGAGTTTGATATTTTGACTGACAAATAACTCCTCCTTGGAATGTAAATATTCATTAGTTGTTGAAATCCAATGAATTCATGTTTCAAACTTCACACTGAAAAAACCAGTTATGAACCAAACATTCCGTAAAAAATGTAGAGAGCAATTTTCTCAGAATGATGTCATCAGATGTTCTGGATGTGGACAGATTTTGCCCTAGAATGGTATCAAATGCAATGGAAATCCACACCATTTTTACGTGAGGTAAGAGACTTTTTCCTTCACTCACATGAGGACTCTATCTATTGGAAAATGAGTAGGCCTACAAGCTACATCACAAAATTTGGTGTCATCACCGTTTGGTGTCATCGCTTTTCCATAGTTAATCTTTATTTTAGCCTTAGAAAATAATTATATATTTTGTATCACTTCCCATTATTAATGTTTTTTATTTTGTTGATGTGGAAATAAACTGAACTAAAATTTTAAATCATAATTTTCTTCCTCCTGTGTGTTTTCAGTCTGTCTTCAAACGCAACATTATTCTCGTTCAATGTTAAGTCCTCTTTCTCATCTCTCACCACCCCAACCCAAAATATTTCGCATTATTTTATGTTTTCCCGTCGCGTTATAATATTTCCCGCAACATTGAAAGCTCCACAAAACAGTCATTAAATGTCACTTAATGTGTAAGCAATAGGTGACTTTTGACCGCGAGGTGGCAGCAGACGGGTAAAATTCCCATGTTTACGTAGTTCTGAGTATGCGCACATCACCGAGAACGATAATTTAAGTCTACTGCCACCTAGCGTTCGAAAAGTCCCCCATTGTTCCGTTAACAATCCACTCTCCATTCAAATTTGCAGTCTTCGTAGAAACTTCTAGTTGCGAGTATCCTCTGCTAAATTCAATGCCGATTGAGATTTAGTTTGAATAAATTGACATGTAAAATCACATGCCGCAAAGTGAATTGAATGGTGGTTTCATATTAATTGGCAAAATCGCTGTAATACTAACGCATGAAAGTGAAATCATTATAATGTGAACATTTTGTTACATAATACTGTAAACAAAAATATTGTGAATATTGCAGTAACAAAACTGGCAGCCGATTTACCAACCAACCCTTAATTGTAGTTTGTACACTTACCTTTTTAACCGTTAAACATATAACGGGAAACTTTGATGTATTGACAGTGAACTTTAAAATTTACAGCAGTACACTGTAAACGCAAGTATTTGAAATGTGGACTGTAAATATTACGAGGGATGGTTGGCAGATTGGCTGCCAGTCTTTTTACTGTGAATTTTTACAGTTTTTTTTTAAGTGTAGACTGATTTTTGCCGTAAACGACCGGACAACCCAGTAGTATTTTACTATCTGAATGATAATTCAAACGCCTGGCTTGAGCGGCCTTCTTTTAAAAAAAAAATTACCAAAATCGAGGACTTCTTTATTATTTCTTGCCAGCTTTGTGCGGAAATCTGAATTGAAGATTGGCTCAAAATGTGTTTAGTTAGTGAACTACGTTTTCACGCATCTGGTTATTGTGAGAGATATGGCTAACCTAACGTGTAACGGAGGTACTCCACGCCATGTGAAGGAGTTTTTTTTTCGTGTTTTAGATTTTCCAACACTGGCCTGAAGCTTATACGCACACATAGCCGGATTAACTGTCTCTTTGATAGTTCCTGTCAGTGTTCTGATGTGCTTCGATCGATAATGTATTATATTTGTGCAGTGAGGCTAGCTGGTGGTTTGTAGCAACGGTGGCATGTTCTTCACAAACACACAGAGTGACAAAAACAAGTTAATACCGGCAGAAAATGAGTCAAACTGTCTCGTTAACTGAATGGGAACATGAATGAGGAATTCCGCTGACCTGCAAGAAAACTCAGCATTTGTGTGGAGGTGAATTAGAGGGAAAGTGGTGAGTCATGATGGACAACTTGTCCCTTCAATTTGTTATTTTGATTAGACCATAATAATATGGGTTTAGGACGCTCAAGAGTAAATTTTGCACCCATGTGGGCCGGGAATAAACAAACATAATTTGCCTTTTGCGTGAGTACTATAGTTATTGCTAAATTTTGGCTAATGCAGAAATTTACATTACGTAACCACAATTTTATCTAATGTCACTGTGCGGGAGTGCCAAAAGTCGTCAACAAAGACGAGATACTGCTGATTAACGGAGTGGTCAAACATCACATGTCAGCACTCTCTGAATCATAACACAGGTTGACAAACAATTCTTATCACCAGTCGTTCTTGAGAGTTAGATATAACACAATGTGAACAATTTCTTCAATGGATCGTTAGATTAAAATTTTGTATGGAATTTGTTTAACAAAATTTTGTATTAAGTATATATAGATATAATCGGTTTGTTTTTATTTGTACAAAAGTCTTTTTAATCGTAAAATGAATTTGTTAAAGGAATCAACATTTTTAACGTATGTTTTTTTAAATTGAGATAATAGTTTATTTCGGTCTCATTTTCTCATGCTTTTAACAATGTCATTACGCAGAAAGTCGTTCCTTAAAATTTCCAAAACTGAGAGATAATTCAACTTGAAATATCAGCTGAATGGAATCTAATGGGGACTCCCGTGATGGTTCATCCAATGACATCAGCAAACAAACAGACAAAATCCCCCTGGTCAACCTACCTCCGGAACCCCAGCAGGAAAGTGACGGCGAACCCTCTGCTGTTAGGCGTCACAGTAAAGACCCGTTCCGTCGCATCCTACCGCATAAAAAGAGCAGCTCAGTCGGCCCGTCTGATGAAGACTCTTGGAAACCCAAAGTGTGGATGAAGAAGACGGGAAACAAACGGAGGAAGCTGTCCAATATGTTGCTCTTACGTCAAACAGACAGGCAGAACAAGCTGAGGGAACCTGTGGTTTCAGAGATTGGAGATAAAGTTTCTCTCCAAAAGGGTTCAGCTTATGAACAGGTCAGTTTAGTAAAAAGATATTCATTCTAGTTTTTGGGATATCCTTTTTAAAAAAACAAGAAATAAATTCGCTAAGAGGAATCATCTTTCTCATCGGAAAGTGGTGGATTAAGGGGTGGGAGCAGCGCCTCCCTTTTTTTTGCCGACTGAAAAATATGAATTGAAAGGCAACTAAGAAAGTTTCTTATTTGAAAATGGGCAAAAAGGGAATTTGTAAAACGCATAGTAAAATGTCCTGGATTACTCCATGCAAAGACTGAGAGCATCTAATGTTTTTGGGGGGAAAACACTTATAATATGGCTGCATTTAGCCTTCAAAGTTTGCGATCCCTTTCTGAGAATCCAGAATCCACCTCTGTCTGGCATTCTCATATCTCAAACCGTCAAGATTTGGGATTTTTGTTCAGAGGCAAGATAATCTCAGTCATTCATATTTTCAGTCTTTGATAAATATCAGTAGGCCTAAATAGACGATCAGGAGTCGAGAATTTAGTAAATATTTCCGTTTTCAATTATCCCAGTTTTTCCAGTTTATCAATCAAAATAATGATTCTCCATATTTTAGTATTATCAAAAACAAATATCGGGTGTTGATAATATTTCACTACAATATGTTAAATACAACATATTTTCTGTTATCAATCTTTAATTAGTACATTTTCATTTATTGATCAAAGGGAAATCTTTGATGATGTTTTATTTGTCAATCATTGGTTTGTAGAAAGCCAAGATTGTGGACGTCAATCAGCTGAACAAGGAAGGGTTTTCCGCCCTACATTTGGCTGCTCAGAGTAACGATCTGAGAGAAATGACAGAACTTCTGGATAATCAAGCAGGTAGGAATCTGCACAAAAGCTGAACATCTTGCTTTATTCTTTCTACAGCAAAGTCATTGTGCTCACCGCAAGTTGAAAAACGCATCATTATTGATAGTTTCTGGTTCACTGCTAATTTTTGCACAGAAAACAAGTCGTAATATTTTCTGAAATTGTACCTATAGTGGCTCTCTATGTTTAAATACTCCAGTCGAAGATGATTTTTTTCATAATTTAGCGACATATAGGCGTAATTGCAAGAAAGTAGGAGCTATATTAGTAAGAAGAACTATGGCTTCAAGAAATGTATTCGCTTCGTGAAAGTTATATCAGTGAACCAGCAGTAAGATTTTTTTTTTCTGGTCTCAGGCTTGGAAGGCCGTGCCCGATATGTGGCAGAGGGTGTGTCCCCCCCAAAAAAAAAAAGAATAGTTCACATACTTTAACACACTCTTTCCCTCTTGTATACAGAAGAACCACCCCCCCCTAAAATTCTTTAAAGAATTTATTGGATTCAAATCACACAACCAAGACACACTAGGGGCAGCATGCCCCATATCGTGCACCAAAATATTGAAAGTAGGTCAAAACCTTGAACAATCAAGGCTTCATCGAGGCATTTTATTATTTTGCAGATCAGACCCACCGAAGCAATTCCTTTCAACCCCTAGAACTAGAACTCGTTCCCAACTATTCTACTTCTTATCCACGGATGAGTATGTCATCAGATACCGTACAGGTGTCTATAGTTCTATTGTTGTCTATTTGAGCTGTATATTATGTGATTTCAATTTGATCCGGATAATTTACAAGCCAACACTGATCACAGCGGTGGTCCAAGTTCGATGCGGTTGAGCAACTATAATTTCAAAAGATTGACAAAAATCAATTTACTTCGATCAAATAAAGCGTCACTTTGAATAAAGAGGCATCAAACTTTAATTTGACTCTTTGGAATTGAGCGAGTTTGTATAACATGAAAAAGCTGGAAGTAGTTTCATTTAACGACATCTATTCCAAGTGTATTTATGAAAAGAATAATAGTTGATGGTTTACATCAACAGTGTCCTCTCACACTCCGCACAGTTTTAGAAAAAAGGTTTTAAATCATGTTTCATGTGAATCAGTCGGACCACCGGTTCAGGGAAAGATTGTTGCGAAGTCAATACTCATCACCATCCTGCATAATTTGCTCACCATTAGAAATCAACCGAGTTCAGTTTTGTTTTTCCCGGTTGCTTAACCTTTTCAATTATTTAATTATTTATTTATTTATTTATTTATTTATTTATATATATAAATATATTTATTTATTTATTTGTTTATTTATTTATTTGTTTATTTATTTATTTATGTAGGCCTTCTTGTTTACGTTTACCTTATTTTATTCTTGTTTTTTTGTGTGCGTTATCATTTTTTATTATGAGAAATGTTACTCAGTACAGACTTGGGTTCACCGGTTATATATTGAGCTCAATGTGTCCGCAAGGCACTGTTTATGGTCCATCCCTCACTCCCCACCCCTCTGTTTCCGCTTATAAAACCACCCTTTCAAACTCTCTGTTTGTAGAGGTAAACATATCTTCTCTGGCAACTGGTTTGACGCCCCTTCACTTTGCTGCTCGGTACGGTTGCACACAAGCCGTTCGAAATCTGATCATCCACAGAGCGAACTGTGATGCGTCTACGAGTGACGGTCAAAGACCAGTTCACCTTGCTGCAAGGAGGGGACTTGTAGACGTCATTCAGGTTAATATCCTCATCAGAGTCTTTCAAAGTCTTTTTGGGCTAAAATTCACTTTGATTATATAGTTATTATTCCTTTAAACATTGTTTGCTTTTTGTTTTTAATTTTGTGTATAAATGGTTAAAAATAAGTAACAATAGGCCTAATGAAACTGAGCAACAACCCAATTTAGCATGTTTCAACCGTCTTCGTCTTATCCCCTGTCTAGAATAGCAAAACAGAATACCCCCTATTATACTAAACAGAGACCAGACTACTTACTCTTCAAGCCTCAGTTTCATTGATATGAATGGGAGAAAAGAAAACGGCTCCATCATGACCCCGCTCCCCTACACCTGACACACCCATTAAACCATCCTTAACAATATTATTCTTAAAAAGTTGTAAAATGTTTATAATTTTTCAATTCACAAAGTCAAGTTATACTTCATTATGCCATGCCCGATGTATGACAGAGGGTGTCCCCCAAAAAACTGTTCCCATACTTTAACACACTCTTCTCCTCTTGTACAGAAGTGCCCCGAAAATTATTTCAAGAATTCCTGAGATTCCCAGAACACAATGAAGACAAAATAGAAGGGTGGGAGGTACACCATAACACATATCGAGCACCAAGTGTACTTCATGCGAAAACCAAAAAAAAATTTAAAAAATTACTTCAAATTTCACGTCGCATTCGCATGACACATTAACGGGGCTTAATTCTGAGATTAATCTGTCAAATTATTCAGGTTTTACTTGAAGCTGACAAAGATCAAGTTAATGTTAGAAACAACGATCTGATGACGCCATTACACATGGTCGCCCTCAACGGCAATATGGAGGCGCTACGGCTGCTGGTGAGTTTTTAAACAGTTGCAAAAATGCTTTGCGAAATCTCTCAATTAATTTATGATTTTAAAGAAACTCAAACTTGTTTTTCCAAAGATTTCAATGCATTAGCATAAAATTCATTCTATTTCATTTTGTTTTTAAACTTTGAAATTTACTGTGGGAAGGGGAGTTACTAAAATTGTATAATACATACACAAACACTTATCGTTATTCGAAATTTGTTCACAATGCAAACAAATTTCTGCATTGCACTGCTAATGATTGTAGTCTACATTTACTTAATATTGGAATACGTTTGAAATTTTATTGTGTTTTGCATTATTTTACCCATAGATACATTACGGGGCCGAAATCAACGTTAAAGACGTGAATAAAATCTCTCCCATCATGCTTTCAGTGTCTTCTGGACATCTCGATATGACTGAGACATTCCTACAAACAGGTACAAACCATGGCACTGGATCTTCCGCTGCTTTTCACCACAGTTCAAGTCCCACACCCTGCTTTCCGGACACACCATAGCTTGGGTCCAGAGCGCTAGACAAGCTAATGCAGTATACAGCACATCAGTCTTTGATATCACATGAAAAAAACATACTTCCTAAGTTCCTATAACCACCAGGACAAAAATGTTGCGAATATCCAGTAAATGATGAAACAGTGAACTCGGGACACGTCAGAAAAGTGCTAATTAGTAAAAGGTATATGAATTATTTCTCTTTGTTTCAGCATCATCTGAAGATTTTATACTGTCAGATACCGATAACGAAGGGAACTCCCTGCTTCATGTTGCTGCTACTAACGGTCACCTCAAGGTATAGGCATGACTTCAACCACCTCCCCCTCCTTCATCCACCCCAACTTGTGACTTTAAACATGTAAAGTATTTGTAACTACAGATGTTAATTTTGCATCGGGGATAAAGAATATATATTTTTGTTTTACCCTTATATACTGATTTGTATTAAGCACTGTTACTCAGTACTTTGCCGAGTTCTGTGAAAAAGTAACTACAACCAAATTAGTTTCATTTTGGCTAAAATATATGTATTGGAATTAATATCAGTCTATGAATCATTTTAGTAAACGAGCCCCACTTTATTACAAAACGAACTCTCTGTCTTGTTACCCGTCTTAAGACGGCCTACTGAGTATATTACCTAATCGATGTATGGGCATCAACCAAATGATAGGCCTACCCTTATCCCCGATGCTAAATTAACATCCTATTAAAAAAGATATCTCTATATAAAAGAGATAACATCAAGCCTATACAGCAATCCTTCACCGATCTTGAACTCTTGGTGGCAGCAGATATGCCTCCATTACTGCGGTGTACCTGGGTGGTACTGCGCTGCCTAGCGACTGGTATAAGGTTTGGGCCACACGGCGATCATTTGCCACCAAGAGTTCAAGATCGGTGAAGGATTGCTGTATATCTAGATTAAATGGTATAAAAAAATTAACCGTACAACAATGCAGAGTAGCAAAAGAATAAGACAAAAAATGATAACTTTATTTCAGAGCCATATGCGATATGTCATATTTCTGTTTAATCCCAGAATCAATACGGATATTATAGTTGTATTTTTACCCCCATTGGTTTAATTTTTCTCATTTTAAAAACACCAAACAGCTAGTCAAGTTTCTCCTGGAAAACGGTGCAATCGTGGACGTGAAGAAGTTCTCTGGACAGACCCCTCTTCATCTCGCCGCTGTAATGGGTAACGTGGATATGGCAGCCTTGATGATTGAATATGGTGCCTCGATTGAAAGCGAAGATGACGAACTCATGACGCCGCTACACAGGTTTTTATTTTTACAATCATATTTATTTGTTTGCAACTTTTGTTGAATACGGGATTCCTATCCACTAAAACTGATCCTTTTGAGGAATCATTACACAATCAGCACAAGAACACAATTAAATGTTTACAAATGCAAGACATAAAAGATGCTGGCCCGAATGATTGCCGATTTAAACCGAAAGCTTGGTTTAAATTTTTTAAAGCTGATGTAAAGGAAGCTTTCGTTTAAGGTTTTGCACGGAAAAATACGCCAACGATCAGTGGTAGCTAGTTAAAAACTAAAAATATTAATTACTGTCGGGATCCCAACATTTTCTCACGTTCATTAGCACTGTTGGAACATGTTACGTGTATTTTGTGCATTTTCTGTGGCATATGCGAACAATTTTGTAATTTTAGTTTTTCATTCTGAAACATTATTTGCTGTCAAAACTCGTTCAGAGAAAAAGATTTAAACAAGAAGTTTCTTTTGACCAGAAATCGGGCTATTGGACTTCAATACAAATCAACATTTATTTCCATATCGGTGAAAAGAAAGAACAACAGATTGTTTTTACAATTATTTCAATCAAAGACTCTCGAGAACTGATTGAGAAAAAAATAAATAATGAAATGAAAAATAAATAACCAAATGTATACGGAGAAAACTAATATGGGGCAACTTTACAATGTATGACAACAAATATCATACAAATAAAATCAAACCATGAAAAATCATAACAAACATGGATTGTATCTTCTTGATCCGAGACTACTTCTTGTTTCATTTAATTTCTCTCTTCCTGGTTTGAAAATCTTAACAAACATAGATTGTATCTTCTTGATCCGAGACTACTTCTTGTTTCATTTCATTTCTCTCTTCCTGGTTTGAAAATCTTAACAAACATAGATTGTATCTTCTTGATCCGAGACTACTTCTTGTTTCATTTCATTTCTCTCTTCCTGGTTTGAAAATCAGTAATTCATACTTGTGCTTTGATTTTTTTTCCAGGGCGTCAATGTTTAATCGTTTGCCAATGGTGAAACTACTGCTTGAAAATGTGAGTAATAATGATAATTGAAAACAATTATATTGCAACTTTTTACATCAAATAATCAGAAGCGCATAACACATTTGACAATTTATTATACAAAGTCGGAGAAAAAAGACTGGTCACCAGAGGCTAGTGCTAAAATCTCAGCATGTGGACCGCAGTCCCACCAACAGGGAAAGAACAGGAATACTTGTTACATAAGCCTAACCACTGGCATCGTTAATGCTTGCCATTTTCTTCGGAGACAGACGCATCTAAACCATTTAGCTCAGTGAATGTCCAACGAACTCAGTGGCACGGGGACCGTAGGAGTGAAGACACTAAAGGCACACAGATACAATCCCATTAAACACAAAGAGTGCACCAATGGGTGCACCGTAAATGAAACTACGGTAGTTATACTATTAGCTTTGAATATTGAGAAAAGCGGATTTGCTTTAGCAAACTGATTACCAGAATCAACAGGACATGTGGTATAAAAAAACAAGCAAACAGTTAATGGCCTGACGTTTCGACCCAAGCGGAGCTTTTATCGAAGGCTAAATGATAACACACGTAAACATCTGGTGGAAAGAAATAATTTAAGGAGAGAGAGAGGCAGAAAGCACTCGGAGAAAACAATGAAGAAGAAGACAAAGGTGTAGAGGGAAGGGGCATGTAAACTATTGATAAACTAAAGTATCTTGGCTAAAAACTTGAGAATATCATCTTCGATTTGTGTTATTTCTTGGTGCAGGGTGCCCAGATCAACGCCATTGAAAAAGATGGTTTTACCCCTCTACTATTGGCCTGTTGGAAGGGTCACGGTGACGTCGCCAAGGAACTTGTTGTCCAGAAAGCTGACGTCACTATCAAAGATAATCAACTTAAGACATGTCTTCATTGGTGCGTTGAGATGGGGCATAGTGACCTGGTTGATGTCATCATCGAATCACAGATGGGGTCTGATATGCTGGAACATCAGGACAGGTTAGACCACAGCCCAATGCATTACGCTGCTGAGATTGGAAACCAACAGGTGACTATATAGGACCCTTTGATCAACTCGGCCCAAATTCCTCTTCTGTTACGTAATATTTCAAATTGTCAGTGCATGGCAGAAATTACAGCTTGAGCTGATAATTTCTCAAAAGAGAAACTCAAATTAGCTGTTGCAAACTACTTACCAACCGAAATGTGCTAGGGCATAAATGCAAACAAATTGTTAATGGCTCGACCCTATAGTAGTGTCTTTCTCGAAGGCTAAATGACAACACAACACGCATTACACAGGTTTACTGGTCAAATGGAAAGAAATAGAGAGAGGGAGAGAGGCAGAAAGCACACAGAACAAGCAAGGGATGAACAATGAAGAAGAAGACAATGGCTCTTGTCTCCTTCCCTCTTCACACTCCTTAAGGGGGAGGGTAGAGGGAAGGGCTTTAAAAAAAAGAATTATTGATGTTCATGCTCAAGTTAAAACTAACACTGGTTTTATTGGATGAGCAAGTCTACTACTGATTATTTATAACAATTTACCTGCTTTTCAGCTGATGGAAATGTTGATCAGCAAAGGCGCCCGAGGAGATATCAGAAATGTTGACGAGAAAACGCCTCTCCATATCGCATCTCAGTGAGTATTGTGTCTGATACATGCGGAACCAGTTTGAAGCAAAACAAATTCCTAAGCACAATAAATGTTGCTGAACAGACACAGCTTACCAGCCAAAATATCATGTAGTGTAAATTATAAACTGGTTCCCAGTTCAATTCTGCTTAGCTTAAACAAACTTAATGTTCTCAAATAAACAGCTCTATGAAATTTGTTATCAGGTGCGGTCACCTACCGTGTGTGGAGACTTTTTTAAAGTACTTCCCTAATTTCTTGAACGACGATGACGTAGACGGTAACACTCCTCTCCTGTTGGCCAGTCAAGGTGGCCACCATCGCGTCATTCTCTTCCTACTGCACATGGGTGCTGATATTTCTAAGAGGTGGGTTTGTTGGCTTGTAGTTGTAGAATAAGTGTACAAAATTGTTCTTTGAACCAATTCAGTTTAAAAATAATTTCTAAAAACACGATTAGAACATACTTTAATCTATAAATATTTCTTTTTTACAAAGCTTAATCTAGATTTATTTTCGTGGAAAGATTTATATTTCCTCTGATTGAGAAGAACGTTTAGATTATAAGACTGGGCACGCCCTGAAAGAAAGACCCCAGCTCAAAGACATCAAAATGACCTCATTCATTCAGACTTTAACACCTCAAAGGCCACAAAGATTTCATATAGACCTCATAGAACACAGACCCTAAAGATCTCAAAGACACCAAAGACATCGAAGACATCAAAGAACCCCAAAACCCAAAATAACTCAAAGATCCCGAAAACCTCAAAGACCTCATAGACATCAAAGACTTTAAGTCTTTTTTAAACATAGACTTCAAATAACTTTGTGAAAATGTTTTACTTTTTAACAATGTGTATACACCTCTTGTTTCTAGAAATGATGAATGGAAGACCGTCTTATCTCTGGCTGCTCAGATGAATCGGATGCACACTATTACCGTCTTGGTTGACAACAATGCTGACATCAATGCACAGGATCGAGATAAGGTTCCGTTTGACAATGTCCTCCTTCAATTTCCCTCACTGCCTTCCCAGTCTCTATACTTTTCCCTCACCATGGTGCATTGTTTGCTTATGTATTATTATATTGGACTGGCTTACTCTCCTTAACAATGGGCATCCTCGTTGCAGTAATCTCTGACAGTCTTCTCGCGTTTTACACAAGTCGATTCAGTTTTAAACATAAGATAGACCACTTGCTTTTGCTGCCATCATTGATGAAAAAGGCTATAATCATTGGCTGAGAGTCGCGTACACGCGTGTGCGTTTTTCAAATTTGTGTCGTCACTTTCAAAGATGGCTGTCAATGACGTCATGTGCAACCTATCTACTGTATTTATGCAGTGCTTAAAAACTACGCACCGACGAAGGTTTGGAATAAATTTATACTACTATTTGTGTGACATTCATTATCTTGTTTTTATATATTTTTACACAGAATACTCCGTTACATCTTACGTGTCTAGAGGGCCATTACCCATCAGCCAAACTGCTTCTTGGGGCCGGTGCTGAATTGACTCATAAGAACAACGACGGACAATTTGCTCTGGACGTTGCCATCCAAAATAGAGATAATGAAATAGGCAAGGCAATCTTGTCTAGTGAACAGTAAGTATATTTTTGTGTGAAAATGGTATTGATAATACCTCCTTCTTTCTACCGTGTATAAGGCCAATTACACGGTTTGGTATAACAGTGGCGTCAGTGGCAGTAAAAACAAAATGGCTGCATACGGTTTAGAGCCAATCTCCGCTACACAGAGAGCTACATGTAACTTAGTAAGAAGAGGGTGTCAATGTGTCAATGTGTCAATGTGCCTGAACAACCCAGGGCTACTCCATCATGATTTCAAAAGCTTTCTTGAGAGAAAAACAAGATGACATCAAACCCTGAAAAAGATCGTTTCTCGGGCAATTCCTGGCAAGGTTTTTTCACCGGTCTTGTGTTTCCATTTTTGAGGTGGGAGTCAGCGATGAGCAACCGTGATAAAAAAGGTTTGACCCCGATGAAGAAACTCATTGAAGAGATGCCGAGTGCCGCCATGATTGTCATGGACTACTGCGTAGAAAGATCACATAAAAATCCCACACATCCCGATCTAGTGGTAAGTTCTGTCTGTTTTATTTTGTCTTTGTTTGTTGCTTTTGTATGTCTACATTTAGTGGATATTAGGGTGTGTTTCTTAAAGGCACTGAACACGTTTGTAATTGTCAAAGACCAGTATTCTCACTTGGTGTATCCCAACATATGCATAAAATAACAAGCCTGTGAAAATTTGGGCTCAATTGGTCATTGAAGTTGCAAGAAAATGATGAAAGAAAAAACACCCTTGTTGTACAAATTAGTGTGCTTTCAGATAGAAATAAAAGGCTTCTGGCCAGAAGCCTTTTATTATTTTAGTGAGAAATTACCTCTTTCTCAAAAACTACGTTACTTCAGAGGGAGTCGTTTCTCACAATGTTTTATACTATCAACAGCTCTCCGTTGCTCGTTACCAAGTAAGTTTTTATGCTAATATATATTTTGAGTAATTACCAAACGTGTACAGTGCCTTTAATAAGAGGAAAAAAGTGTGCCCTATATCGGTCATGGTTGTGTCTAGAACTGTTTCTCAAAAGGCCTCGGCTTATTTGATCAGCCTCGTTACTCACTATGTCTGTCTGTGCTATTTTTTTAATTTCATTATCATTGTTACGTGCACTCTTTGCTTGTACAACTTACTATATATATTTTTTCCCCCAATGAGTATGTCTTTTGTTATTTTGACTAAGTATGGATATAAATGTATCAAATGAATTGAATGTTGAATAGACCTTATGCATATGACGTCATTTGAGTAGGGCGCCCTCACCTAGAGGTCAAAAGGAAGATGTTCATTGGCCAGTCCTGTGCGCCGCGCGTACAAATCAGCGCGTTTCCATTGTTTCATCATCAGTTTACCTCTAAGATGGCGGCTTGGTGACGTCAATGCATAAGGTCTATTGGATCAGAAAAATATTTATTTAAGAATATCAATTAAATCAATAAAATCAATCAAGGTGTCTTTAATAATCTTTCAAAATTTAGTACTAGGTGTCCTTCTCTTTTAACAATTTCGATGGTGTAATATGGTTTTTTAATATAATAAACTGTTGTACTGAGGGCCTCCATGGAAAGCAGTGCTGGGCGCTAATCGGAGGTTACCCTCATTAAAGATGACGTAAATAAAAATTTAAAATAAATAAATAAAGTCGTTAAGATAAATATGAATGTCTTAAAAGGAGATATTACCAGAGGAAGTAATGGTATACCTTATCCAGACGGTTTCACAGGAACAACACTCTAATAACTTCCCCCTGTCCGGGTCATCACGTGGGGGCTTTATCCATTTCGGGTTCAGTGTGCCCGAGAATATGTGTCCAAAAGACCAGATTTGGGTTAAACTTACAAAGAATCGGAGTTAAAACTCAATTTTTTGACGATTTACCGGGTCAGCCTGATCCGGAATTAAGTCAGGCCCACGTGGGACCCGAAATCCGGACAATTCTGACCCTGGTTTTTTTAGAGTGTGGGTACCCATGAAATAAAACCTAAAGTAAATCATTATTAAGAAATAAATAAAATATCGCACAATTCCTTTTCTGTCGCTTAACATGACTACAGTAACTTAGAAAACATATTTGAATCGATTTCAGATAACGTATGATCACAAATATATCGATCCGGGAATCGATGATAACCGGACAGGAATACATGGACGGTTTAAAGGCAGTAAAGATCGATATTTCGGACTGAAAGTAAGTTATATAATTTACTCCTTCGCTCACACTGTCTTTGAAAATCTTGAAACTATTTTGGATATTAGTAGGCTTAGAATTTTATTCACAATCCCGAAGTGCACTGTATTACGGAAGCGTATTATGACCATCATGTTACTGCGTTACCGAAATAATTTATCATTGAAACACAGAATCATAAACTAGTTATTACGGTTTTCAGAGTTATATTTGTCAGAAACACAGAACTCAAAGATAACATATCTAAGAAACACAGAAATCAATGATAACATATCTTGGAAATATGGAAATCGAAGATAACATATCTTGGAAATATTGAAATCAATGATAACATATCTTGGAAATATTGAAATCAATGATAGCATATCTTGGAAATACGGTATTCAATGATAGCATGTCTTGGAAATACGAAATTCAATGATAGCATATCTTGGAAATACGAAATTCAATGATAGCATATCTTGGAAATACGGAAATCAATGATAACATTTCTGGGAAATACATGAAATTGTGGGTGCGTTCGATTAGCTCTGAAGTCATTGCTGTGACTCACCCGGGTGAGACCCAAGTGCCCTGCTTGTGGAGCAGAAGTTAGGAAGAGTTTGGTGAAATCGACGCAGGTTACTTGGGGCTGACCCTGGTTCATGACGTCACGGCGAAAAACTTTCTCAAGGGCCACCATTTTGTTTGTAATTCAGCGGGACATTTTCAGGAAGTTCATTTGACACACGTTTTCACCATTAAAGCAGCGTTTTTATGAGCAACAACCACTTTTTAATTCGAAGCCTGTTACTATCATACTGTGGGCTTGTAAAATTATTTAAGGTTGCAGTTTTACATTGAAAATAATTATTTTACGATCTTTTCGTGAATCCAAGGAAAGTTTCGTATACGTAATGCACACACAGAAACTAGTTCCGGTTTGCTGTCCCAAGATGCATCGGTGTGAATGCTGGGGGAAGTTGGCGTTCGATTAGCTCAAGTCAGGGGCTCACCCGGATTAGTACACCGGGGGTCGACCCGGGGAAGCTAATCGAACGCATCCATTACTGATTCAAGGTCTTCTTGTAAATTTTGAAGGCCCCCCCCCCCCGAGCCAACATGGAAAGTCAGTTTGCCTGTATAGATATAGTACTCTAATGTTGCTACCTTTTATTTCCTAACGCTGTAGTAGGGCTCAATTTGCAGGCCCATTGTTCGCAGTGGATTTGTCGTTCTACGTCATCTTCCTGGCGTTCATTCTCTACTACACTTGGTCATGTCAACTGATACTGTCGGAAAGCCAACTGGATAGCAACGGGTGCATTATCCGTGATGTGAATGACAGTAATTATGTCTTCGATGAAGTAAGTGGAAATAAACATCATTCGTAAGCGGGTGACATTTTAGTAATTTGTCTCTCATTATCAAAATTTAATAACTATTAATAAGTAGCAACTCGTAGTTAGGGTAAGGTGAAAGATGTCTGAAATAATCAATTTAATATCTGAAAGATTATTGTGATGCCACGCAATCCCATAATTTTGTTCACTGTTTAATGCTGTCATTTTTCGGGACATTTAATTTTACCTTGCTGGTTGCTTAGATTCGTGGCTACACGAAATTTGAATACAAGTAATGCCGCTAAAGCATGTATAAATATTTCAACATTGTTTCAGTTTTGAATGTTGTGTCTTAAATCTATTCAGTGTGTAAACTCAACTGAGAACAATTTTCTTTTCTTTTTTCCCTCCACAGGCAGGCGACGTGGTTCGATTTAGTGACGTGTCATTAATCCTTGCCCAATTTGTAGTGTTAACTTACTGCGGCTTTTTATCCTTGACTAAAGTCTCAGAGATCATACATCAGGTAAGAGGTGTGGATATCATAGTTTAGGCCTATAATAGTTGATATCAGACCACATTGTGCACCTTTAACTTCTCAGCGAGCTTTGTTAAAGGGTCTGTATACGTTTAGTTTTTGGAACCATTTGATTGTTTTAATCCTATATAAATGTAGGTATATACAATAAAACTAACCTGTGAAATTTTCACTTCAAAAGGTGGTCGCGTTTTTGAGATATCACCGAAAAACCGGAGCGAATATTTCCACGCAGGAAGAATATTCCCTACAGCAATACATGTACACAATCTGAGAAGCGTTATGGCCGTAACGCTTCTCAGATTCAAATTTGGGGGGGGGGGGGGGATAAAAAGTGATATATTTTTCCATAACCGCAGTACTTCGAAGTGAAACGTTTCTCAAAATGCATTCTATCCAAAGCTGCTGTACTTCTTACCAAGTAAGTTTTTATTGCCATTAATTTTCAGAGTAATTACCAAAGCCGCCACCTCCCCGTCATGTTCCCTCTGTCCAACAGTGGTAAAGAAGGCTAATTATACCGAAAAGGACCAAGCTTTTTGCCCTAATTTTAACATACATACTCGGTTTACTTTGATTCAATTACAGAGACTTGCATTCTGGTTACATCTACCCAACTACCTTACTGTTCTCATGTGCGTTACTTGTATCATATTCGTTGTACCAACAACCAAGCCACCGTGTGCTCTTCAATGGCAGTCTGGAGTCATCGCTAATTACGTCACCTGGATTCACCTTATATTGTATCTTCGACCGTAAGACATTGCAACTTGTTCTCTATTACTCCTCAGAAGCACATAAACGTGTTCTACAACAAAGCCCATGGAGCTTTATGTACAAGTCAAATTTCTGAATGTTTTTAGTTATTTATTTAGTTATTTTAAATTTTCGGATAGAAGTACATATTGTACATTTAAAATCACTTTGTTTTGTGATGCACCATTAGACCGCACAAGTTCCCAAGGTTTTTTGCTTTCAAGATGCTTTGGCCCGGGAATTTTTTATTTTTTGAAAAATTAGCTTTATAGACTACAAAGGATATAATAAGCTTTCATTTGAGGATTTGCACACAAAAATCTGCCAATGATAACTGTTAGTTAATTTAAAACTAAAATATAAATTTTGTGGGGGATCCTGACATTATCTCACGACCATCAGCACGTACAAACAAGTTTGCATGTTACATGCATTTTGTGCATTGTCATGTTCGAAAGATCTTCGTTTTGAAACAGCATCCTCTGTCAAAATTCGATCAGAGACAAAAATTGGGCCGCGCAACTTAACGGATGAAGAAGACGGATTCGCGCACTTTCGCTCGGCCAAACTTTCAAGTTCTCGCAAGATTTGAAAAGTCTATAAAAGGACTTTGTGAGTACCACTTTCATAAAAAAACAACTTTAATCTAATAATACATACATTACTATACTGTCATCACCTTTGTATTGGTCCATGTGTACAATACAAATGATGAATATTCATTACCGTTTTCATTACCACCCAACAGCAACACTTTTTTTCCGCCTTCGTAAATTTAAATTAATTTGAATAGGAAGAAGAAAAGGCGTAGTGGCTACACATCTTTAAAGGTCTCTTGTGCAAAAAAGAAAAGAATGTTCTACTAACAAAAAACCCACAATTTTCAAAACTACCTCAAATAGTATCAATTAGGCCCTATATATATCTTTTAAGGTATCAAAATGTGTATATAATAATTTTGTTTAAAGTTGAACTAGTTGAATATATAACCACTCTTAGTGGTTTTACTTGATGAGATCATCAAGATGACAAGCAATTAACCATTTTCTTTATTCAGTGTACCATACTTCGGGATGTACGTTGGAATGTTCTTCACAACTTTAAAATCTCTCTTAAAGGTAAGATTAACATTTATTTATAGGTCAAAATACAGTCAAAATTACTCTCTTTTCAAATAATTGTACACCTGAAAAATATATATACATGTTGTGGTTGTGGCGTGTTGTGGTTGTGGCGTGTCGTGGCCAAAAAGAACACCGAATTCAATTTCTGGTGTTTCCGATCAGCAGAGTGTGGATTCGAATCCTGGTCATGGCACTTGTTTCCTTGAGAAAGATTTGTTTACAGGTTTCCTCAGGCTTGCAAGCTGTAGTGATTAAGTTCACTCATGAGGCATTCTTGGTTTCATTACCATAGCATTTACCGTTTAACCATCGGCCATACCTGAAGACCAAATGCCAATGATTTAAAACAGTTACATTATTGCAAAACATGCAAATTTCTTTTTTAAGTTTTCCCTCCTTGTGTCTTTTTGAAATCAAATTGTAATACGTTTATGTGTCCGATGTTTGACCCTTTTTTTTTTATGAGTAATGCATTTTAGTGGCTGTTTATAAATTGTTATTAAACCTGTTGGTTGTCAGTAAAAACTGCCTTATGTCCTCAAACTTTCCATTAAAAACGCTTTTAAGGTTTGAGTATACATTTGTATTTGTGGTTGTTTATGAAAAATGTGATGCATAAAAGATTATGTACAATTCTGCCTTAATTATGAGTGTAAACGTGTGGCAGCAGTTTATATAGGACCCATGGACGTTTGCCAGGAACGTTTTTGACTGTTGCGTTTGGATTTTTTTTTCTCCAGGCAATGACCGTCTACATATTCTTCATAATTGCATTTGGAGTGAGTTTTTACATCTGCTTTGCTCGCCATGTAAGTACCATGAAATAACTAAGTTACCATGTTAGCTTTGAAGTGGGGAAAATGTGGATTTTTTTATTTAAAAGCTTTGTTGTTTGGCCTTATAAAAACCACCCCTTCTCAAATAAGTTAAAGTTCCTTTCAATAATAATTATTCGCTAAATAGATCGTTGTTGAGAGGGTCAGTGGTCACCGCAACTCTTCCTGGTTGTTGAGTCGCCTTGGCATTGGTTCGGATCATAGTCATGTGACCAGAGCCAATCAAATAAGGGTCAAAATTGATCCAGATCAACAAATTTATTAGTGTGTATCTCTTTGTAACAGTGGACTTCGTTGGTGATTAAAAAAGAATACATTTTTCAGTTTGGTTTGTAAACCCTTCTGCTGGTAAGGGACCTGACAAGAAGTTCTTAACGGATAGAGATTGTTCTTGAAAAATTATGGCGGTTTCACACAATGAATGTATAGACCTTTCTATTGCAACGTCACAGCCCGAGTTTTTGCAACCGAGGTTGGAAAACTATGGAAAGCCATAACTGCAAACCAAAAACAGATAGCCATAGTTTGTAGCAATGTTACACAAAAAATTCAAAAATAGTGTTGAATTTGTTGGAAACAAATCAACCGATCATGGAAGGTATTTCAGTTAATGAATCTTTACAGAAAATGTTGAATTTGGTCACAACATTTGTTAACATGATTGAATGTTTTGCTATCATTCGGCCGTCCATGCCAACCAGCGCACTTTGTTTATCAACAATGGAAAGGTCTGTATAGATGACAATGATTGCTGTCTTTTCCTCCGTAGTCTTCATTCAAGGATGTTCCCAGCAGTCTACTAACCACGTTTGTCATGACACTTGGTGAGATCAACAAGGCTGATATTTTTGAGAGCGGTCCCATAGGACCCTTTGATGCTGTCGCTTACATCATCTTCGTTGTCTTTCTCTTCTTCATGCCGATTGTCTTAATCAATCTAACGGTAGGAGCTCACGCTAAATTCCCCCTCAATTTGTTTGCCAAATATTTCTTCATAAAAAAAAAAAATATGTAAACTGATTTTGTTTTGGTTGTTGTTGTCGTTGTCGTTGTCAATGTTGTTTTTTGTTTTTTTGTTTTTTCAAACGGAACATCCCCAATCCGCACGTCTTTATAATTCAATAATATCTTGTCAAAATTGTGTGGTTTTCCTTCTATACTTTGTGAACTAACACGGTCCGCCATTTTGTGGAGTCAATTTTTCACAAAGCGCCCAATCCGAAGGCAACGTGTCCCTTTAACTTTGTAAATGACTTGTAATTTGTTATCTTTGATCGTGTTCTTCCAGGTCGGTATTGCAGTTGGTGATATCGAGAAAACATTCAGAAGTGCCTATTTGGATCGGCTTCGCAATCTTGTAAGTTAATAGTGACAGTATTCAATTTATTTGTTTATTTCATACTATTCTTCTTAAAATATATATACGGAATAATACATATAGATAGGCAAAATAAAAAGCACAGAAGATCAGGGAAAGACTTAATCTATGACAGTAATTCACTTTATAAAAAGAATAAGACATCTATCGAAGAAAAAGCTGATACAAGATTTTTAAATTCAATTTGTCATCGTGTCGATCCTTTACAGGTTTTTCTAGCATGGGATTACGAGAGCAAACTCCCAAGTTATATGCTTCGTAAAATGCACAAGTCTAAAACAACGGTGAGACCAAACAGACGTTCGTTCGGATTGTTTGGAAGGGTAAGTGACTTCTCATTTTAAATGTCTATTAAAGGCAGTGTATACTTTTGGTAATGTTGTCAAAGACCAGTATCCTCACTTGGTGTGCCGCAACATTCGCATGAAATAACAAACCTGTGAAAATGTTGGCTCACAACCTGGGAAGCGGAAGCAAATGAATCGCCTTGAGGAAATGTGACTTTATTTCAAATTTTAAATTTAAAAAACACAAGGGAAACTGAATGGGTAAATGTTTAATTACTTTTGGGTTGAACGTAGAAAAGTTGACTAATATAAGAGCGGGATTTGAACCTGCGACCTCCTGATTAATGATTCATAAACTCTGTAATCATAAATACTTCTCTTTCATTAACATTCATTAATTAGCAATCATCATATTTCCATGCAGTTAAACCTACAACTGTACGGGGACGAGTACACCTCATTATTATCCAAAGACGACGATGAGCCGTCTCAAGATACTCCTGACATTACAGCTGACATTCGCCAACTTCGTGGATCGTAAGTGTCATATTTGAAGCTTTGCATGGTTTTATTTATTTTATTTATTTCGTCTTATTTAACCAGGGTAGCCGCATTAGTTTTCAATGAATTGTTCTCCCTGGGGGCCCTGGATACATACAATAAAAACACACAAGAATAAAATACACTATAGCATGGTGTGGATAGCTTAAGTAGACTTGCGGGTACAACCATCTGTTTACATCTCTCTTTGGAGGAGTGTGGCTTTGAACAGAGCCGTTGTGGTCTCTAAAATATATATACTTATTTTTTTTTCCAGAGCCAACACTCCTCCCAAAAGAGGTTTAGACGTCTTTGTACCCGCTAGTTTTCTTGTTATAGTAACTTATTGTAAGTGTCATTATGTTCCATCCACCACGGTAACTGCATAGCAACTGAACTACCAAGCTAAAGATCTGAACACCATCCCTTGGTTGTTTCGGGTTGTCATGCGCCTGTCAGTATCATAGAGTGATAGACATATTGTTTTCAAATTAGCCTGAGTGGCCCAAACTCAATGTGCATTCTACAATCTAATACCATGCATATGGTTATTAAGCGTAGTGTCCCATGTTCAGCCCTGATGCCATTAACGTTCTTATTGTTTGTTTATCGTCCAGACTTGCTGTCATGGACATCACTCTCCAGCAACACACAGACGTCTTGAAGAAGCTCTCTGAAAAGTTCGACATCAGTCACGACTTCGAGGATACGTCATCATATAAGGAAACTGTATCTAGCATTCTTGTTTGAACCCAAGCATTCCGTGCATGACGTCAGACTCTTCCGTGATGCATTCTTTCTAGCCTATTTCACGCCACTACTGGAGGAAAACCTCTTCACCAATTCCCCATTTCACTCTATCCTGAGCTGTCTGTTGCCAAGCAATGCCCCTATATGTTCCCAGTTTCATCTCTCCATTTTCTTGTTTGCCTTCCTCTTTTTCTTGTTCGGTCTCTTGGAGTCCAATTGGTTGTTTTGTATGACCACCATTTGTCATACCTCCTTGTTATAGGTGACCTACCCATCTCCACTTCTTTGATTTAATGGTCTTAATAATATCCCTAACTCTTGGTATCTTTCTTAGATCCTCATTTTTTATCCTGTCCTTATTTGTTACTCCCATCATCGTTCTTTCCATAGCCATCACTATCACCCTTAGTTTGTATACGGATTCCCAACTCGCTGCAGAAATTCTCCATTTGTGATTAAAGGGAGTTTATACTTTTGGTAAAAGACCAGTATCCTCACTTGGTGTATCCCAACATATACATGAAACAACAAACCTGTGAAAGTTTAAGCTCAATCGGTCATTGCAATCACCAGAAAAAAGTGGGGGAAAACCTTAAGTGTTTTCACTGTTTTCAAACATCGAGTTTTTGACTTATTGAGATCAAAACTAATTGTTTTACTCATTTCTCAAAAACTATAGCATTTAAAGCAAAAATATTTCAAAGGGAGTTTCCCATCATTCCCATCATGACCGTCTTTATACCAGGTAAGTTATGTGTGAATCTGTGAACATTTATATTTTTACTCTTACCAATGTTACAAACACCCTTTAATTAATTATTGTTAATTGTGGAAGTGGTTGTCTCCATGTAAAATGTTACAATACTAGTTCAGTTCAATTGAGTTTATTGGTCCTATCATGGAGGAAAATTTTCCTTGCGTAAATAACTTCATCCAATACCAAAAATAATTCCACAAAAACTCTAGTCTGACGGTGTAGGCCAACTTAAATATCCAGTGGGAGCATTTTGTGAACACGCTCTCATTTAGGTTCCCTTTACTATGTTGTGACGTAATGCGCTCCTTACCTAGCATAAAGACACTCAGTCGGCCCAAGCAAGCATTCGACATTTTGAGGAATAAGACTCGCTGCCGTGTACGCATTGTTTTGACCACACAAAAAGATACACAGAATGTTTGATTAATTTGATGACGAACCAGCTCTTGAAATTACCGATCTTATCAGCTATTGTGCAATCAGAAGTCCAACAAATCTCAGCATCAAAATGTGTGAATATAATAATTTATGTACTTGGTGTGAGCTCAGCCGGAGCATGCAAGTACAAAAGTAAGACTAGTCTTTCAGTGTACCGGCAACTACTTTTGTGCAAATAGTTTTTAATTTGGAACATTTTGTTCTCTAGATCTTTGTAAATAATCTACTAAATTGAAAGTCTTTATTTCAATGTGACACAAAGTCCTAAATCATTCTTTACATTTTTGGACAGCTCTGTTTTTATCAGTTTTTATTTTTATTAGAGAGACAACTTTATTAGTCTGCTAGTTTAATATTGCCGGCATCTATATATTAGTACGGATAATGTATGTGTGAATGTAATTAATTAATCTTAATAAAGTTAATTTCTTATCCCACATGTTTCCATTGCCCGATTTATTTGACATCTCATAATGATTGTTCAAGATCACGCCACCACAGTCCATTAGTTATTCCCTGTTTCAATGGTTCTCATTTTAAACACAAAATGGGACTATAGCGATTTTTTGTTCAATACTTCTAAAAAAATTTGACTGGAACTTCAAAAACACCAAGAAGCAATTATCATTCCTATAAGCAAAGCTACTCATTTTGTCTTCAGAGGGCCAGCCCATAAAATTAAATATCTGTTTCTATAAAAAAAAATATGTAATGGACAAATGTCTTTAATAAGACGACAAAATTGGTTGGTAAAAGTGTTTTCCTATTTTAAAAAAAAGTAAAGAAAACGATCGGACCTTTGCCACAGTAGATGAGATAACAACAAATGATTGAAATGAATATCCCCAAGTTCAACTGCCAGCAAAAGATGTGCCTGCTTTTAACTTCACAGAGAGAGTGGTTTGTTTGTTTGTTTGTTTGTTTAGATGATCTTCCCATCCCATCAAGGGAACTCGGCAAACTCCCACAAGGGGATATAAACACCAAGCTGGCAACAGCCAATCTCTCTCAGTCTCATACAAACATTGGTTTAACACTATGATTATGATTTGCACAAATCAAGAAATTGTGATTCAGTAAATAGACAACAATAATTATTCTAGTCATTGTGAAATAAGGGGTTAGCTTGGTAGGTTTCGAACCTACAACCTTGTGATTGCAAGTCCTGCAGTCTAACCACTGGACTACAGTGACCACAGTGGTTGTTTGTGCTTTTGAGAACAGAATACAAGGTGGCCCATTTCTGTAATCAGACACAGAGCTTACAGAATAGTGAAACCAAGAAGTAACAAAAAGTCAGAGTTTTCTCAATAGTTAATCTTTAAGTGATTCTCTGATCATCTGTTGCTGGGCAGAAAGTTCCTCCATCCTCAGTCCGATAGTCCTCATTACGGTTTGTTTCTGGTCCTCACTCAATCGAGCTAAGAGAGATTTGTATTCTGTCAATGTCTCCTCCACAGCCCCATCAGCATCCTCAAGATCCTCATTGAAGTAAACAGATCCCATTGATTCTCTCTGCAAAAATAGAATAATTGAAAGAATGTTCTCAATAATTGTTGATTCTGAATGCTTACAACTACTGAATCTGAATTTCTATAGCGACAATGCATCCTTATGGGATCATCACCCCAACTTTTGTAAAGAAGACAATGAAGAAATTTGAGTTTTTGACGAGCGAAGAAAACCCCACAGAGGGACACCCATGAACTTAGGTAGGGGGACTGAACCGTTTGGGGTCCACAGAGGTGAAAGGCAAGTACAGAAACCACTGAGCCAATTTGACTGCCCTCATTATTGTGTATTTAATGATTCTGAAGCCTTAAACATTAGTCATTCAGTTCACAAATTAGTTAAATTAAATTCAAAATTAAATTTGATAAAATATTATTTAAATGCTGATTAAAAATGGAGCCTACTATTTATAAGTAGTACTCAACCTTTCAAAGTAGTAATCAATAGAAAATATCGTTCCGCTATTGAACCTCATCTACTATATGATCTTATTTATAATAATATTAATAAAATATATTTTAAATTTAGGAAGTTTCCATCATGATCATAATTATGTTCTTCCCCTTGGTCACGCTTCCACTTACAGCGTCATCTAGTAGTTCCTTTGCTTCCATAAATCGATCACTGAGGTTTTCCATTTCCCTTCGTAGCATGTCACTTGTTAGCCCATCATTGCCAGTTGTCATGAACCGCTGATGATGTGCACTCAACGAATTTCTACTGAACGGTAATTGCGGTTTTACGTGAAGCAGAAAAATACTGCTAAATCTTAATTGCCGCATCGAATGTCCTGATGTATGATTCGACACATGGTTACCAATACAAGCGGTTAAAATCGGACTTGAGAGCACCCTTCTTGCCATAACTAGGCTTTTATTAAGGGTTTGAATTCTCAAAACACACGAAAGTGATAACTTCATGGGCGCAGCCATCTTTATTTGAAAGTTAGGAAAAATATCCTCTGTCGCAACGTTTGAATAGAATATCTGTAAACTTATGTTATCTAAATATTTAAGACTTTAAAAAGCACATCAAAATATTTAATTATTAATAATACAAATTAATAAAATAAAAATAATGCATTTAATATCAGAAATTATTAATAAAAATATAGTTCTTAAACCAAGCTGTGATTCCACCAACTTGCCCGGATGTGCTATGTCTTTCCTCGTGTAGATTTCTGGATTGCTGTTTTTTCCATAAATTCAAAGTACACCTACCAGTTTCGATACGGGCAGTTTGATGGATGAGCACGCCTGATGGTTTAATTTAAAGAATAATTAAGGTAATTCATCATAAATCGTGTAGTTCCCTTTTTATTGTTGTATTTTGTGAATGTCATAAACTTGTCCGATAATTTTAATAATGTGTCCAATTTCCGGACAGTTGATTTATCCATTTATTTGAACGTGAAGGAAAATGGGTAGTCCGCGCGAGATACGACCGAGGAGGACTGGGTAAGAAGGAGCGTATAGCAACGCCACCCGTCATGCCCGTCCTTCATCCTGGCTAATTTATTTAAAACATTGTATGTAGACTTTATTCGTTGCTGCAAATACGGTTACACTTACACTTTTATACTTGAGCAATTGTGAATTAGCAGTAGGCCTAGGAGTGGCAATTTGCCAATTATAGAAATAACTAATAATAATAATAAATGAAAAAAACTCTGCTCATCAATTCAAAATTGTTTGTTATCTCATGGAGGTAGACTACCTCCATAATGTCCATGGTTACTTCTAGAAACTATAAGGCTCCCCCGTGAGCCTTATAGGGGTCTAACATTTTGGAGCTCCGTAACGCTATACGTTTTCAAAATGGTCGTTGATAGGTGAACATTTTACGGTGGTTTGCCATCAATAACTTCAGTTTCCTTTGCACTACACAACAAAAACTTTCCCCATGCACTTAATATACATTCATGAATGCATTTCCTTTTTGTTGAGTTATATTAAATAGCGAACGCCGCGCGAGTGCCGCGATGAGGGAAAAACAACCGTGAGTATTGCGTGGTAAATTTCATTTTTTAAAGATGTTTTTGAACATAACTCAACAAAAGGGAAATGCATTCATTATGAATGTATATTAAGTGTATGGGGAAAGTTTTTGTTGTGTAGTGCAAAGGAAACTGAAGTTATTGATGGCAAACCACCGTAAAATGTTCACCTATCACTGACCATTTTGAAAACGTATAGCGTTACGGAGGTCCAAAATGTTAGACCCCTATAAGGCTCAACGGGGAGCCTTAAAGTTATAGTTTCTAGAAGTACTCCATGGTTATCTCCACTGATGAGACTAGAGTAGAGTGACATACACAGTGAGACAGGGCTCGGGTTTTAAAGGCCAGTGAAATATAGGGCCAGTAAACTTGTGACTGGACAAGTCCGGCAGTCTTGTTCTGTGTCTGTTTATGGTGGTCTATTTATATTCCAATCCATGGTCTGTTCAAATGATGAATTTCAGTTTGAAAAATCTCTTTCAATTCTGTTAAGTAATGCAGAATACTTTACCATAAATTTACAAATGAAAAATGAAATAAATCTTTTCAGTGCTTGTTAAAAGTAAAACAATTCAAGTGTTAATCTATGTATAGTATGTATTTGTTTTCTTCTTTCTTTCTAATTTCAATTTGGGTCATTAAAAAAAAAAAGGGGGTCCAGATCCAGTTAACATTTTGAGAAAGCTCTGAGGTCTTAAGGATTTCTCCCAAATTCGAACTAATCTGTAACACTCATCAAAACAAAAGGTGGAAATTCCATAATTTCAATATACTTCGGTCCCAAGGTTTGGATCAAAGTTTCAGACTTTTTAGTCAGCATTGACTCTCGCCCCTGGAGAGTTAAACGAGTGCAACCGACAAGACTTAGTCAAGAGTGACATTTAGAACCACGAGTCATTACTGAATTACCATGCTAGACTAGGGCCTGTATACAGTACAAATCTCTTGTTTAGTTTTTTTAAAAATTCAAATTCTACCCACATTTTTAAAATCAAGAAAAAGTGTAGGTAGACGTAGGTTCATCTTCAGGTTTCTTGAAATGATCAAAAAATTTCCTCAATGATTAAAACCAATTCCATTGTTTATATGTATCTTTACACAGTCCCTCTTAGTCTTAAATTATGACGATTGATCAGACCCTTAAGAGAGACCTGTTGAAGTCTACGACCCCAGCTGACACCAGTGAGAAGGTCACCAGGGAGGACTCGCAATCTGATGTCGCTAACCTAGACCAACATATTGTTGCCTCCTCCAAGCAAGTCCTCCTCAAGAGTATAGATTTTCGACCAGCTGAGCAAGACGTATCATTCCAGTTGCAGAATCTTCGAGTGAAGTATGTGGCACTGAACCCAAGCACTGCAGGAGGCGAGGACTCTCAGCCACTGACCAACAACAACCACAGTGAGTTTAATGACTGACATTATTTGTTTCCAGCCAAGCCTCTTGTGGTAGTCACCTTCACAATTATCAAGCCCTAAATAACTTTTGACTTGTCTATTACTAGAGTTGTGCATTTATGTTCATGTTCCTTAACAGTTAAACAGAACTTGTGACATGTTTCCATTTAACAATTTAACCCATTCTCAGGTTTCTACCCATTCTAATCAGGTCTTACAATGAGCCCATCTGTTAAAGGCGCAGATGTCAACACACTTTCAAGGATAAAAAATAAAGTTAGAGCACTGTTACCCAGTCTTTACAGTCACAAAACCACAGTGGGGCAAACAAAACTGTGGGGATTGAAAACATTGTATTACATTTGTTGGGGATTAAGAAACAATCCACCAGCAAAAGCCATATTAATCATTCTTCCTGGATAGTGTCTGGGGCTAACATTTGAAAGAAAAGGAAGGGGTCCTTTTTGTTTAATATCTGCCTCCTTGAACCTTCAAGGAAAGTTGGAAACAGATTTAAAAGTTTGTTTACGTTTGTTAAACGTCTAAACTGTGTAGAGTATCTGATCATTTTTATTGCAGACACTATCGAAACAACTTTGTTCAGTCAGTCCTGGGCCCAATTTCATGGCTCTGCTTACCGCCAAATTCTTCGCTTGCAATTCTCATTCTCTGCTTACCGGGCAAGCTCCGAATTTCTGCGCTAGCTGTGTAAGCGTAGAATGCCTAGTAACCTGGACTACGCACGCGCACAAGCAAAAATTCCCTGCTAACCCGTGAAATACGCTTGACGTAAGCGCGGAATTCCTTGCTTCCGTAAGCGCTGATTCTTTGCTTACGGTAAGCAGAGCCATAAAATTAGACCCTGATGTTTTGATATATGTTCTATTTGTCTTTTCTCAGGTCAAATGAACGGCCAGGTGGAAGTGAACCAAGATGGCATACCAGCCCCTAAGAAAGTCCTCTACCCGCCTGAAAAGATTGTCCTTGCCTGGCAGCGATCCCAACGTGTTGGGCCAGGCCTTATTAACATGGGAAACACCTGTTTCCTGAATGCAACACTACAGTGCCTGTGCTATACTCCGCCATTGGCCAACTACCTCCTCAGTGTTCAACATAAAACAGATTGTAAGCAAGATGGTCACTAAGCTAGACTTATTTTCAAATGCATTGCTCTTTAAAATACTAATGAAGTAAACCTGTAATTTGTCATTGCATTTTCAATTTGAAAAAGAAAGTTCTATTAAATTAGTAGGCCTATTCATAAATATCTGGAACAGTTTTTTCATTCTGATTGGCTGAGAGGAGATCACGTGGCCATGTTTAAATGTGCGGTATAAACACAGTCAGAGTGTTTAAACGTAGCCTGACGAACTTGTGTCAAAAGAGGGTGCTTTAAGATGATTGTGCAGAGCGTATCAATTTCAGGGCCCAATTTATGTTGGTTGGGCGCATAGCTTGTCTTGCGCAAGTTTGAAACTTGCATGTGATAGAGTGAAATTTAACCGTGCGAGTTCGAAACTTTCAGGAGTAGCTACTTTATAACGAAAAGGTATTAAAAGAATAGGAATAAAACAGCGGTAACTCAGTCTTGAATGTTCGTTTGAAATTTTGCAGGTCCTTTATTGTAAGGTTTTAAACGAATGTTCAAGAAAGACCTCATCCCACTCTTTCATTCCCTTATCCGTAGGAACATCTTTGGAGGGGGATTTTCAAGGCCAAGACCAGCACAATGAAGATTCTCTCTGACATTTCAGGCTTGGTAGTGTCATTCTTTTAAACCTTGATTTATTTTGATATTGGACAGGTCGAGAGCTGGGATTTTGTATAATGTGTGAGCTTTGTAATCACGTCCATCGCGCATTCAGCCATCAGCAGAACGGACAGGCTATACGACCAATGGTTATCCTCCACAAACTGAAACGTAAGTACCACTCTGACTACAAAATCTAACCCATTGAACGTGTAGTGAAACTTTCTTGAATACGACCTTTGTGTGTATTCCTGTAAATAGAGTTAAAGGCACTGGACACGTTTGGTAATTACTCATGCATACGTTGGAGATACACCAAGTGAGAATACTGGTCTTTGACAATTACCAAACGTGTCCAGTGCCCTTAAGTTGCCATTGGTAATACACTGTGTGGACTGACCAGTCCTCTATTGTGTAGCCTGCACAGTAGTAGTACATGGATTGCAGTGTGTAGGTGCTCACTCTCCAGTATAGATTGGACAGAGCACTATATAAGGTACTACTTCTAGCTAGTGTAACCAAGGCAACTTATGGACACATTTCTTTTTTTCCACCATCGCAGATTTTGCCAAGCACATGCATATTGGAAGACAGGAAGATGCACATGAGTTTCTACGGTTGCTCATTGAGGCCATGCAGAAAACTTGCGTCAACGGTTTTGACAAGTGAGTAGCAGTGTTCTCCACACACGTATTTTGGGAGGGCGGGCCGCCCTCCCAAAGTTTAAGGCCGCCCTGCCAAAGAATTGGCCGCCCTGCTAAAATAATTGGCCGCCCTGCCAAAAAAATGACAAACAGACTATTTTTAGCCTGCACTTAATACGATCAAACGAGTAGCCGACGAGCCAATCCCGACTTCTAAGCGGCAGCATTGGAATTGCGATCGTTCATTTTAGTAGTATACAAACGTTAAAACACGATGTACACACAATCACATGGTTCTGACTGCTGAGTATCCACCGCTGCACGTGCATCGGCCCAACAACGTTCGGTCGGTAGTCCATGCATAGCGCATACACAACACACACGGTCCAAAGTCCAAGCTAACCAACATTCCGCACGCTGTGATTGGCCGTTGATTACCATATTCATAAGAGAGCTTTCTAGACTCCAACGCAGTACACGTTCACGAGCCGATAAAGAATTGTAACGCACTGTGCCGCACGCCTGCAGATTGGTACAATGTACAGCCTTGAAGGATATTCAAACATTGACAACTTTTGCCGATAGAGGGCGTTGCGGGGCAAAGTTCATTGAATTTGTTCTCAATGTGCGTACCGTGCGTTGTTTACCGATCGTTGAATCTCGACGATTTTATTGAAAACGAAGTTCTAAACAACGGAACCTCTACTCACAAATCCATGAAAATGGTTGTTGATGAAAAAGGTATTATTGAGGGCAGAAATTAGGGGATAAGATCGTCCAAAAAATGTTTTTTTGTAATTTTTTATTTTTTTTTCCGTTTCGAAAATTGCACGTGTGTGGGCTATCCGATCACCACCACCAACGCATAGAAATCCAGCTTTCTAAAATCCAACACTGAGCGGCATATCCCTCTGATGTTTTTGGCGCGGCGCACAAAGCAAAATGTATAACAAATTGTAGGTTTTGAATTAGTTTTACAACAAGGTTGTTTCGACAGAATGAAATGGATGTCAATCATTCTCCTTATTATAGTGTCGGGGCCCGGGGGTTAATAAGATTATTTTTAAGAAAAGGATTATCTCGGGTGTTTTTTCCTTTCACGTGCGATGACGTCATAAACCAACGGGCGCCATTTTGATGACGTCATATCGACGGGCGCCATTTTGATTACGTCATGCCGCCCTCCCAAAGAAAAAGTCTGTGGAGAACACTGAGTAGACCTTGCAATGTAGATGATGTGTACTAAAGATCATGGGAAGCAGGGATGTGATTTCTCTGTTTTTAACCGGAAATCTGTTGGGTTTTTTTACTTAACAAATTCATTCAAAAATGAAGATAAAACCATATATAACAGCCCAGATTGCAGAGTAGGGCTTTTAAAACCAAAGATAAATGTTGTTAGTGGGCTTTGTGCTCGCAAGTTTTCAAGCTCGCAAGCTTTCGGGCTTTGCGCTCAGAGTTCAGGTTTTTTTTCAACAGCCTATCAATTCCCTGGGGAAGGGATGAATATATATATAGGCGGTTGGGTTGGCCTATTGGTTTCTTTCCTTGCCCTCCACCTTTAGGACCCCAGTTCGAATCCCACCGGGAGCACTATGTGGATTGGGTTTCTAGTCCCTTCCTGATTGCGTAGGTTTTGTCCATTTGGGGTTTTCCTCCAACATCTAAAACTGAAAATTTCTTCTCATTTCCTAATCACCACCCTGTTATTTGCGCTTACGCTGTTAGATGTGTAATGAAATATTAGTAATGAAATAAATATATTGATGTGCGGTATTCATGAAAGTGGTAGTGTAATGTTTAACATTTTTAAGGAACCTACACTTTGTAAATGTCTTGATGTTATTGTTATGGGTTGATATTTGTTGTTATTTAAATAACAAGTTTGTTTTTGTTTATTTTCCGCACAGACTTGATAAGTATAGTAAAGAGACGAGTGTTGTTTATCAAATATTCAGCGGATACTACAGAAGTCGAGGTAAGAAATCTTTCAAACCTTTTAACCCTTAGAGACTAGTTTTATTCGAGACCATTTATTTCTGATATCAAATAATAAATCACAAGGGAAACTGACAGGGGTCAATTTTAAATGATTTGGGGTTGAACAAACCCAAATCATTTATTTCTGTATAATCATTACCATACCGCCCAGACATGGTAAATATCGTTGATTTGTTGCCCAGTTATTTTCAGGAAAATTATAAAGAAACGGGAATACTTGGTTTTGTTTTAGAATTGTACTTTCAATGTTAACATGTGAAACATTGGAAAATGTCAATTTTGTCTGATATCTTTTCTTCGACCCTTTTGTTTGAGCAGAAGTAGGTCAAACTTGCAGCTGCTTTGGGCATTTTGGTGCAAGCTGCTTGCAGCCCCTATGATCTCTAAAGCTTTTAAATATTGTTTTCAAGTTGTAGATTTTGATATGATTTATTACTGTGATATATATGTTTTTGGTTTTCTTGCAGTGATTTGTTCGGTTTGTCAAAACAAGTCCGATACGTATGAGCCATTCTTAGACATCGGACTGGACATTAAGGTATTGTTGTTTTTACATTAATGATGTACACTGAATTGTGCAGTAGTTCATGTTTGGTACTTAGCAGCGTAACAAATCGTTGTCACTGCAAAAGCATTGTATCTTCTAAAATAGCACTTACATTATGCATGCGTTTGAAATTGTGAAAAAACCATATCTTGCTTAAAATAGCCCGGATGTATACACCAAAAAAGTTTGCGGCGAGATACAATGTTTTTGCTTGTGACATGATGAAATGTTTATTTAACCCTCCTACTCTTGGTACCATTTCCCAGTGAGTTGACCAACCATTTGAAACCATTCAACTGAAAGGGTTGTGTAAGGTGGCACAACTGTGCACAGAACTAACTGCGTACATATGTGTACTGTGTACATGCATTCACTACATGATATCATATTGCAGGATGGCGATATCATTCAAAACCACAGTGGATGATATTGAATGGTCAGACAGTAGAAGGGTTAACAGTGTACTGTGTAGATTTCAGAAATAGCGTCTTTAAAAATTGTGTGTGTGTTCATAACCCAAAATTAAGAACAAAATCTTGAGTCGGTCACGGTCTACCCCTAGGTGAGTTGGCATGGTAAAGGGCTACTAGAAGAAAACACATGCCCAGATCTAACTTCTCAAATGTTTTTTATAGTGATTTGAAAGCAAGCATTCCAGTTGTGTATAAAGCCATTGTTATCACCAGGGCTAAATCTCCATATTGTTGGTTCACAGCAAGCACCAACTGTAACCAAAGCATTGGAGAGACTGATTAGACCAGAGATGCTGGAAGGAGAGAATCTTTATCAGTGCAAGAAGTAAGTCAAAACACAGCCATCTTGTTTTATCTTCCATTCACATCAACATAAACCATAATGAGACTGGAAGGGAAAAACAGTCTGGAGTGTATGGGTACCATCCTATCTAAATATATGTTAACATTTCAGTGTAAGAATTATTCAGCAACTTCACAAATATAAGAAAGAAAACCAAAAACATGATGTGATTTTATTTCAGGTGTAACCGAAAGGTGCAGGCACAGAAAAGGTTCACGGTTCAACGAGCGCCACATGTACTTACACTTTGTCTTAAGAGGTAAATCAAACTATTGTGATAGCAAAACACTTGATGGAATGATATTTGAAATAATCTGATCCTTAGCCACATGTGTCAACAACAGGCATGTGATTTTTCCTGATTTCCGGATTTTCTCAAAACCTCCTTGAGCCTTCAAATTTTCTTGAAAGAAGTAAAGCATTTACTAAAGGGAGGAAGCTATAGTCCACATTGTTTCCAAACCTGTAGTTTTGTAGTTCTGCTGATGCATAGAGTCTGTATACCTTAATTTTCACGTTTGTCCAATCTCATCCCTGCAACAACAATTAGAGACTTTGAGACACTTGGTGGCAGTAGATCAACTAAGTCAATTTCCATTGTTTACGTTGTTCTGAGCTTGCGCACAATGGATTCACCTGGTAAGTCTGCTGCCACCTATTGTCCCAAAATTCACCCAGTGGCAGATTTGTCTAACGACAACCTGATGATTGCTTTTGTTTAATGTTTAGATTTGACTTCAACCGATTTAGCACGGGGAAAATCAACAAAGAACTTGCTTACTCTGATCATCTCAATCTAAGACCGTACATGAGTGACCCTAAGGTAAGATTGACCTTCCGTCCTCGGCAAGGGGTCAAACCCAAGGCCTTGTATATGTTTAGGTCGCTTGTTAATTTCAGGGGTGTGATTTTTAAAGGTTTTTTCCTGTTGTCAAGATTTTCTCGAATCTCCTTTGACATAAAAGTTGTCTTGAAAGAAGTAAAGCAGTCACTAAAGAGAGAGAAAGAAGTAGCCCACATTGTGTCCAAACAAGGTGCTGTATTTCTGGTGATGCACATAGTCTGTAAACCTGTGGACATCTGGGAGGTACAGGGTCTAGAATAATGAGGGACCTAGGGCCGCAAACTCTAAAAGAATGTTATATAAAATGACATTCAACACCATTTTAACATTAAGTTAGAGACTTATAATTTTTTCACCACCTTCGTGAAGACTCTACCTATTGGAAAATGAGTGCATCACAAAACTCATTTGACTGTAGAGACCTTTTTGAAGTAGCTTGATGACATTGAGCCTACGTACCTGGTCCTCTGGAAGCCATTGACTAGAATTGTTATAGATTATGAATAAATAGCATAAATTTTCCCCTTTGTGAACAATAAGATTGCTATCTTTAAACTATGCTTGGTCTGGCAGTTTACTGGACTCATCGGCTCTAAATTTCAACTGAAACCACAGTTTTGGAATGAAAGTTTTTCCTTCTACAAATCTTCCTAAAGAGGCCACTCAAAGTGAGGGCTCCAAAAGCACATGTGTAACAGTTGGTAATTGTCAAAGACCAGTCTCCACACTTGATGTGACCAAACATATACATAAAATAATAAACCTGTGAAAGTTTATCGGTCGTTGGAGTCGCAAGAAAAAGTTTCACTGTTTTCAAACAATGAGTTTTGGACTTACAAGATCAGAACTAATTATTTTACTTATTTCTAAAAAAAAACACTGCATCTCAAAGGGAGTTTCCAACTATGACCAACAGTTTACCATGTAAGTTGTGTGCAAATTTGTGAACATTTATATTTTTACTCCTAAGTATAGAAATGTCGATATAAAATGTCAAATAAAAATTGTGTATTTACTCAAATCTTCTCTCTGCGCCTAGGGTCCTCCGATTATGTACGAGCTCTACGCTGTCCTGAAACACGAGGGAGCTTCATGTAACTCAGGTCATTACTACTGCTTCGTCAAGGCAGCCAATCAGAGTTGGTACTGCATGAATGATGCCTTTGTCAGCCAGGTCAGCCTACAGAGGGTTCTTAACCAGAATGCCTATCTGTTGTTCTATATTCGTAAGAGTAGCTTCAAGTCGCCTATGAATGGAGGAGAGGTAGGTTTCAGATGAACAATCTATTTTCTTTTTGATTTTGAATTGAAATTTTTTATTTACATTCTACCATCTTTGCACTAATGCTAAAAATATAAGCTAAGTACTCGATTCGCAACAAGTCAAATTTCACAAACATACGTGTGCATACATGTCCAAGTTTTATGTTCACTTGCGTGTACTGACTATACTACTAGTGCAGTTTGGTGCGACGCTGATGCAGTGAATGTGTAAGTGGTGGAATGTTTCTGTGACAGCCAGGTATTTTAAGCAAAAGTGACGTCATTAGTGTGGAGTTCTATTGCGGCCAGACCACATAAAAAGTTTTATTCATAGATGTTAAGATTAAACAAAAACAATAAATGCAAACATTATACAAATACAGTCAGTTGGGAAAAGATAGCATTATAAAAGGGGTAATACTAGTACACACAAAAACTACATCAATCATTGCCCTTTTAAAAAGCTTGTCCTGAACCATTTCTTTAGAAATTTGGTCAAGGTAGTAAATGAAATCTCTAAATCTAAAAAAACAAACTAAATAATACATCAAAACTTACAAAACATAAACAATGGTTTGTTGGTTTTTTTAGAGATTGGGAGGAAGGATGTTGGGCATGGACACCTGTAACTGAAAGCTTTGTTGTCATTTTTAATTAGTGTTGGTTTGAACAAAGAAAAATTGACTAGAGCGAGACTTGAACCTGTGGCCTCCACATTAAGGTGCCAGCGCCCTACCAGAAGAGCTATCTAGCCCGAATTGTTGGCTCTAGTAAATTTGTCTTTGTTCAACCAAAAATTATTGAAAATTTACCCAGTCACTTTCCCTTGTTTTGTGGTTTATTACTTGTCATTTTTAATCCTCAGCCCAAACGAGACGTGGTCCAGAACAACCGCACCAAGCCAGCCACAACAATCAGCAAACCTCAGTCGCTCTTCAATGGACCAGTTGGTACCCCTGTACCCAGGCCATTGGGAAACCCTCTACACCAGAAGAACCCTGTATTCAAACCCACAATGATTACGGAGGGTAAAGACAACAGACCGTTGAAGTTTAATCAAAATCATCAGCAACAACAGGAAGCTAAGCAAAACCTGCCTAAACTGAGCCCACTTCCAACTCAACGATCCAAACTGTCGTTTCAATTCCGAAACAAAAGTGCAAATTTGGTTACTGCAAATTCACATCCTCAACCCCAGCAGCAGCAGCAGCAGCAACTGCTGCTTGTTAAGAAACAGGACACTAATGCCACAGCAGCTGCTGCGCCGGTAGTTAACCCAGTGGTAACCGGTGCTGGTGATGCTCCACCACAGACCCAGCCTGAACAGACTGCAGCCGCGAAGACCTTCTCACCTCTCCAAAACCAGACTTCTCCACCAACGATAGCCTCCTCAACGTCACAAAGCAAAGACTCGCTCAGACACATGCAGGGACTTGTCAAGCCCAAGGCAAGGTTACCTCAAGATGCTTCCAACATGAACGGTACCAGCAAGAAGCAGCCTGCCTCCTCTGGACTTGTCCCCTACACTGCGGAGGATTCAAACTCCTCCTCCGGTGAGTCCGAGATGGACTATGATGGTGTTGTTGCCCAAATGTCACAAAGCGGGGATGCTTCAAATCAAAGTAAAAACTCCAACAAAAAACCTCAAGTCAAGTCTGAAAAAGCTCCAGGAGATGTTACTATCTCTAATGACAAAAGTAAAGAGAACAATGTTGATGCCACACCTATGAAACCACCAGCAGCTGCCAAAAGTTTATCGTTGGAGAGTCTTCAGCTCTCGCCAAATCTTCTCAAGAAAGCAGGACTGGCGAACAGTACAAACCTTACGTCAATCCGTAAGCCAGATTCCCCTTTGAAGTTGACAATCACAACGAACGGTCAGGCGCAGCGAATCAAATCAACGTCACACTGGAGAGCGGCGGATTCAGACTCTCAAATCTCTCCCTCACCTGCCTCCGACTGCAGTCTCCATAGCAACGTGTCTACCAACTCAACTAGTGAGTGGAATACCTTGGAGAAGAAAGATGCTCCACAGACACCTGAAGATGTGAAGAAGGAAGCGGCTGTGTTTGGATGGAATATCTCTCCAGCTCCACTCAGGAATTCTGAAACACCTCAAGACACTGAGGAGCAAAGAACTAAGTTGATCGGACCAATAAAGGCTCTTGTTTTCGACGATGTCAGAGACCAGAGCCCAGATCTTAAAAAGGTCCATGACAAACAAGAACAAAGGAAAATGGTTTCTGGTGATAAACAAAAGGTGTCCTTAAAATCAGAAAGTGTTTCTATGGTAACTGAGAATAAATCAAGTACTCACAAAGAATCCAAACATCAAACAGTTTTGGAGAAATCAAATCTTAAAGATGATGGTCCGCAGGATACGGTTTACCCAAAGTCATCAAATGAGCAGACACTCAACAAAGATCCTAAGGAAGGTTTTGAGGAAAACACCTCTCCAAAGAAAAAGAAGAAACGTAAGAAGGAACGTTCTCAACCGGGAAGTCCCCAGGAACCTGAGAGTTCATCCAAGGTCAGTGAATGTAAAGGGCGAGCCAGTAGTGAAAGGGCACAGGTTAGAGACATTGAGGAAAGCTCAGACAGGGAGAGTGACGCGCTGAAGAAACATAAAAAGAAGAAGAAGAAGAAGAAGAAGAAAAACAAGGAGAAAGAAGAACATGAGGATGGTGAGCTGGTTGAGGAATGGGTGGAACGTGTGATTGAACCTCATCAAAACAGCGATAGAGAACCACTTTTAAACAATTCTAAAGTGAGTAAGTACGATTCAGACAGAGACTATCGTGATAAACATAAGACTTCCCCAAAGAACGAAAGTTCATCTTGCGAAGAGATGAAACACAAACATTCACCACCGCACAAAGATACGAAACGCAAGGACAAGCACTCCTTGATGCGACGCGCTCTGGAGAAGAAGATCAAGCGTCATCACGAACGTCGTGCCAGCCAGAAATACAAGGAAATCCGTTCAAATCACGATGACCATGACGTCCATGAGGACAGTCACCATAAAGCAAACTCAAATCGTGACGTACCTCACAACGGTGACGCATCTCACAAACATTCAAAGCACCATCAAGAGACACGGAAAAGACATAGCTCGGATGATCGTAGTAGCTCAGATCACTCCACTAAGGTGAGACGGATCGACAGAGACGGCTCTCTCAGCTCACACCGAGAAAAACACATTTATGAAATTGACAAATCGGAGAGGCACAGCCACAGTTCAGATAATCATTCAACTTCCAAGCATTCGAAACTATACAAGGAGTACAAGGAGCAAAAACCAAGAGGTGAGGATGAATCAAGTCTGCAGAAGGAGAAGAAGAAGAAACGGAAACACAGGGATGAAGACCTGGAGAGGAGGTCACTTAAAGATCATAATGATGAGGAGTGTAAACTTGAGAAGAGAAAGAAGAAAAAGAAGAAGCACAGCTCATCAGATGATGAAGAGGATCGTAGCAGTAGAGTTGCCTCTCAGAAGTCAAGACAAGATGGTAAGCATTCTGAAGACAAAACAAACTTTGCAAAGTATTTGTCTTTATTGTATTTTTTTATGATGGATATGTAGTAAGTTTCAAAAAGTATTTTATAAATTGTTTGCAAATTGAAAATACATACTTAAATAACAGTCAAAACAAATAGCAATTTATTGAGACTTCATTTTACTTTAAATGGCAAATCAACTAGAAATGTTTCAATAATAAAGTTGTTTCCTTTAAAGGTGCCTCACAGGGATTTTTTTTGTCTGTACCTCTTTTCATTTGAAATCATTGAATTTATATATTACGAACTTTGATGTGGAATTGTCATGTACTTTTATAACCTACTTTTGTGGTATGTCGTGGCCGAGGGGTTAAGAGCACTGGACTCAAGCTCTGGTGTTTCTGATCAACAGAGTTTTGGTTTTTCGTGTCCCTTTTGTGGCACTTGTGTCCTTGATCAAGAAACTTAACCATATAATTGTTTTGTCCTTTAAATTGGACATTAAGCCGTAGTTCCCATGTACTAGGATAGGTAGTGCGCGTAAAAGAACCCAGAACACTTATCATGGAAGATTAGGGGGTTAACCCCAGTGTTTCTGGTTCACATAGCAAGCATCCCTGTTCACAGGTTTCCTCAGGCTTGCGAGCTACAGTGATTAAGTTCACTTATGAGGCATCCTGGCATGTCGTGGCCAAGCGGTTGAGTGCATTGGACTCGAGCTCTAGTGTTTCTGATGAGAAGGGTTTTGCCCCGGTGTTTCTGGCAGTAGCTGCTGGATGCAAGGCAGCACCTTGTAAACCATTAGAAGGTGCTAAAATTGGTCTCATAATTCAAAAAGACATTGCTCTGCTTATCCTGTTGAAAATAAAACAAATAATGAGCGTTTTGATACACCCCCCCCCCCCCCCCCAGGGTTGTGACAAAGCGTTATATAAGAACCCAGTGTTAATCCTTGGTTTTATTACCAGAAATATATAACAATTATAATAACCCAAGTGAGACATTGGATTGCCTCTGAATGTAGCACCCAATGAAATAAGAGGGTAGATGAGCCATTCAAATAGTGGTGTTCATCCAACAGACTGGTGCTCAAAGAACATATTCTGTTATTTTTTACTCAAATACTTGATGACATCTTACCCTTGCCCATGTAGTACCTGTACAGCAATGGGACCACCACATTAAAGACAGTCATAAGAAACGGGATAAAGGAGGGGAGGAGGAATCCGTCAGTAAATCTTCCAAGACGCATACTTCGTGGGATGGTACTTACTCGTCCTCTAGCGTTGCTCAGGAACTTGGCAAGTCATCGCTGAAAGCCTTTGGCCCATCAAGTAAGAAACCTTCGGAATATAAATCATTCTTTCTGACCTATTTGATGTTGTTTCTCAGCTTTTTACCAATTTCACAGATCTGCCAACTCTCCCTGATTCTGCAGAAAGTTTCCTGAAAATAAACCAATCTTTCCATGTTATTTTTGTTACTATTAATATTTTAAGTAGTATTAATCTAGAGGAATTTGACTTACCCCTAACCAGAGGGTAGTCTTTATTTTTGTGAACACTTACCAGCTTGAGGTAACAGACTGTGATATCCTTTGTTTCTATAGTCCTTTCTTGGGATGGAGGTTGTAGCTCTCTTGATAACGAGGTTGATTCTGACTCTAGGCAGAACAGACAGCGAGACCCATACGAAGAAGACTTTGATAGAGGAAAGGTAGGCACAATATTTACATGTTGTTTGCTGCATATTTGTTTGCCTTGATTTTTGTATGATTTTGTTGTGATTTCTGACTCTGTGTGGCCTCTTCGATTTTTGTATTAATTTTTGTTGAGGTTGAACATTCAGTAATAATTATACTTTTGAGAAACTAGAATTAGCTTGTTGAAATTGCTTACCAACCAAAAGGACATACTGTACAAATGCCAAAAAATTGTTAATGGCCCGACATTTCAACCCTGGTAGAGTTTTTCTCAAAGGCTAAGAAATTAGATGTACATTGATATATTGTTGGTAAGCATTATTGCTGTTGTCATTTTATATGATTTTGACAACTATAATTTTTAAGAACTATTACTTGTATTGTGTAGTATCGTATCCCCTGAACAGCACCACAGGGAAATGGTCTGGCTCTTACTGAGCTGCCAACTCTCTCTGATTCTACAGAAAGTTCCCTGAAAATAAACAAATCTTTTGATGTACTGATGAACAAATCTGAAAATGTCCCTGATTAGGGAAACCTTTGCACTATTATGTTGAATGTAATTCTAAAATACTCCCTGATTTTTGTACAAAGTCTCTTTAATTGCAAGATGCAACTGTTGGCCAGGAAAAGGAATTTCATGTCCTTTTCATCATGACTAATAAAAATATTGAATATTGTATTGAATACTGGATTGAATGTTGTTTCTGAAAGAGATTTTGAATAAACTGTAAACACAAATATTTCGACCTTGCGGAAGGCTCCTAAAGCTCCTTATTTACTCTCCTTGATTCCAGGTCAAGAAAGTGAAGAAGTATCTTGAAGAAGGCAAACAAAAGTTGTTTGGTGGTCGGAAGAATCCGTTTCAATCGCTACAGACAACCAGAAACAGATTTGAAAAGGTAAGCCCTTTTTTCAAAATATAAGTAAAGGTTTTTGTTTTGGTTTTTCCAACTAAAAGCAGTTGATGAGAGGTTCATGTTTTTTAGTTACATTTTGTTAACAGTCAAGTACAATTTTCCAATTTGTTTTGCCCTTGTAAAAATCTGAAAAATTGAGATTAAGCAGCCTGAAATGTCTATTAAAGCCTACACCATGTGTCTATGTTGGTCAGCCATTGCTCCTAAATCAAATATTCCTACTCGTTTCCCAAGGACCAAATATCTTACATCTATTGGGAGGCACTGAATGTATACAACAAATTACAAACAGTTCACTTATGTTTCCTAATATTTGTGATTTGCTGATAAATCTAAATATGATTTTGTTTTTCAGGATCACCATGGTTACAACAGGCTGAGCGACTCGTTTGGCGAGCGCCCTCGATGATGAAATTCACCATTGAATGTTTGATATATATACATATATGTATAAATTTGTACAAGTATATTATAATATTGAACTGTTTAATCCTTTTTTTTTTTTTTAATACACCGTTAACATAAATTTGCCAAAGTGTCCCCTCTGTCTAGGGCCGTGTCAAACAATTTTGGCTCGGCTGTGGTTGGATCACTGCACATCACGGTTGGTTACACAGTTCATTAATTCCAATGGATCTTACATTGTTTGAATAAAATCAACCGAAAATGTTTCTTTGTGACGTCCCCAAAAATGATTTTGTGATTAAACATTTAATGAGAATTGTTGACTTGGCGTTAAACTATTGAACCAGATATCTTGAAGTATGGACATTATGATCTTCTATACTGGTGATCCAGTCCCAAACAAGAATAAAATGTTTTAGTTTTTATGTTTTACTTACTTGCCCCTCCCTTTAAATTTTTTATTTTGTATTATTTTTTTTTTTTTTATGAATTGATCTGAGGATTGGATAGGGAAGTTGTACATAACTGTTGAATTATTGTACAAAGTAGACTTTGATGGATAGAGAGAAACTAAGTTAAAATCACTGACGTTGCTGTTAAGGTGACACCCCTATCTTCTGACACCCCTAGGTTCCGATAATCCCTTGTGATCTACAAGCGGAGGTTCAATTAGGATTTGGGAAATACATTAGGGGCTTCAGAACATATGGGTGTAACCATTGTTGAGTGCAACTTAGTCACATTACACTAACATTATTGGGTGATTTCGATACGTGTGTTGTCGTTTCACATGATTGTTTGATGTATGCACCTTTTATTGACTGTAGACCATGTGACCTGTGACATCACATGTTTACAAAAGAACCACAGAGCCTGGACTTCCTGCTGGCACGATTTGTACACAGCCAAAAACAAAATATTACATCTCAAAAACTTGTGCAGCTGTTGTGTGTGGTAAAATGAGAATAAGGCTAACTTGCCGTATCGGCACTCCACTATTTGGCTATCAATATTTCTACCTTATTTGTTTGAAAGGTCAATGATTAACATAAATTAGAATCAGTTAATCATGAGGATTTGGGGGGAAAAAAGTTAACAAAGTTGAACTTTTTCAGAGGTAAATCGCACAAAATGGTGATGGGATACAGCATTTTGTCCAATAAAAAAAGTGATTTTCTTCAAAGGCCAGTGTTGTATTTTGCCTGCCAGGAAATGCCCCGGAATGCACCTGGCAACTGTTTTTGTTAACACGGTGACATGGTCTACACATGAATATTTTTAGAATGCATGTTCTTTCGTCATTGGTTCCAAAAAGTTGAACTTGTTATTAATTCTCGTATCAGGTTTCTTGTTTTTAGGGGGTTGAAAGATATCAATCTGCAATTTCACAATCCAAGTTTGACTTGACGGGCAAAAAACAGCATTGTGCCTAATGATTTCCACACGGTCTGTTCGTTGATCGACTAAAGATCACACCCCAGCAATCAAGCACCGTCTATGAATAATTAATAAATGCTCCATAAACAAGATATTACAACAGTCGGCCTTTTTACAAAGATCACACTGCCTGTATAGCTAATATTATATCAAGTACAGTTGGCAATATCAAATTATTTGACTTCCTTATTTATTAACTATTCAAAATATAACTTAACAACTTATTCATTTTTTTTTTGGCCTGAAGGAGATGACAGACAAGGCTTGACATTTTTCCTTCCTTTATTGCTGCTTTGTGCATTTATTTTAATATTATGAAGCATTTTATTCAAGAAAATTTTATTTCTCACACTTGGGAAAACGCAATTAATGCGAAGACATGCAGAGAAGCCATTCATTTTTTAATCGTCATAAATATTTGTGATCATTTTATTAAAATTATGGAAGCTTAATTTTTATCCAAAATCAAACATCACGTGTACATGATGTTACTAAAGCCATGGGTTGATCATTTCTGCTGGAAATTGTAAATTTGTTATACATCACTTATTTTGTATGTTTAAAAAAGTATTTATGGCATCAGAGGTCACAGTATTAAAAAGGAAGATGCATTATGGGAGAAATTTAGTTTATACAACAAAATATAAATTAATGCAGCAATACCGAGTTGGCCAGAGTTGCTTTAAAAAGTGGTCACTTTGAAACAGTTTTGAAGGTTTAATTTGGGGCTGTAAGCACTTTGGATGTACATGTACATGTATATGTATTGTTATTTTCACAAGGAACAGAATTCAATTTTATTTTATCTTGTTTAAATTATTGGCATTATTTACTCTTTAATTCGGATTATTCTTGTGAACAATCAAAGAGATGCCTGGTTGTCTTCAGAACATGTATGAAATAAATAATTACACAATGATTCATCCTTTATAGAGTGTTTTTACCTGGGAGGACAAATCTACTCTTCAGAGCTTTTGTAGTTTAATAGTTAGTCAGACATGCAACTTTGTTATTGCTTTTGACTGGCACCAAAATAAAGATATTGACAAAATAGAGACATCCATCATTGGGGCTAGGAGGTAGCTCAGTTGGCAGAGAGCCAGCACATTATTATGGAGATTGAGGTTCAAGTCCTGCTCTGGTCAATCTTTTTTGTTCAACCTGAAACTATTTTTACAAAATTTACCAAGTCAGTTTCCCTTCTGGTTTATTACTTGCTATAAATATAGGAAACTTTTTAGCACACAAATTTGTGTACAGTATTTTTTAGATTTCAGCTTTAAAAAAGGAAATCACCTGAGACAATGCTTGCTTGGTTTCTCTGACTTGGAAGGTCTCTCATTTTTAAGGGTAATCATTACAATTGGTTCACGCCAAAATAATGCAAGACTTTGGAACGCTAGGTGACAGCAGATAAATGTCCATTGTTTAAGTAGTTCTGAGCATGCGCACATTACCGAGAACAATGGATTTACCTGGTAAGTCTGCTGCCACCTAGCATCCCAAAAGTCTCCCATTGCGAAGAGAATTGAGGCACCATATTGGAGATATATGCAAAAGTTGGGCTTCGTTCAACCATAGTCAATTCCCCAGCATGAGTTGGAGTATGAAGCATTAATATTTGTCAAATTTTACATTTTTGAGTTGAAAGCCAGTCTTGTTCCTGTCCATTTGCCTACAATCATACTGGACACTGCTGAACATGTTTATACAATAAAAATAATACAAATTTAAAACATCTTAAACAATCCAATGATGAAATACAGTATTAATTTAAAAAAAGAATTCTACAATCATTTCTTGATTATAATAAAAAATAGTTAAAACCAGCTTGAATAAAATAATATAAAAAAGTGTAAATTTTGCTCTATGAATTTACTTCATCGAATCAAATTTAACATTGGGCTGGTAATTTTATTGAGGAAACTTGGGCCCTGATTAGGAATTGTTTAAATTGAATCCTGGGAGATCTTCCTTCGTTTAGAAATTTTCTTGTTATAACCTTTTCCAAACCACCCTGGTTTTATTAACACTGCACTTTGATTGATGTCCTTGCTCTGTGGGGAGTAATCCATCTCAGTTCCTAGTCCGAAGTCACCCTCACAACTTGAAGATACCTTATGGATAACTTGAGAACTGTTATCTGCTTTGTCACTCTCCCCACAACCTGCTGGAACTGGTTTAATCTGGTCTGATTCTATTTTCGGAAAATTTATGTTTGATTGTGTGGTGTGGACATTCTGGTCTGAACTGGCTGATACTGGTTCAATCTGGTTTAATTCTGTTTTCATAGGCTGATCAGTAACCTGCATACCACTTGTCTCTCTTTTGAAAAGTTGATCAGAACTGGTTGAAACTGGTTCATTCTTGACTGCTCTGGTAGTAGGCAGTGCTTCTAACAGTTTTGTAGAAAAAGAGTGAAGTTCTTGTTTCTTCAGCGGCGTTGCCATGGAGATGATTGGATCTTGAGATCTGTAACAATTCAAGATTCAGTTTATAAAGGATTTAAAGAAGAAGAAAAAGCTTCCATGAACCAATGATTCTACTTTCCTTGTGAAGAAAATGACTTCAAAAACTGAACTGCAATGCGCAATAGGACATAGAATAATTAAAGGAGTTTAATTTATAGAAGTTACCTGTCATACTGTGGTATCTTCAGGTCCAGTCTGGACATAACTTGTTGCATAACATCATCACATCTACCATGGATTTTAAGAATGGCCATTTTATCCTTCGGTGTCCACTGTAAGTTAACAATGAATAACCTGGGTTGTTTGTTCCTGGGTCTTCCTGTGCCCCAGAGACACGTGTATCTTTTCAGAACCTGCAAATCAATCAGACGTGAATTAATCAATTAAGGAAAACAATTGTTGGACATTTTTCAAAATCTTTTGGTCACTGAAAAGTTTATCAATGAAAACATAAAAATAACATTAAAAAGTATAACCACATTGAATACGGTTAAAGATTAAATCTGATATCAAATTTACTGCACTGCTCTTAACATAGAACTGTGAATTCTGCTGGTGACACTGCTTTCACTAACACAGCTCCCAAACTTTGGAATGAACTGCCATCTCAAGTCAGATTGTTAGACACTATTCAATCATTTAGGAAGCACTTCAAGACACACTTATTTCAAAAGGTAAGTTGGGAAGGTAGTGCATTCTGCTCTACCAGCCAGGATAATACCCATGCCTACATCCTTACGGACTGTGGAGGGGTAACCCTTTTTCAGCCCTAGGAGTAGGTGGCAAGGTGCCCCTGGTGACATTTGATTTGAGTTGGCAGCCCAAATCAGTTAAGTGTAGCCCTAACCTTGAAGTGGCCGTCTGGCCTTGTGATGTTAGGCAATATCTCATTTAAAAAAATAAAATAAAAAAATCTTCTTTGATTAATTTGACACCTTCTTAAAATGTTTGATTGATTTAGAGCAGCACCTTAAGAGTTGATCCAAGACACAGAATCATGTCAGCCTCTCCGGCTGCAGCGAGGGCGCCCTGCCAGTTCAATGGTTGTTCAACAGCTCCTTTCTCTCCAAAATGAACGATAGAATCCCTGAGAGGTCCTCCGCAGGAATGACATGATCGACCTGTCCAGTGTCTTCTCAAAGCAGTTCGCTCCGTTACATCAAACGGACGGATGTATTGGATCTCTGGGTCGCAGTCCGTGCAAACCTGAAGGATTTAGTATTTTTATTATTTCAAAAAATAGTTAATGGCCTGACGTTTGGACCCTAGCAGAGTCTTTCTAGAAGGCTAGATGACATCACAACACATATAAACAGATATACAAGTGTGACAGAAGCAGTCAAGTGGAAATACATGACTAGAGAGAGAGAGAGGCAGAAAGCAAACTGAAAAAGCAAAGGGTAAACAATGAACAAGGAGACAAAAGGGAGGGAAGGGGCTGGTATTATTATTATTATATATTTCTGGCAATGAAACCAAGGATGCCTCATAAGTGAACTTAATCACTGATAACTCGCAAGCCTGAGGAAACCTGTAAACAAGGGTGCTTGCTATGTGAACCAGAAACACCGGGTTAACCCCTACTCTTCCACAATAAGTGTTCAGGTTTATTTTATGTGCACTTATTGTTGGAGAAAAAGTAATGACAATACAATGGGCCTCATTTTGTTGAGCCACATTTTGGTTGACATGATGGTTATAAGCCCTGCTGTTACAGGTCCGGCCTTTCAGAAACACAGCAATTTTGGTTTGGGCATATTTAAATCATTGTCTCATCTTACCAACTAAGATGATTTCTTTCACTTACCTCAACAAACATGTTACCATGGACCTCGGACAGCGCCCTCTGTGGCAGACCACTCCTCAGATGTAAACCATCACAGTTTTGTGAAACAACATGCTGAATCTAAAATGGAACATTCCAATTGAAAATAAGATTGTCAAGTGACTTTGGCTGTGGCTGTGGCTGCACTAGCAAAGTTGAATTTAAGAATAATGATCTAGCCAGTCATTAACTTCAATGCAATTTGTCTAAAAAGAAAATCTAACTTTTTTTTCCCCATATTTCAGTATGCGAGAAAGCTTTTAGAGTATGAAATGCCAGTCACACAAACATCAAACATCTTTGGAAAGAAAACTTGTTCCTTCAATTTGTTTAAGATCAACAAATTGCTGACTTAGTTCCAGCGATGTAGTTTGGTTGATTTGGAGACTTACCACACCTTGCTGTTGAAGTTCTCTAATTGCCATATGAGTTAAGGTAGGCTCAGCATCTACCAATGAAGTGGTCCTAAAACACAAATCAACAAAATATTCAAGATGTAGGTTTTGATGTTATTGAAATAATTGATGATTTCTTTAGAAACAAAAGTTTACAGCCTGTTGAGCATAAGGTCTATTGACACCATGCACATTACCTAACATCTTGTCCTTTCTGTAGCAATGTCCACACCCCATTTGGCCCTCTATAGTCTGGTATTGAAGCAGCCTGTAAAATAAGAACAAAAAATAAAACAATTTGTGTTACTGCCGTGCGGAGAATCTTCCTTCGAAAAGAATCAAAACTGCATCCCAATGGCATCAGGGTTGTGTTTTCTTCAGATAATTTGGTAATAACGGGATATTCTGACTTCAGTCTTGGTTGAAAATATGATTTAAAAATCTACTGATAAACTTTCTTTCTTTCTCCTGAAGTCGAGCAGAGTATACTGCTAGAAACGTCGAGACCACAACGGCTCTTTCCAGAGCCAACATTCCTCCCAAACGAGACTTCTGGTTGAACCCACAAGTTTACTAGTTACACTTACTTCTTTCTTTTCTGAAAATTCAAATTCACTCAATGTAAAGGACAGCTGGTCTTGGAAATACTCCATTTTGGAGCAATTTATAACAGAAATTTGAATATATGCATGGGGGGAATACATACAAATTTTGAAGAACAAACTTGGCAATTGTTTTTTTTCCAGATGAATATTTGATTTGGAATTTCTTACAGTGCTGATTCCAGCCCCAGTGTAGATCACTACATTCTTGGCTTGCCTCAAAGCTGTGACCAACTTGGCAATCTTAGCATCAAGAACATCACTGCTGTCTTCAATCTAGAAAAGAAAAAAAAGCTTGCTTAATAATAATATCACAAAAATTTGTGTCATTAGAAAATACTCGCCGAAAGTAATATGGTAAGAATTTGAAACCAGGCCTGCAATTACATTGAGGCCACAGAGGCCATTTCCTCTGTTGCCCCTGGTCTTGGCCTTGGTGCCCCTTCAACAGTTTCCCATTGACTTTAAGATTATCTAATGAAAATGGCCTTTCCATCTCAAAGATGTGAAGCCTGTGAAGCAACAAGTTGTGAGGGACAAACTAACTGAGACAGTTTTTAAGACTTGGGTCCTAATTTAATCCTTGGACAAACCTCTTGTGTCTTCATCTTCACCATCGTCTTGAGTCTTTCTCTACGTTCCATCTCCTTAGCAACATCTTTACATTCTCGCAACGACTTCCTCTCGTCTTTACTCCTCAGCTTGGCTGGCTTAGACAGGATGGCTTTTATCTAAAGAGAAAAAAGATATGTTATGAATACGTTAAGTTTGTGAATGTTATTCTGCTTCAGTGTTTCCCATTATGAGAACCTGACTGCCTTGGTCTTGCTCAACATTAAGAAGTTCAAAAAAAAAGTACTTTTAAAAATATTATTTATAATAATGTATGTAGTACTACTGCTTGTAAGTTGTTACTAGTAAAAGTTCTAACAGAACAACGTTACGCCTGATAATAGTGTCGGACGTGTTCAGTTGATCAGCACCATCATTCATTCATGTTGTGCGATGGGTCGATTCTGTGGGATATCTCGAACTTTACTAAACTTTAAAAAAAAACATCCTCCAGAGTGTTGGATTACAAAGAAAATGTGTGGCAGCGAGATAGACCAACAGCCTCATGATCGACCGACAGTGCAACGCCATCAACCGATAGTGGAACTCCATCAACCAATGGCGCAGATCAACCGAACGCGCCCAGTCCAGCAGTATGTATCGACTTATTCTTAAGTTTTAAGTTTTTTAAAGAATTTTTGCCAGAGTGAAAAAGTGGGGGTTAGTTAGTCTTTCCTTCAGCTCAACCATCAGTCAACAACCTAAACTCAGACATCCAGAGGAAGCACTGTTCTGCTTTGACCAATTTTGGTAAACGAAACCTTCCCCCAACTCCATTCTTGACCACGCCCCTTTCCAATGTGTTTATGTACAGTGCCAATGCAGAGCTTCTTTTTTATGACACATATTTTGTTGAATTACACTTTAAAACCACTAAATAATTGTCAAACAATATACCACAATATATCCCTTACCTCTTTCTCTTTATCTTTCTTATCCTTCTTTTGTAATATTCCTGCGATGTCGCTCTTTTTCGCACAATCTCGTTGTGGTCTTTTCACACTCGGCTCTGGAGGGTTCGTCGCCATGTTTATGTTTAAATAGTCTGGCTCCCATTATTGCGCATTTTAACTCCTTTAGGACATGATAGATAAGTCTGGGAGTCTGACAATTCTATGCTGAGCTTTTTGTGAGGAGACCGAGCTGAAGCTAGCACAGTATTGGGCCCGAAATAGCCAGCCGCGTATTCCCGGAAAAAACCAGCCGCGTATTCAGAAAATAGAACACATGCAGTACAGGGAGGTGAACAAATGGCTCATTTTTCTCATTTCTAATGGTGAAATCGTTATTTTATCCGAACGAATACTAAAAAACAAGCCAACAATTAGAGTTTTTCTCTCGATAATATTGAAATCATATAACTATAGGTAAATGGAAAGCAATAAAAATAAAAAAATGTAATACATAAAATGTTAGAAAATAAGCCGCAAACACGGAGACAAATTGAGTGTATGCATAATGTCATAATAGACGTTGTTTAATTTGAAAACACGTTTTGAAAAGAATTTGTACCCTTCGTTATGAATATAAATACATTTTTTATTCCAGAATCTTAAAGACTGATACCCTGGGCATATCAAATTTTTGAGCTGGCTAATTTCGGTCACTAATTAGTGGTTAATTACCCACATCAATACAGACACCATTTGCCATAGGTAACACGCACAAAAGCCTATACGGTTGAGTCAACTACCTCTGGTAAAGAATTTGTACCCTTCGTTATGAATATAAATACATTTTTTATTCCAGAATCTTAAAGACTGATACCCTGGGCATATCAAATTTTTGAGCTGGCCAATTTCGGTCACTAATTAGTGGTTAATTACCCAAATCAATATAGACACCATTTGCCATAGGTAACACGCACAAATGCCTATACGGTTGAGTCAACTACATCTTGTAAAGAATTTGTACCCTTCGTTATGAATATAAATACATTTTTTATTCCAGAATCCTAAAGACTGATACCCTGGGCATATCAAATTTTTGAGCTGGCCAATTTCGGTCACTAATTAGTGGTTAATTACCCAAATCAATACAGACACCATTTGCCATAGCTAACACGCACAAATGCCTATACGGTTGAGTCAACTACATCTTGTAAAGAATTTGTACCCTTCGTTATGGGTATAAATTATTTTTTTAGTCCAGAATCTTAAAGACTGATACCCTGGGCATATCAAATTTTTGAGCTGGCCAATTTCGGTCACTAATTAGTGGTTAATTACCCAAATCAATACAGACACCATTTGCCATAGCTAACACGCACAAATGCCTATACGGTTGAGTCAACTACATCTTGTAAAGAATTTGTACCCTTCGTTATGGATATAAATTATTTTTTTAGTCCAGAATCTTAAAGACTGATACCCTGGGCATATCAAATTTTTGAGCTGGCCAATTTCGGTCACTAATTAGTGGTTAATTACCCAAATCAATATAGACACCATTTGCCATAGGTAACACGCACAAATGCCTATACGGTTGAGTCAACTACCTCTGGTCAAGAATTTGTACCCTTCGTTATGAATATAAATACATTTTTTATTCCAGAATCTTAAAGACTTATACCCTGGGCATATCAAATTTTTGAGCTGGCCAATTTCGGTCACTAATTAGTGGTTAATTAGCCAAATCAATACAGACACCATTTGCCATAGGTAACACGCACAAATGCCTATACGGTTGAGTCAACTACCTCTGGTAAAGAATTTGTACCCTTCGTTATGAATATAAATACATTTTTTATTCCAGAATCTTAAAGACTGATACCCTGGGCATATCAAATTTTTGAGCTGGCCAATTTCGGTCACTAATTAGTGGTTAATTACCCAAATCAATACAGACACCATTTGCCATAGGTAACACGCACAAATGCCTATACGGTTGAGTCAACTACATCTTGTAAAGAATTTGTACCCTTCGTTATGGATATAAATTATTTTTTTAGTCCAGAATCTTAAAGACTGATACCCTGGGCATATCAAATTTTTGAGCTGGCCAATTTCGGTCACTAATTAGTGGTTAATTACCCAAATCAATATAGACACCATTTGCCATAGGTAACACGCACAAATGCCTATACGGTTGAGTCAACTACCTCTGGTAAAGAATTTGTACCCTTCGTTATGAATATAAATACATTTTTTATTCCAGAATCTTAAAGACTGATACCCTGGGCATATCAAATTTTTGAGCTGGCTAATTTCGGTCACTAATTAGTGGTTAATTACCCAAATCAATACAGACACCATTTGCCATAGGTAACACGCACAAATGCCTATACGGTTGAGTCAACTACATCTTGTAAAGAATTTGTACCCTTCGTTATGAATATAAATACATTTTTTATTCCAGAATCCTAAAGACTGTTACCCTGGGCATATCAAATTTTTGAGCTGGCCAATTTCGGTCACTAATTAGTGGTTAATTACCCAAATCAATACAGACACCATTTGCCATAGCTAACACGCACAAATGCCTATACGGTTGAGTCAACTACATCTTGTAAAGAATTTGTACCCTTCGTTATGGATATAAATTACTTTTTTAGTCCAGAATCTTAAAGACTGATACCCTGGGCATATCAATTTTTTGAGCTGGCCAATTTCGGTCACTAATTAGTGGTTAATTACCCAAATCTGATACAGACACCATTTGCCATAGCTAACACGCACAAATGCCTATACGGTTGAGTCAACTACATCTTGTAAAGAATTTGTACCCTTCGTTATGGATATAAATTATTTTTTTAGTCCAGAATCTTAAAGACTTATACCCTGGGCATATCAAATTTTTGAGCTGGCCAATTTCGGTCACTAATTAGTGGTTAATTACCCAAATCAATACAGACACCATTTGCCATAGCTAACACGCACAAATGCCTATACGGTTGAGTCAACTACATCTTGTAAAGAATTTGTACCCTTCGTTATGGATATAAATTATTTTTTTAGTCCAGAATCTTAAAGACTGATACCCTGGGCATACCAAATGTTTGAGCTGGCCAATTTCGGTCACTAATTAGTGGTTAATTACCCAAATCAATACAGACACCATTTGCCATAGCTAACACGCACAAATGCCTATACGGTTGAGTCAACTACATCTTGTAAAGAATTTGTACCCTTCGTTATGAATATAAATACATTTTTTATTCCAGAATCTTAAAGACTTATACCCTGGGCATATCAAATTTTTGAGCTGGCCAATTTCGGTCACTAATTAGTGGTTAATTACCCAAATCAATATAGACACCATTTGCCATAGGTAACACGCACAAATGCCTATACGGTTGAGTCAACTACCTCTGGTAAAGAATTTGTACCCTTCGTTATGAATATAAATACATTTTTTATTCCAGAATCTTAAAGACTTATACCCTGGGCATATCAAATTTTTGAGCTGGCCAATTTCGGTCACTAATTAGTGGTTAATTACCCAAATCAATATAGACACCATTTGCCATAGGTAACACGCACAAATGCCTATACGGTTGAGTCAACTACCTCTGGTAAAGAATTTGTACCCTTCGTTATGAATATAAATACATTTTTTATTCCAGAATCTTAAAGACTTATACCCTGGGCATATCAAATTTTTGAGCTGGCCAATTTCGGTCACTAATTAGTGGTTAATTACCCAAATCAATATAGACACCATTTGCCATAGGTAACACGCACAAATGCCTATACGGTTGAGTCAACTACCTCTGGTAAAGAATTTGTACCCTTCGTTATGAATATAAATACATTTTTTATTCCAGAATCTTAAAGACTTATACCCTGGGCATATCAAATTTTTGAGCTGGCCAATTTCGGTCACTAATTAGTGGTTAATTACCCAAATCAATATAGACACCATTTGCCATAGGTAACACGCACAAATGCCTATACGGTTGAGTCAACTACCTCTGGTAAAGAATTTGTACCCTTCGTTATGAATAAAAATTAATTTTCTATCACATTATCTTCAAGACTGATTCACTGGGCATACCAAATTGTAGAGCTGGCTATCTTGGTGCAATTGATTAACCGAAACTATGTAGACGCATTATTTCATAATACTCACAATTGCCTACTTGGCCGAATCAATATGCCTCTTTCAATCTGTACCTTTCACTATTACGTGGACAAATAAATAAAGGTCGTAAAAAATGTGTTGCCAACAAATTGAGGGTTGCCATTTAAAAAACAATTACTGTTTGTAGGTGTGACAGGTGATTCAGTACCCCCCGGAGGTTCTGTCCTCCCTTGTGGCGAACTGTGCCCAAAGTTCTTCAGATAGCGCCCTCTTTTGAGTCATCCTCCTTCAGCCCATTGTAGTTTACTATGGGGGACGGAATCTCCAGGGGACAGATTTACCCGGGGGGGGGTGCGGAAGGGGTGTTGCGCAATCATTTGCGATCGCTGTTTGGGTACACTCCATTTTAAAAATAGGTAATGACCATTAAAAAACAAAAAGAAATCCATGTAAAATTCTCTCTTTATCAGCACTGAAAACATAACAGTGTATATCGTAAGAGTATTTTCAATTGTTGAGATGCTTAATTTGAAATAAAGTGCGTAAAAATATTATCGAAATTTTTCCGTTGGTTTATTGCAGCGGCTAACGTGTATGAATGGGTCCAGGTGGGAATTTCGTTACAAATGGTCTCCCCTAAAATGGCTACAAATATCGACAAAATGTGAAAAAAATTATCGTTCATCCTCTGATTTTTTTCCATTAACGTAATATTTAGGAATAGATCTTTCATTCCTGAAAGTTTAATCAAAATCCCTCGGTACATCCTCTAGATATTTGACGATTTGTAAAAAAAAATTTGGGAGAGAATGGATCCCGCCAATACTTATTTTGCGTTCAAACGATCTCTGTTGACGGACGGGAACATTTGCCACAGGTAATTTTAATTCTGAGGCAACATACACATCTAAAACAAATATGTTATACATGTCGTTTAGGTTAAATATATGTTGTTTATTAAATAGTTAATTTATACTGAAGCAGTTGGCAAGGCCCCCAAAAAATTACAAATGTTTTCTGGTGTAAATATTTTGTGAATTTACAACATTTGAAGATAACATTACCCTCTGATAAAATGGACTCGTCCAGGCAGTCTCAACGGCACGCAGCGGAGAGCAACCGTAAATTCAAATAGTGTGTACTGTGCATACACACACACATCCGTCCCGTTTGTACGTCGTGATGGGGAGCTTCGACCAGTCCACGTCGCGATAGTCGAATGAGATTATTTTCAACGTAGGTGGCGCGCTGGTGGCGCTACCCCTTCCGCCCCCCTGGATTTACCAATGGTACTGGCATCAGAATTTGGCACTTTTTGGGAGGTGCTCTAAATGCAGACAGAAATTATTATTATTTTACATATCCCCAGTCGCCACGCCTTGCTATTTGCTATTTACGTTTTGCAATATGCTTGACCAGACAAATGCTGCAAAAAGCTTTGGCCGCATTGTTGATATTTGGCGCAGCAGAATATTTTGGGAAAGTTTTAAGTTCTTTGGGTGGAGGGCCCAGTTCCCCTCCCCCTTTTGAAAAGGTTCAGGGGCAGATCCAATATTTTCAAAACCGGGGATGGGGGTTGGGGGGGGGGAATGTATCAGAGCAATAAATGTTGAAGGAAAGTCGTGGCGTCTGCGTTGTACTAGTGAGTCATTGAATCAGACATTCTTGAGTAAAACAAACTTACGAATACAATATTTATTCGTGGACAAAAATAGTAATACACCTTTATATGAGCGTCGTGTATGCAGAAAAAACAAACGGTTCATCGGAATTTTCCCAAAAACAGAAACATCAAATTAATCGCAGGTAGTTTTATGATGTGTGATTTAAAAATTTTATATAATAATGCGCCATGGCTACAAGGTATTCCGTGTGGCATAAGATTTTCAGAAAAAGCCAAATAGTATATACAAATATTGATGTCAGCTAAAATAATAAATCTGTCACTTCGTTTTCACGTGTATTGGAATTCAAACCTGGTTTTTGTCTTGAAATGGTTTTTTCACAGACTGTTTATTGTGACAAATTATATATATAATAATAATAATAATTATTATAAAGTATATACAGCTTTCCAACCATTTTAAAGATCTACTTCAACGGCACTAAGATAATTTAAACTTTGCAGAAATCCAATCAATTTGTGTTTCCTGATTACGTATATTTCAAAGAAAATCCTTAGCGGTGGTTGCGTAATTAAAAAAATGGGTCATTTTGACCAGCGTTCAGCAGCTCCTCATAGCGAGTTTTTGGAAACAGCGTGTCACGTGATGAAAATATATCATAGACTTTGATGACGTACATGAGTGGAAACGGCTTGTTTACCCCCCGCGCAGCGGAGTGTGTTTATTGTACGCGTCTATAGCTATTTTCACGGTAACGAAAACAAAATGTCAGACACTAGCGGATCGTGGAAGGAACATAGTGTGGACGAAGAAGAATTAGTAAATACATATGATAGTATTGATAGTGAGGATAGCTCTGACGGTTGAGGGAGCTCCTCCGAAGACGAAGAGGGCGTTGATGAAGCTGGGGGAGTTGCCGAACCATATACATGTAGGTTTGAGCCACTGGCCGCCGAGGATCGCGAACTTATATATTTCCATTAACGTCAACGTAACAGGGTGTTTAGATAATCTTCCAAGTTAGCTGGTGGACAGTACAAACGAACTATTCAAACCTAATCTCCCCACTCCAAGCTGTGTACATTTGGGCTTTGTACTATTAGCATTTGAAATGGCGGTGTAGGAAACAGCATTTATCTAGAAAATTCAAACTGCCAATTAAGCAGTCACTGTTTTTTATTTAAATGATCTAGTTGTAATACATCTAGGATTCCTCAAAAGGTTAAGAGTACAAACGAGATCTTAACAAAGCCCATTATTGTACACAGCTTTGGAGTGGGGAGATTAGGTTTGAATAGTTCGTCTGTACTGTCCACCAGCTAACTTGGAAGATTATCTAAACACCCTGTGTTTATGAGCAGATTATCGAAGCCATCAAAGTGCTACCACAAAACACCAGTGCTGATGGTGTGAATACCACTTGTATAACCCTTTCAGTACCGCCGTGCCATAGCGGCTAAAAACAACATCCCACTTGGTGACCAATGAGCCCGTATGGCACGTAATTATTAGCACTCTTGGTGACCAATGAGCCTCTGTGGCACATCGACAAAAAGTAAGTTATCAAAATGTTAATAGCCCCCTCAATCGCCTCCGTCCATCCCCTTGGCAACAAGCTGGCCGCGTGTGCCCTGAAGCGTCGCAAGTTTTAAAATTTAAGCGAGATCGTTAAGCGTCCCCCCACGCATTCTTGAGTAAGAGATCATTCTGACAACATGGCCGAAGAAAATGATAAAATTTTGGAAGAAAATGATAAAATTTTGGAAGAAATTTTCGCAGACAGTGGTTCAGAAATGTCATCTGACGAGGAATCGCCACTTGAGGACTCGGAGACGTCAGAAGACAGTGAGGATACAGAGCCGAGGGCCTCGACATCAACAGCAACATTAACCTGTTCTAAGAAGAGTAAGAAGACCAACAATTCTAAGAAGAGTAAGAAGACCAAAAAAAAGCCTAATTTCAGGTGTGGATGGCGTGAAGCCAACTGTTACACACGGCGACCGCCTGTAAAATTTACAGCAAACACCGGGGCTACAGAAGACTTCAGTTCGTTCTCCCCCATACAAATCTTCAAACTGTACTTTTGTGAAGCAGTGTGGCAGATGATGGTACTAGAGACTAATCGTTATGCTGAACAAATATTGGGAGCGGGGGCAGAAAATAAGTGTGCATGGAGACCAACTGATGTACCTGAAATGATGGCATTCGTGGCCCTACTTCTTTGCATGGGAATCAACAAAAGGCCTCGTTACTCCATGCATTGGTCCAGGTCTGAAATTCTACGAAGTCCCCTGTACTCAGCAACCATGGCTCGTAACCGATTTACTGCAATCCTAAGATTTTTTCACCTCGCCAATAACAGAGATGTCGAGGGCGACTCTCCCCGTGACAAACTTGCTAAATTACGGCCACTGTTAAACATTGTACTACCATCATTCCTCCGGGTGTACCAGCCGGGACGAAGCCTTTCACCGGACGAGACGATGGTCAAATTCAAAGGACGGGTGAGCTTCAAGCAGTACATGCCAAGAAAAGCCGCAAAATGGGGATTGAAATCTTTCTCATTGAACGAATCCGACACAGGGTACACATGTGCCTGGGAGTTGTTCACAGGATCGCAGCCCAGGTGCCCACAAGGACAGTCCTCTGTAAGTGATCCTGAGACAAACCATCCATCCGAAATAGGGGCACTAGGCAACGTAGTATTGAACCTTTTGCAGGGACTCGAAAATAAAGGACATTGCATCTACATGGACAATTGGTTTACTAGCCCGGCTCTGTTCTCCAAGTTGTCTGAGCTAGGATTCGGAGCTTGTGGAACTGTGCGCTATACCACCCTAGGGATACCCGACGTAGCAAACTCCAAGAAATTTCCTATGAAAAGCGGTGCAGATCCCAAATTTTTTCAGAAAGCAGGCCAACTATGCGTTATGTGGCAGGACACAAAACGTGTCACTCTCCTCTCAAACTATGGCGATTGCAGTGTCACTAGTAAAAAGATTCGGAGCCGGAAAACTTCAACAGGATTTCGTCATATCAAAAAACCGTGCATAGTCGAGGATTACAATAAATACATGGGGGGCACGGATCTGGCAGGACAATTATGCACGTATTATACTCATACCCACAAAACATTCAAATGGTGGAAACGTGTATTTATTACAATCCTAGACATATGTTTGCTCAATGCTAATGTCGTATACAACAGCATCCATACAAACAAGAGCTTGTCTACTTTGGATTTTCGGGTCAAGGTGATAGAGGCACTTATTTCAAGCTTCGAGAACAACCCAGTTCACCATGCCCGTAAAGTGTCAGGTGCTTCAAACGCCCTTTCAACTCAGCACTTTCCAGGTCCGAATGTTGACGGGAAGAAACGTGACTGTGTTGTATGCAGTTCCACCTCTAATCGGAAACAAACTCGCACGATTTGTAAGCAGTGTATCAAGCCAATGTGTGTTATACCATGCTTTGAGAAATTCCACACAAAGCCATAAATTAGGTCAACAATTCAACTATTAAGTTAATTATGTAAAAAATTTGTAAAGCTGTTATACCATTATTGGAGAATTTCCACACCAAACGAATAATTTTCTAAACTTTCTGAATACTCCCCCCCCCCCCCACCCCCCGCTACAATGTTGAATCCCACAATCGCATGCCTGCCAACAATCAACATTGAGGCGGGGGGGGGGGGGGGAGATGGTACTTAGAAAAAACAAGTATAGCATGGGGGGGGGAGATGGTACTTAGAAAAAACAAGTATAGCACTTTGGCAAAATGTAATGTTAGTTCCTTCTTTACATATTGGTTCATGATAGGTGTAAATTTGATTTGAGGAGTAATTTTTGTCCAGTTCCTCTCTTCTGTTTATTGAATGTGCAATCCTATGAGCGGGTTTGGGGGGTGCTTCAAAAGGAATTTATTAAAACATGTTTATTTCAGGTTTCAGAAACTAATTTTAAAATACTCAAAATGGCCGACTTAAGCAACTGTACCACATTGTTTGTATTTGGTCTCATTGGGTTCCAGCATCCTGAAAACCTGGCAATATTTTATGTTACGGGCCAAAACAAAATTGTTTGGCGGCCATTTTTATTATTAAAATGGCCGCCTTAACCGACTGATGCAATTATTTAATTGTGTGTCTTGTTGGGTTCCTGGATCCTTAATACATTCAAGTTTCCAACATTGAGGCGGGGGGGGGGGGGGGGAGGATGGTACTTAGAAAATACAAGTATAGCACTTTTGAAATATTTTATGTTTGTTTCTTTTTTACATATTGGTGAATGATAGGTAAAACATATATTTTATGAGTTATTTTGTTCGAGTAACGTTCATATTGTGCTTAATCAAACTTCTCTTGTTTATTTTTAATGTTATAATAATCAAAATGGCCGCCTTTTAAAAGTGACTGAACCACCATGGCAATTATAATTTTTGTATGTGAGGCTCATAGACGGAGATACGGACCAAAACCTAATTTATTGGCGGACATTTATAAATGGGCAATATTTAATGTTCTTTTATGTCAGTTCCTTCTTTGTCATTAAATGTAGAAAAAAATTAAACTTTTGATTTTACCAGTCATTTATTTCTAAGTCATATTGTGCGTAATCCAAACTCTCTTGTTTATATTTAATGTCTTTTCCTAGGAGCGGTTTTTTTTTTGGGGGGGTGCTTCCTAAAAAAATTCTTAAAACCTTTTGTTTTTTGGAGGATTCATAATTTGCCAACAATCTAAATGGCAGCCTTAACCTATTGATCAACATGGGTATAGTCACCAACTCCCAGTATCGGTGAGGCTCAACCAATATTTTTTTAATTTTTGGGCGGGTTTGGGGGGGGGAGGATGCTGTTTGAAAAGTAATATCTTAAAACCTTATGTTTATTTAACGTTTCAAAAATATGTCTCATGCAGATTGGTATGAACAGCTACTTGACAAATGTTTAGCTTAAACATTTAAACTACTCAATTGTGTATTTAGTGGTCATAATACCATACCTCAAATATATGTTTAAGGCAATGATTTAGTCCAAGGCAATATGCCAAAGGAAACAGTAATTGAATTGCTTGCTCAACTTGCATTATGTGACTAGGACCTAGGCTAACCCCAATCTGCCTTGTGAGGGCGCTGTAACCTGAAATTTTCCTAAAATAGTGTTGGTCACCAGGTAGCCATGTCAAGGAAATGTCTCTGGTCACCATGGCATAAGTAGCCAATATGTGTTGGTACTGAAAGGGTTAAGTTTGCATTTTTCACAAACTTGATGTGATATTGTGATGACCAGTTTGAATGAAACCTTTGGCTATTTATTATCAACAAACATTTAAAACTATTGTATATAGTATTATGCTACTACAGAAGTATATGTTTTGATGCTTCTGTGCCTGTCCAGTCTGACTCTCCGTTTGTGAAGCATGTGATGGCACTGTAGTTGGCGCTTTCATGGTTGGAATTGACCCTGGCGTAAGCCTGTTGTTTTAGTTGCGATGTTGAATCCCGACAGTCGTCTGTAAAATGGGCACTACAAATCATTGTCCATTTTGTCAACGTGAAGTTTTTCCGTGTGTTGGTCACGAAACCCACCCCCTTCTCTGGACAGGATCTCTTGGAAATAGGTAAAAAACTGACATCTGGATTCTTATTTGTGTTCCGAGTACATCCACATGAGTTCAGGACGGTAAATTATCTCGTCTTAACTTGGTGAATGTCTTCGAATAATGAGATCATCATACATAGTTACCGTGTAAACACACGACACCTCGCTACTTCCTGGTTTCCCGTCCCAACAAGTACGTCATCATTCGCTGGTTCACGCACGTATCCTATAGTGGGTTTGTGGTGCGCGTAAATGCAAGTGCTATAGTATTGGACAAGCACAGTGCCTATGGAGGGAGCCATGGAAGCGCGCGAGTTTTTAAAAACCCCAAGAAAGGTTTAATTTTTTCAGTTAAAATTACGAAAAAAATATTGGTGTAAAACAATCCAATCTACAAATTCAGAATACTTAATAACATTACGTATGAGATTAAGAAATCTGTTTTATTTCTCAATTATCGTTGAAGTAGATCTTTAAAATAAATTGGCAGACCTTCTCTTTTTCAAAAAATCACTGGTAAAAGCCCAAAATATTTGAAGCCATGCTTGATTGATTATGGAAACCTCGTTCGCTAAAGGAAAAATAGTAAAAGTTTGTTTTCTACAAGTAACAAACTAAACTTCTCTGTTATCGCTAGTCCAAACTTATCGTGTACGTACACAAAGGGTTTGGACTTATCATGTACGTACATGATAAGTTAAAGGATAACTTTCGTGCACGTACACGATGACGTATAGTGTATTTGGGACACGATTAGTTATCTGGTACGTACATGATAAGAGAGATATTTTTGGTTTTAACGTGCTGGGAATACGTCTCCGTAGATTTTTAATCTTAAACTCTAGAGAATTTTAAATGTAATTTGCATACCGTTTCTTTGTAAATATGTATAAAACAACAATTGTGAGACGTGCTTGATTAGTTATTGAAAAAACGCTTTATGAAACATTCTGTGAAAGTTTTTTTGGAAAAGTTAAGGGAAAAGTTACAATGAACGTACACTGAAATTTATCGTGTATTTGGGACACGATAAGTTGTCTTGTACGTACACGAAAGAGTGATGGGACTCTTTTTGGTAATTAACATTGTGACGATACATTTCTGTAGTATTTGTAATCTAAAACGTTGAAGAGTTTTTAAATGTTATTTATATACCGTTTCTTTGTCAATATGTATAAAACAACAATTGTGAGATGTGCTTGATTAGTTATTGAAACCACGCATTTATAAATGGGTTGCAGAATATTCCTCATTATGATTTTCAGAAAGGTCACTTGATGTCAAGTTTTGACAAAAAATGTCATACACACAGAGAAAGTATTCTGTTTGATAAACTCACTTGTCTGTTAACAACAAAGATTAAGAAAAGAATATTTTACTTTTGTACAAAGTTTTATTTACTGGATATTAAAGGGTTATAAATGGATATTAATTTTTTTATTTATTGTTCTGTGTACAAAGCACTAAATCGGTTAGTAATGATGATACGAAAAGCAAACATCCAGAAAAGTTACTCGAAAGTGATGACATAAGTTGGCATTTATCATTATCTTGATACAAAGATAAATTGGAAATAAATACACAATGACTAATTGTCATTTTTACATATTCATTTCTACCATGTGCTATTGATTTTCATACTTATTTTCCAGAATTTAAATAAAATTCATGACGTTTAAATATTCTTGATTACTTGTCATTTGTATGCGTTGTTCTGAAAAGTTGAACAATAACCTTTTCCTAATTTTGTTTGGGAAAAAACAAAGTGGTAAAAACAGTTTTTGATCACGGAAAGATGTAATTTTCATTTTATTGCCGCAGTTGTGCGATAGGAGAAAATTGCGCCTGTATAACTGTGGCTAATTAGCGACAAAATAGCCAGCTCAAAAATTTGATATGCCCAGGGTATCAGTCTTTAGGATTCTGGAATAAAAAATGTATTTATATTCATAACGAAGGGTACAAATTCTTTACAAGATGTAGTTGACTCAACCGTATAGGCATTTGTGCGTGTTACCTATGGCAAATGGTGTCTGTATTGATGTGGGTAATTAACCACTAATTAGTGACCGAAATTGGCCAGCTCAAAAATTTGATATGCCCAGGGTATCAGTCTTTAGGATTCTGGAATAAAAAATGTATTTATATTCATAACGAAGGGTACAAATTCTTTACCAGAGGTAGTTGACTCAACCGTATAGGCATTTGTGCGTGTTACCTATGGCAAATGGTGTCTATATTGATTTGGGTAATTAACCACTAATTAGTGACCGAAATTGGCCAGCTCAAAAATTTGATATGCCCAGGGTATCAGTCTTTAAGATTCTGGAATAAAAAATGTATTTATATTCATAACGAAGGGTACAAATTCTTTACCAGAGGTAGTTGACTCAACCGTATAGGCTTTTGTGCGTGTTACCTATGGCAAATGGTGTCTGTATTGATGTGGGTAATTAACCACTAATTAGTGACCGAAATTGGCCAGCTCAAAAATTTGATATGCCCAGGGTATCAGTCTTTAGGATTCTGGAATAAAAAATGTATTTATATTCATAACGAAGGGTACAAATTCTTTACAAGATGTAGTTGACTCAACCGTATAGGCATTTGTGCGTGTTACCTATGGCAAATGGTGTCTGTATTGATGTGGGTAATTAACCACTAATTAGTGACCGAAATTGGCCAGCTCAAAAATTTGATATGCCCAGGGTATCAGTCTTTAGGATTCTGGAATAAAAAATGTATTTATATTCATAACGAAGGGTACAAATTCTTTACCAGAGGTAGTTGACTCAACCGTATAGGCATTTGTGCGTGTTACCTATGGCAAATGGTGTCTATATTGATTTGGGTAATTAACCACTAATTAGTGACCGAAATTGGCCAGCTCAAAAATTTGATATGCCCAGGGTATCAGTCTTTAAGATTCTGGACTAAAAAAATAATTTATATCCATAACGAAGGGTACAAATTCTTTACAAGATGTAGTTGACTCAACCGTATAGGCTTTTGTGCGTGTTACCTATGGCAAATGGTGTCTGTATTGATGTGGGTAATTAACCACTAATTAGTGACCGAAATTGGCCAGCTCAAAAATTTGATATGCCCAGGGTATCAGTCTTTAGGATTCTGGAATAAAAAATGTATTTATATTCATAACGAAGGGTACAAATTCTTTACAAGATGTAGTTGACTCAACCGTATAGGCATTTGTGCGTGTTACCTATGGCAAATGGTGTCTATATTGATTTGGGTAATTAACCACTAATTAGTGACCGAAATTGGCCAGCTCAAAAATTTGATATGCCCAGGGTATCAGTCTTTAGGATTCTGGAATAAAAAATGTATTTATATTCATAACGAAGGGTACAAATTCTTTACCAGAGGTAGTTGACTCAACCGTATAGGCATTTGTGCGTGTTACCTATGGCAAATGGTGTCTATATTGATTTGGGTAATTAACCACTAATTAGTGACCGAAATTGGCCAGCTCAAAAATTTGATATGCCCAGGGTATCAGTCTTTAAGATTCTGGACTAAAAAAATAATTTATATCCATAACGAAGGGTACAAATTCTTTACAAGATGTA